>CM075820.1:40243755-40332893 GCA_037975025.1 Excoecaria agallocha
ATGATATTTATGGGTAAGGGACTATGCAAAATTGCATTAGGTCACTAAATGCCATTTGCATTTTCATTTAATTTGGAATGCTATAATATCTTGCTAGAGAATATATATAGCCTTTGAATTAATTCATTAATTCATTGCCAATATTAAATGGACCTATAGGATTGCACACAAAGCATTGGGTTTAAAATATTTAAATAAAGTATTGGGCATGAATTTGGGCTTTTAATTAAAGTCAAATTAATGTATGTAATGGGTATTAAAATTGCTATTGGACCTTGGTCCATGAGAGAGAGAAATTCATCCCACAAGGTTTAATTTCAATTAATTAATTATCTTGTATTAATTAAGTTAATTGAGTATTAAAGCCTAAAAGAATTTGAATCAAATTAAATCACTTAAATAAGAGATGGAGTGACCGAAATTCCAAGATAAAATCAAGGGAATTTTGGCACATATATATTACTTATTAAGTGATATTATTTGATTAAATGTCTTATGATTATTTCAAATTAATTTGAATTTAAAATTTAAAAGAATTTGATTTAATGTATGTCATTTGATTTTAGGAGGTGATGGAGGATGAATTAACTATCTCTTAGATAGTTAATTTCGAAATTAACTCTTAATAATAGATGACATGTATATTTTTGGTGGAAAATAAGAAACCCTAGGCGTGAAACTCTCTCTCTCTCTCTCTCTCACACACACAATTTTTCTTAGACGAATTCACAAGGAGAAAGGATTGTTCCTTGTTGCTCTTGTGTTCTTGGGCAGCAATAGCAACTAAAGGAAGTGCAAGATCAAATCTTGTAGCTTCAATCCATTGCCATTACACAATATTTAATTAGAGAGCTAGCAATCTCGATTTTAAGCCGTCATTGCAATTGTGTGTGTGAACATAGAGAGGAGTGGCATAAAGGCTGTTCCTTTGGCATTGGTGGTGAAGATCTAAGGCAAATAAATCCTTCTTGGTTGCTGGTCATCATCAAAATCAAATCTTGAAGTGCATCTAAAGTTGTAAGTTTTAAAACCCTAAAATTGCATGTTTTCGATTCTTGTTTATGGATTGAGTGGCATGTATGATCAAATTTATTAATTTTTTGCTACATGATCATCATATAAATGCCATGTCATATTCCATCAGCTCCTTCTCTTCTTCTCCAAACTGCACCTTGATTGTAAGTTGTAATCTTCAAACAAACAACTAAAACTATGACTATCTTTGTGTTTTTGAAGTAAAACTAAACTAAAAGAGTGATTTTTACAAGTAAAACTATAACACTAAGTATGAAAAATTGCATTTTCTCTCTACCAAAATACCCTATGCACGAAATCCTAGAAAAAAACCTCCTTAAAATAGAAAAATCTATAGCTTTTATAGAGGTATCCATGAAGACACGGCTGGGACACTTTTGTCCTAGCCAGGACACAAGAAGACAGAGTGGTAGGTTGCTTTAGGCACGACTGGGACAAATTTGTCTCAGCCTCGGCGAGCTTCTAGATCAAAACAAGATCGTAGGCTGCATTGGACATGGTTGGGACAAGTTGTCTTAGCCGCGACCTTGGTGAAATGGTGAGTTTTGATTTCTATATTGGACATGGCAGGGATAATTTTTCTCAGCCGTGCCTTAGCAAAATTTCTTGCACAAAATGCAAATTAAATCATTAATCACCCAAAAACTTTAAATTTATCAAAATAACTAAAATGAACATATGAAAAATATTTTACCACTAAAAACACTAAAAACATGCAAGATAAGACACTAAAACATACAAAATTACCCTAAAAACAAATATTAAAATCAAATTTATCATTGGCTATAGGAGTAACTTGGTAATCTTGTTTTAAGTACTAGTAATCTTAATGCTAGCTAGTCTTTGTTAGTAGTTTGTGTTTTTTTATTTTAGTTATTTTAGTTTAATAGTTGTTCATTTTATCATTTAGCCTATATTAAAACTTAGTTTGCCCCAGTTATCCTTAAAATTAAACTTATTGAATTTAAATTTAGAATATGCATGAGTCAAAATTCTTAGATTAGCATTAGAACAAGCATGTTGCTTAATGAATTTTGAGCTAGTTTAACATTCAACTTGGCAAATATTTGTTAGTTTCTACTTTTTGAGCACTATAGACCAATTTTTAAACTTAGAGAAAAACCAATGCATTAAATGATTAAGCAAGGAATTTTCATCACCCTTCAAAGTATAAAAGCAACTCAATTCAATTTAGAAAGTGATCTAGGCACAGTTTTTCTTGTTAACCATAAAAAGACTAATTTCCTACCTTATTGATATATTTACCTTTGTTAAGCCACTTTGAGCCTAATAAGGCACCCTTAAGGCATGCCATCTTAATTTTCTTATTACACCTATAAAAGTAAACATTTAGCCTAAATAGCTTTTACCTCACCTTTTTAAGAGTAGCTACTTTAAAAAAATTGGATAAATTAAAAGGAATCAGGAATTTCAAATGGTGTAATGAAAGGTTTAGCAAAGGGGTTTTAAAATGAAGTCAGGTAATTGTGCTAATTTGCCTTGTAATTCTCCTTGAAAAACCAGTATTGCCTTTAATAAAGCTAGTAAATAAAAAAAGAAGAAAAATAAACGCCAAAATTGAGGCAAAATTCTAAATGTGGGGGTTTTACAAGGATAAGAATAGTTGGCTTCTTTCAAATAAGGCATTTAAAGAGGAATTTCAACTTTATTTTTGGTTATACTTTATGAGTTTAGGAAAGGATTGCGTTTAGTGATTGCAATTTTGAAGGTTTTGGTTTATTCAAATTAAAATGGCTATTCCTTTTTTTTATTATCCTTTATCTATTTCTTGTCATCCATCACCTTAACCACATTACAACCCAATTAAGACCTAAGTGATTCTAAGTTTGATTTTGAGTTGTTTAGAGAATATGACTTTCAGGTTTCGGTGCTAAAAGAGAGGCTTATAGTGATTCTAGAGTTTCAAGCACAAAAACAATTGTACACTTAGGTGTACATTCATTCTAAGCTTGGTTATATATTTGTATTGGTGTTTTGTTTTTAAAAGTATTTAAAATGTTTTGGTCTTGCACACATACAAGGAAACTAACTCATATTATCTTGTTTGAAGTTTATTCTAGTTAATATTTTGTTAAGTGCTCTTGTTAATTATTAAGCTTGGTTTTAAAATGCTTAATTCTTAATCAAAGTTTGATAATTTTGAGAAGTTGGTTTATTCAAATTTTCTTGGGGGCAA
This sequence comes from Excoecaria agallocha, assembly GCA_037975025.1. NCBI lineage: Eukaryota > Viridiplantae > Streptophyta > Magnoliopsida > Malpighiales > Euphorbiaceae > Excoecaria > Excoecaria agallocha. The sequence continues at coordinate 40,246,988 of CM075820.1, forward strand.
GCAAAGGTTAAGTGTAGGTTATTTGATAAGTGTGAAGGTTAGTATGTTTTTAGTATACTTAGTGTGTTAATTTAGTAGTATTTAGTTTAATTCAATGTTTAATTTTTTAATTTTGCAACTAGAGGTCTTAATTGAGAAATTTGATGTTTTTTAGTGCTTATTTGAAGAAAAGAAGAATTTACAAGGGCTAAAGTGTAAGTTTAGCAATTGAAGGTTTTCATTGTTAGTTTAAAGGAGCACCACTTGGTGAAGTGACAACCTCACTCTACCGAGTGGCCTAAAGAGGAAAAGAAAGAAAGCTTTGATCGGTCCATAGAGTAATCAATCAGTGGACCCAATTTTCAGTCTATCGAGTGAGACAAAAAGAGGTAGCATGAAGGAGAACACCACTTGGTAGAGTGACATCCTTACTCTATCGAGTGACCTAAAAATACTAGGGACAAAGTAGCTTCACTCGATGGAGTGAAATGTCACTATACCTAGCCCAGCCTTTGAAACTGAATTAAACTATGATTCTTGCTAGTTTGGGAAGTCTTGCTAATTGGGAAGTCTTTTAGTTTGGGAAGTTTTCAGCAGATGAATTTCTTCGAGTTTGAGGTTATAAAAGAAGCAAGGGACATTAGTTGTGGAGAAGAGTTTTTCCAATTAAGCATCTTAGTTTGTTTTTGTTCTGCACTTAGGTTAGAAACTACGATTGAAATCTTCAAGAGTAGCTAAAATTCTAAGTGTTTGTATTGCTTTCTTTTATTTATTTTCTTCAATTTTCAAGACGAAGTGTGAGTAGTTCTTGTACTTTTGCTAAAGGATACCTGAATCCTTAACTATATTGTTATGACTTAGTTTGTGCTTGAATTAATACAAGTCTTGATTATTTCTTAGTTTTGAGCAAAGTCTTATCATCAATTATCTAGATTTTGGTTGTTAACTTATTTAATTATTGGTTAATAATTGATTTTTGTTTAACTATTGATATGCATATTCTTAGGTTAGTTTACTCATGTTAATGCATGGTTATTTTCTAACTAGATATAATTGTGTGTTAATTAAGGTAAGTTAATATTAAGAGTTTAATAGACATCTAGGGGATTAAAATCATATTTTTATGCTAAGTATTGGATTTTTCTTAACAAGATAATTTTAATGCTTAGAATGATAATCTTATTTTAAGTTATCTTGCTTTATTCATCTGATTTCTTCATAATCACTTGTGTTCCTTTTTAATTAAGTCATTGCAATATAAGGTTAAGGTGAATAGTCCTTTAGTGAAAGTCGTCTTTAATATTGATTTTTACCAATTTTATTTACATGCTTTTAGTTCAATTGCTCAACCTTTAATTGTTTATTCAAATTTCTGTCTTTAATTTAGTTAACCTTTCATCATCACAACTTTGGGATCGCTCTTCTTTCTCACACACAGTATTCATTCTAAAAATCTAAAATCTTTCATACATACACAAGTTTCCCTTGGGTTCAATATTTAGGGGTTGTAACTATATTTCCCTATATTACTAGTTGATCTAGTATACTTGCTAGACACCAGTCGTTACTCCAGTAAATCAATTAACCTCTATTTTTCATCATTTTTCATGTTTTGATGTTCCCCTCATCAAAATTCTCTAATAATTTTTTCCAAGTGTAAAAATATATCTATTAAGTTGTTTTTAAAATTTTAGGTCATTCTGACATCGTTTCAATAAACTTCCAGCTCCAAAGGCAAAATTAACCGGTCCAAAACCCAAAAATTCAAAGCTATGAGAAAAATTATTTTAACTTCCAATAATTTATTTAGGCTATTTCCAATAGGTTTATGTGATCAAAATAATTTTTAAAAGTCTGTAAAATATTTTTGGGCTCAATCAAACTTATGATCAACCCTAATAACAGTCCAAGAGAATTCTTCACTGTCTATTTTGATGACTTATCTGACCTCAATTTCTCCTCAAATTTTACTACTGGGCTCCATTTAATTATACTTTCTAGTCTAATGGTTAAGCATCAGACTTCTCATTAGGTCACCCTTCCTAGTATTTCTCTTGCCTATGCACATTTAACACTAAGGTTCTTATGAGATTTAGTATACTAGTGCTAATATCATTACTCCCACTACCATCTCAATCTTACTATTTACAGTTTGGAAAGTACTATTCATATAGATCAGATTTTTAGGCTATTACATTTATGCTTTACTAATTAAAATTTCGTACTCAAAATTTGCTTGGAGTGAAAAGCTAGGTATACTACTGTCTTATGGTCTCCTCTAGCTACCAAGTCACTTCTTCCACATTATTGTGGGTCTAGGAACTTTAGCAAGTGGAATTTTTTTATTCCTCAACTATCGTACTTCTCTAGCAAGCATTCTCATTGGTTCTTTATTACATGTTAAGTCTGGTCGGAGTTGAACTTCTTTTGGTGTAATGACATGTGATGGATCTGATAGGTATTGCCTCAACATTGATATATGAAATACATCATGGATTCTCTCCAACTCTGATGGCAACTTCAATCTATATGCAACTAGCCCAATGCGCTACAATACCTCATATGGACCAATAAATATGGGACTGAGTTTGCCTTTTTTGCCAAATCTCAAAATCTTACTCTATGGAGAAACTTTCAGGAATACTTTATTGCCCACATTAAATTCTATATCTTTCCTCTTCAAGTTAGCATATGATTTTTGTTTATCCACCGCTGCCTTCAAGTTGTCTTTAATCAACCTCACTTTTTCCTCAGTTTCTTTGATTAAATCCAACCCTACTAGCTTGCTTTCACTAAGCTTTATCCAACATAGAAGAGTCATATGTTTCCTTAGATACAATGCTTTATATGGTGCCATTTTAATATTGGACTGGTAGTTGTTGTTTTATGTAAATTCTAGCAAGGGAAGATATTTCTTCCAACTACTGTCAAACTCATGTATACAACACCGAAGCATATCTTCCAATATTTGTATAAACCATTTTGATTTCCAATCTGTTTGTGGACGAAAGGCAGTGTTATAATCTAGATGTATACCCAATGCTTCCTGATGTTTCTTCTAAAATATGGCTATAAACTGAGGATCTCTTCCTGAAATGGTGGCAAAAGGAACAATATGTAATCTTACCACTTCATTAACGTAAATTTTTTCCAGTTTCACCAATAGAAAGTTAGATTTCACTGGTATGAAGTGAGCAGACTTTGTTAATCTATCAACGATTACCCATATGAAATCATATTACCTCTTAGTGAGTGGTAGACCAGACACAACGTCCATGGTGGTGTAATTTTATTTCCATTTAGGTATTGTAATAGGTTGCAGTAAACCAAAGGGCACTTTGTGTTTTGCTTTAACTTGTTCACTTGTCAAACATTTAGTCACAAAATCAGCTATCTCCCTTTTTATCTTAGGCCACCAGTAGCTTGTCTTTAAATTTTGGTACATGTTGTTATTTCCTAGATGCATAGTATAACTACTGTTGTGAGCTTCTATCAAAATACTCTTTTTCAGCTCCACATCATTTGGTACACAAATCCTTCCCTTGTAGTATAAATAGTCATCACTACCAAAGGAGAATTCACTATCTTTTCTTACATGTATTTGAGAAATAATGGAAGCTAGCCAATCATCTAGCCTCTAGGCCACCTTTACTTGCTGTAGCCAATCAGGTTTAAGCTGCATTTTAGCTACATGTGCTCCATCTTGAGCCACGATCAATTTGACATTCATAGCTCTTATGGCTGATAAATACTTCCTGCTAAGTGCATCAGCTACTACATTTGCCTTAGCATAATGGTAGTTAATCAAGCAATTATAATCCTTGATAAGTTATAACATGTGTCTTTGCCTCAAATTATGTTCCCTTTAAGTGGGCAAGTATTTTAAACTCTTATGGTCAGTGTAAATATAATATTTCTCACAATACAAGTAATGCCTCTAAATTTTTAGTGTGAACACAATTGCTGCCAACTCAAAATCATAGGTAGGATAATTCCTTTCATAAGTCTTGAGCTATTTAGAAACATAGGCTATCACCTTGCCTTCTTGCATTAGCACACATCCTAACCGATTCCTAGAAGTATTATTGTAAATGATAAAGGGTTTACTCGAGGTAGGCTGTGTGAGAATTAGAGCTTTTGTTAGCATGTCTTTCAACTTTTTAAAGCTTTCCTGGCATCGATCAATCCATTCAAATTTATTATTCTTCTATAGTAGCTTGGTGAGTGGAGCAACTATCATTGCAAACCCTTTAATAAATCACCTATAGTAGCCATCTAATCTAAGAAAACTTCTAAATTTAGTGACATTTTAGGTGGTTTCTATTCCAAAATGGCTTCAATCTTTTTAGGGTCAACCTTGATTCCTTCTGCTAACAGTACATGGCCAAGAAAGTTAACTTGATTAAGCCAAAATTCACACTTGTTGAACTTTGCATATAGTTGTTTATCTCTTAGTGTCTGTAGCACAATTCATAAGTGTTTTTCATATTCCTCCAAGGTCTTAGAATACGCTAGGATGTCATCAATGAACACCACTAAAAATTGATCCAAATATGGATGGATGATATGGTTTATCAAGTCCATAAATGTTGTTGGTGTATTGGTAAGACCAAATGGCATGACTGAAAACTCATAATGTCTATATCACGCGCACAAAGCCATCTTTGGTACATCTACTTCTTTAACTCGGAGCTGATGGTAGCCTAACCTCAAGTCAATTTTAGAGAACATACCTGCACCTTTCAATTAGTTGAATAAATCATCAATTCTAGTTAGGGGATATTTGTTCTTTATGGTGACTTTGTTCAATTGTCTATAGTCATTGCAAAGGCATAGTGATCCATCCTTCTTTTTCACAAACAATACTAGTGCTCCCTAAGGTGACACACTGGGGCAGATGAATCCTTTATCAAGTAACTCTTGTAGCTAATCTTTAACTCTTTTAATTATGTAGGTGCCATATAGTATGGAACTATAGAAATTGGAGTAGTGCCTGGTGCAACATCTATGGTGAATTCAACTTCCTTTTTTGGTGGCAATCCTGGTAATTCTTCAAGGAAAGCATCAGGAAGTCTCGAATAGTGGGAGCATCATTAATTTCTGGCTCCTCTTTTTTAGTTTCCATCACATAGGCTAGATAGGCTTTGCACCCTTTCCCAATACATAGGTTCGTTGTAGTGGCAGAAATAACATTTGATAAGAAATCAGATTTTTCCCCTACAAAAGTGATCTCCTATCCCTCGGGAGTTTTTAATGTAATTCTCTTTGATCGACAATCAACCATTACTTAATTTTTATGTAACCAATCCATTCCCAAGATTACATCAAATTCGTGGAAAGGAAGTTTGATCAAGTTTGCAAGAAAAGTGGTTTTTTGTATTTGAATGGGACAATCTCTATAAATCTTGTTTACTACTATGTTGTGCCCCAAAGGATTACTCACTAGTATAACCTAGTCTAACTATGATCTATTCAAACCCTTCCCATATGTAATTTTTGTGCTAAGATAGGAATGTGTGGACCCAGGATCAATCAAAGCATAAATAGGAGCATTAAATAGGAAAAATTTACCTACTATAATGTAAGGAGTATCCTGGTTTTCCCTAGCTCTCACTGTATAAGTATGTGTAGATGGTCACCTTTCTGCTGCTAGAGGCATCTGTGCACTCCCTCTAGCTAATGCAGCACTAGTTGGTCCACCTTTCCCTCAGCCTCTAGGTGGTACATTATTGGGTTTGTCTACAAAAGTAGCTAGCACTATTGTCTGTGCTCATGGGCAATCCTTCTAATTATATTCCTTTGATCCACACCTTTAACAATCTCCTATTACTCTCCAATATTATCATGGATGTTAGTGGCCATGATGATCACATTTAGGATTATCATATCTACTAGTGCCTCGAGGAGTACTGGCAACAGAAGCCGTTGGTGGGTTGGCTCAAGCTATAGATTTTTTACTCTGAGTCGGGGCAGCTAGAGGGATTTGCAGTGGAGCACTGAAACTCTTAGGCTTTTTACTAGATCCATTAGGAAAACCTACTGGTAGAGGTCTTCTCCTTTGCTGGAATCTAGCCTGTGTACTTGCTTTATCGGCTTGTACTGTTTCAACTCGAAAGGCTGTTTGAATCAGGGATCTCATATTAGTATATTCATGTGCTGCCAGTGCCTCCTTAATCTTATTGTGAAGAACTTGTTCAAAAAACTGGCACAATTTTTCCTAATTTAAATGATAGTCCATCATAAAAGCGCTAAGTCTCTCAAATTTCCTTTCATACTCATTCACAAATTTATTGCCTTGTTGTAATAACCAAAAGGATTTCTCAATGGCTCACTAATGGTCCTTACTTATCTATTTTTCTCTAAATTAGTGAAGAAAGAACTACCAGGTTATCTCTTCTGCTGGGGTGTACTTCTTTACTATTTCCCATAAGGTATAAGATGGTATTTGGAATAAGGAAATTGCACCCTCTAGCATCTCTTCTGGTAGGCTATGTGTAATTTTGAAGAGCCTTTTAGTATTATTTAGCCATTCTTCTACTTCTGTAGATGTCAATTGATCCCTACCATATAAATCTTCTGTCCCTAGAACCCATGTAATAGGAATATTTTTCATATGTATAAAATTTATATTCTTAATAAAAGGCATCATTCATTTATTAATGCTATGTTTAAATACATGAGTTTGTAAATCTTAAATTAATAAATGAAGTCCTAGATAATCAAAGCTAACATGTGGATGCTTGTTAGAAGAACAAGTTCATTGGAGACCTGCAAAGAGAATCCTCACATGGATATTAAATCTATGTCAGTGAGGAATCTCTTCATAGTAGTTGTGCAAGTATCCTTAAACTTGAGATCACCAAAGTTATCTTAAGTAGCAAGTGGTACACTTTGACTCCATAACTGATTACTTCCAATAGGGAGTGAACATAGTTAGGAGATTGGGTATATCATGACCTACTTGAAGATAGTTGAGTGATTGACAAAGGATTCACCATCCCAGATTTAACAAGGGAAGTTATCTCGCATGTTTCTATGATTGCCTTGTTCAGAGAATCTCTGGCCAGAGTAATATGCCAAGATGGATAGAGATCCATGGAGGGCATTTTGGGAACAATGTTTAAATTAATAGAACATACATAATTAGATTTATATGAGTTGACAGAAATCCATACTCAGAATCTAATTGAGATAAGAGTGGTGAAAGGAGTAATTGCATGGTAACTGTTTCTATGGAAGGGTACAGTCAAACCACATGACCTTCCTGACATTTGGGTAGTCATGATGCCTAGCTAGAGGCCAATCATGAATTGTGTAATAATTTATCAAAATAGCAATAGAGATTGATAAAATGATTTAAAGGAGTTTAAATCATGTGAGTTCTGAATAGAACTCACAATTACATATTATACTACCAACATGGACTGGAACCCAATAGGTCACACACATATAGAGAAAAGGGTGAAATGGTAAAATGACAAGGATAATAATATTTGATATTATTATGAAGGTAGAGAAGTGAATATGATAATAATTAATTAAAGAGTTTGATTAATTATGATCAAATAAAATTGTCTGTGGAACTTTTGAGAAATATTCTATAAATTGGATCTAATTGAAATAATGTATTTCATGATTAATTATTATTGTCTTATAAGTATTATAGGATTACTATAAGTGTTATAGGACTGTTATAATAATTAATAAGTCCATTGGAAGAATTATTAAGGGCCAGAGGAATAAAGCAGTTGGCGAAACCCCTTCTGTAAGGGCCACACGCCAAGTCCAGATTAGAAGGCCTTAATGGCCTATTTCATACACCAAATTAATTTATATATGTTACATAAGTGTTATGGAACTCACATATTTAATTTGGTTTGATTTGGAATCCATTTGGGTATTTAAATCCAATTAGTTGTACAAAGGGCCTAGTTTGTGGGTTTTGTGCATAGTCTTTTGTGAAAAGGTTTAAATTGGATTTAATTAAGCCCAAATGATTATAATTAATTCCAGAGGCCCAATTAATAATTCTCCAACAATTTTAAATAGGCCAATCTCATTAAGGAGTTAGAATTTTAACCTAACTATAAAAGGCCAACTAATGAGGAATTAGGGTTAAGTGATTAAAACAAAAAGAAAGTCTTTTTCTAATCTATCTCTCCTTTTTGCGCCAACTCCAAGCTAGGCTTCTTGGAATTTCGGCCAGCCCTAGTTAAACACCAATTTTTTGGTTCAATTTATCCCTCTCTAGTGTGGATTACTCATTGGAGGTGTTCGATTTTGGACACTGTGGTTTGCGACAACCCGGTGCGAAGTAAAATCAACTGTTCAATAAAAATCAAAGGTGATTTTTCTTATTCTCATATAGTTATATTGTTTATTCAAGGCAAGATCAGATCTAATGGTTTAAAAATTTAAAATTCTGCACATGTATGTGATGCATGTAACCGTTAAAATCCAACATGGTATCAGAGCCACGGTTTTGCCATGGATATACAATTTTATATTTTTCTGCGAAATAAGTTTTGTTTTGTTTTGAGTTATTTATTTCATGAACTTTAAAATATTAGATTTGATTGTTCATGAATGAAAAATATTGATTTCTGGTTGTATGTGTGATCAAATAAATTTGGTGGAAACAAAAATGAAACTTTTGAAGGATTATGATTAGGGTTTGGCGGGAAACCCATTAGGGTTTGGCATGAAACCCTAGGTAATTTAAGGGGCTGTTCTAATTTAATTTCTTATGGATCCATTAAAACATCATTTAGATGATATTTTATGTGTTTAATATGGGATATTAAGCCATAGGATCGAACGGAATTAAAATCGAACAAGTTTTGCTTGAGAACTAGTTTAGTTGAAAAGTTCGATAAATTGGTGTTATTCGTGTGTTCTTGGTTAGAAAGACTTTTGATCTTCTAAATCTGATATATATGATATATTAAAGTGTTTTTAATTAATTAGATTAATTAAAATGGGCCTTAAATTAATTTGATTAATTTTAATTTACTAAAACCACTTAATGGGCTTAATTATGTTTACGGACTTGGTTTAAATTAGTGAATGACTTGGTGGGCCTAAGAAGCTGATTTAAATTAAATATTATAAACATTAATTAAGTTTATTAATGGGTTTTAAGGGCTGGAGTGGGCTTGGCTCATTCCAAAAGGCCCATATGGTCCAAAAGACACAAAACTAGTTTGTGTGTGAACACATTTAGGGTTTACTTTTGTGGGTTTCGGCCCACCCTTGGTTTTAAGCCCAAAATTATTTATTTTAATTATTTAATATGATTAATTAATTAAATAATCAATTTATATTTAATTAATAATCAATTGGATTGATTATTAAGGTAAGAACACATGCATGCAAAAAGGTTTCCTAAAATGAAAGTTTCCAAAATGGAAAAAGTTTCCTAATTTGATAACATCATTAAAATAACTCAAAATATTATTTCAAAGGTTGAAACAAAGTTAGTAATCCATTTCTTTATGCATTAGAAAGGCATATAAGGGTGTATGATTAGCATGATGGATAGTTATGGACAAAGCCCAATGTGATGGAGCATTATGCATGTTTTGGCCCAATGAGGACTTTCATGTCCCGACCACTTGTTTTTGGTTTGTATTTCATTTCAAATTGTAATATGTAATTAGATTACTTAGATTAGAATTAAAAATAGAGATGGAGACCATTTTCAAAGAGCAAGATGGGCCGGATGGAGATCCAACAAACTTGAAGATAATGTAATTATTTTTCTTGTTTGAATCATGCATACTACCTAGGTGTGACCTTTTGATTTCCCTCTTGGCTTGGGGAAATCAATGTAGTGAAGTCCATAACTATACCATATTTGTATGCTTATATTTATGTGATAGATATAAGATGCATACCAATGTATTCCAACCATGTATAATGAGACTTAATTAACTAAAACCCTCAAACAAATACTAAGGTATATAAGCCTTCCATTAATTTGAGGAGACCCAGAGTTCTTTATAGTGTGGGTTGTTGACCACAGCCAAGCTCACATTATATCGAATATGTTCAAATCTAATTAAATGGGTTATCTTAGCTAGCCCATTAGTTTGTTGACCACAGTCAAGGCTAATGGTTCTAGAGGCAAGATTAGGGAATGTATATATGATATGCATGCATCAAGAGTTGATAACCTAATGATCCAATAGTTGTGTAGAGACACAATTGGTATAGAGATACCTACCTTTCAAGGGTATGGGTTTGGCTTGTTGACCACATTCAAGGTCAAATTACATATCAAGGATTGGATATTGGCCCACTAAGAAAACCATCGGGTTTTCTCGGATTAAATAGTGAGGGCTATTAATTCGCAATAAAAATAGTGGGAGTAAATGGATTAATTAAAGACCTTATTAATGTATACATATATATGAACATACTCTCACATCTTTTCTTTTTCACATCTATGTCATCATTATGAGCACATCAAACATTAATATACAATCAATCTTGGATAACAAGCTAGTTGGCAACAAGTATTCTTACTAGATCAGGCAAGTGAGAATTGTTCTCAGAGCTGAAAAGATCCATTATGTCTTGGATAAAGATCCACCACCACTTCTATCAGATGTTGCCATTGATGAGATCAAGGGCACTTATCGAAAAAAACATGGAGGATAGTGAAGCAACAGCATGCTTGATGCTGGGTGCTATGTCCTCAAAGCTTCAAAAGCAATATGAGATAATGGATGGTGGGGTTTCCAAAAAGAAGGTTGCCAAGAAAGAGAATCCCAAAGGAACATGCTTCCATTGTGGAAAGGATGGTCATTGGAAGCGTAACTGCAAGGCCTATCTAGATTCTCTTGAGGAGAAGAAGCAAGCTGATGCTTCTACTTCAGGTATTCATTTGATTGAAATTAATACTTATTCTATTGCTTCAAAACAATCTTGGGTATTAGATACCAGATGTAGATCTCACTTATGTAATGATCTACAGGGGCTTAAAAGCTTTAGAAGAGTTGGAAAGGCAGAGATATGTTTGCAATCAGCTACTGGACAGAATATCTCTACAACAGTTGTGGGGACTTACTATTTTCCTCTTCCTAGTGGATTAGTACTAGAATTGAATAATTGTTATTATGTTCCAGCTTTGTCCAAAAGTATTATTTCTTTCAGTTGTTTGATGAACGATTATGATATTTCTTTAAAGAACAAATGTTGTTACATTTTTAAGAACAATATGTTTTATGCAAAAGCTATCATTGAGAATGGTATATTTGTTCTTGATTTAATTGAAGAAGTACATAATGTGGATACCAAGAGAATGAAACATGATAATCTAAATACCTCATACTTATGGCATTGTCATTTAGGCCATATAAATGAAAAACACATGACCAAATTGCACAAGTCAGGTGATTTGGGATCATTTGATTATGAATCATTTGATACATGTGAATCTTGTTTATTGGGAAAAATGACAAAATCTCCCTTTATTGGTAAAGGAGAACGAGCTAAAATGGTTTTGGACTTAATACATTCAGATGTATGTGGTCCAATGACTACACATGCCAGAGGAGGTTACTCCTACTTCATTACTTTCATAGATGATTATTCCAGGTTTGGATATATCTATCTAATGAAATATAAATCAGAAGCATTTGAAAAGTTCAAAGAATTCAGAAATGAAGTAGAGAAACAACTTGGCAAAAGTATTAAAACACTTAGATCAGATCAAGGTGGAGAATACTTAAGCAAAGAGTTTCAGGATTATCTTAGAGATAATGGGATTTTATCTTAATGGACTCCACCATATACACCACAACACAATGGTGTATCTGAAAGGAGAAATTGAACACTATTAGATATGGTTCGATCAATGATGAGCCGAGCGAACTTGCCTAAGTCCTTTTAGGGATATGTACTAGAAACTGCTATTTATGTGTTAAATAGAGTTCCTAGTAAATCGGTTGATGTTACTCCATATGAGATGTGGAATAACAAGAAACCCATGCTTTCTCATATGAAAGTATGGAGTTGTCCTGCTTATGTGAAGAGGACAATGTCAGACAAACTGGATGTTAAGTCTGACAAATGTTTATTTATGGGATATCCAAAAGAAACGTTTGGATATTATTTCTATCATCCCTTAGAACAAAAGGTGTTTGTTTCAAGGCATACTATCTTCTTGGAAAGAGAATTTCTCCTACGAGAGGACAGTGGGAGTAAAATTGAACTTGGTGAAGTTCAAGACCCACAAATAGAAGATGATCAACCGATTGAACCCGAAACTGGATTTCATAATGATGAGATTGCAGTTAAACCTGATTACACACAAAATCCTAGAAGATCTACTAGGATGCGTTCTATCCCTATGAGATATGGATTTCACATTGATTCGGATATAGGCATAACTGTAGTAGAGGACAATGAGCTTACAAGCTATCAATAAGTTTTGAACAGTTCAGAACGTGATTTATGGCTTAAGGCTATGAAGTCTGAAATGGACTTCATGTATGAGAACAAAGTATGGACTTTAACTCAACCACTTGAAGGGATAAAACCCATAGGGTGCAAATGGGTCTTCAAAAAGAAGACCGACATAGAAGGTAATATAGTTGCCTATAAAGTTCACTTAGTAGCAAAAGGTTATCATCAAAAAAAAGGTATTGACTACGACGAAACTTTTTCTCCTATAGCGATGTTTAAGTTTATAAGAATACTTTTAGCCATTGCAGCTCATTATGATTATGAGATTTGGCAAATGGATGTGAAGACAACTTTCCTTAATGAAAATCTTACTGAGGATGTGTAAATGACACAACCAGAAGGGTTCACATCAGGAAATGGCAAAAAGGTATGCAAGCTTTAAAGATCCATTTATGGATTGAAGCAAGCCTCTAAGAGTTGGAACATACGATTCAATGAGACAATCAAAGAGTTTGGTTTCTCACAGAATGAAGATGAACCTTGTGTGTATAAAAAGGTCAGTGGGAGTGCAATTGTCTTTCTAGTTCTATAGGTAAATGACATATTGATCATGGGAAATGACATTTCTCTTCTCCAATCTGTTAAAATATGGTTATCCAAGCAATTCTCCATGAAAGACCTTGGAGAAGCATCCTATATTCTAGGAATAAGGATCTATAAAAATAGATCCAATAGGTTGCTAGGTCTTTCTCGGAGTACATATATAGATAAAGTATTGAAGAGGTTCAATATGGATCTCTCTAAGAAAGGGTTTATACCCATGGTGCATGGAAAACACCTTTCTAAGTCTATATGTCTGCAGAAACTAGAGGATAGAGAGAGCATGAATAAAATACCATATGCATTTGCAATTGGTTCTATCATGTATGCTATGTTATGTACACGTCCAAATGTAGCATTTGCTTTGAATGTCACAAGCAGATTCCAATCTAATTTTGTAGAGGAACACTGGGCAGCTGTCAAGAATATTCTTAAGTACTTGATGATGGAATATGACATGGTATGATAATCATGATAGCACAGCGGAAAAACAAAAATTTTATCATACATACCATACATATCCAAAGATAAAATCGAAACATGCAATTTTAGGGTTATCGAACTTACAACTTTTGATGCCTTTTAAAACTTTTATTCCGATGATGACCAGCAACTAAGATGGCTTTGTCCGCCTTAGATCTCGATCACCAATGCCAAGGAATAGCCTTTTGCGCCACTCCCTCTATTCTCACACACATAATTACACCGTCGGCTTAAAAACGAGATTGCTAGATCTCTTTTTCGGTATTGTGTAAGGGTTATAGTTTGAAGCTACAAAACTTGATTTTGTACTTCTTTAGATTGCTATTACTGCTCAATAACACAAGAGAATGAGGAAAAATCCTTTCTCCTTGTGAAAAATTGAACAAAAGAATTAAGAGAGAGAGAGTCACTATTCACGAGTTATTATTCATGCCACAAAAAAATTAGGTTTAGGGTTTTATTTCTTTTAATATATATGCTTATCCTTTGGCAAGTCTTTCATCTGAATTCAACCATCCTAAGATGATTAATTCAAACTCTATCACTTCCTAAAGATAAGTAATATATTTTGAATTAAACTCCTTTGAATTTAAATTCAAATTTGAAATAAATCATAAGACATTTAAATAAATGAAATCACTTAATTTAAATATATAGCATGTGCCGAAATTCCTTGATTTCCCTCTTGGAATTTCGGCCACATCATTAAATATATAAGTGATTTAATTTAATTTAAATTCCTTTAGGCTTTAATATTCAATTAACTTAATTAACACAAGATAATTAATTAATTGAAATTAAACCTTATGGGCTGAATTTCTCTCTCTCATGGACCAAAGCCCAATAGCAATATTATAACCCATTAATACATTAATTTGACTTTAATTAAAAGCCCAAATTAATGTCCAATACTTAATTTAAATATTTTAAGCCCAATGCTTTGTGTGCGATCCTATAGGTCCATTTAATGTTGGCAATGAATTAATAAATTAATTCAAAGGCTATATATATTCTCTAGCAAGATATTATAGCATTCCAAATTAAATGAAAATGCATATGGCATTTAGTGACCTAATGCAATTTTGCATAGTCCCTTACCCATAAATATCAGAATTAATATAAGGCATGGAACTAGTCATCCTTATATATATTAATTCCTTTCTTGATATTCCAGTGACACTGAACTCTCAGATAAATAATGATTACTCATTATTTCATCTCGGTATGGCCATACACTTCTCAGTTCACTGATCAAGTGGCCGGTGATATTTTTCTCTCTTATCGAGAGGGGTAATCCCTTCACTTCTCTCATGCTCTCTAACATGAATCAGTGCATACCCAATCATACCCGTACTTGTCACTCTGTTACGAGCACGTTAGGTGTATGTCAAAGTACACAGTAATTCATAAAGAGTTTCATAGAGATTTCAGGTCTAAGAACTCTGATACAAAACTTGCATATGAGAAACACTTATGACTTGTACCATGTAGTATTCTCATGAGCGGATCGAATCCAGATACCATGTTCTTTAACATGTATCTATGATCTCTGATTGACACTCTTGTCCTAATGATCCATAAGACAGAACTCATAAGATCAGAGAGAGCATACTAGTCTTAATTCATTTGTTATTCCCATAACAATGACTGACTAGGGATATTTAGAATGATGTCTCATTTGTTTCAAGGTCTTACAATCCATGTGCCTCACACATGATAACTTAAACCGAAACGACATTCTTGGATAGTTTTATCAATTGATATGCATAGGAATACAAAGGATAAAACAAATGCCTCATTTTATTAATTTCAAGTGTTTCGTTACAATGTATTGGGGCTAGGGCTTACACTAACACTTGAGAAGGACTAAGGATATATTCTTGGTATATGGAGAGGGTAGTTTGGAAGTAAATGGATGTACAGATGCCAGCTTCCAATCTGACAAAGATGATTGTAAATCACAGTCTAGTTATATGTTCATAATGGGAGGAGGAGCAGTTAGTTGGAAAAGTTCCAAACAAGAAATAACTGCTGATTCCACGACGAAAGCTGAGTACATTACTGCTTCAGAAGCAGTCTGGATCAAAAAGTTCATAACTAAACTAGGAGTGGTGCCTAGCATTGTTGATCCGATTCCTTTATATTGTGACAATAATAGAGCCATTACGCAAGCAAAGAAACCACGGTGTCATCAGCGATCTAAGCATGTTCTCAGATGCTACCATCTCATAAGGGAAATAGTAGCTAGAAATGATGTGAAAATAGAAAGGGTTCCCACAGATGACAATGTGGCGGATCTCCTCACTAAAGCACTTTACTAGATTAAGCATGATCACAATATAAATAGCATGGGTCTGAGACATATGAATGATTGGCTCTAGTGCAAGTGGGAGATTGTTAGAGAGTATGCCCTAGAGCCCATGTAATAGGGATGTTTTTCATATGTATAAAATTTATATTCTTAATAAAAGGCATCATTCATTTATTAATGCTATGTTTAAATACATGAGTTTGTAAATCTTAAATTAATAAATGAAGTCCTAGATATTATAAACACAGTGCAAAGGCAATCATGAAGGTGTTCATGATGTGAGATGTCTATTGCATGTAAATGTGTTAATATCTAAATATCCCTAGTCATAAAATTAACAAGATAGGACATTGTTAATTCGGACAGACTAGCACATGTTATGCTTCTTGAATGGTTCAAGCAGTGGTTCTCATAACTGTGATTATGGAAGATAATCAAAGCTAACATGTGGATGCTTGTTAGAAGAACAAGTTCATTGGAGACCTGCAAAGAGAATCCTCACATGGATATTAAATCTATGTCAGTGAGGAATCTCTTCATAGCGGTTGTGCAAGTATCCTTAGACTTGAGATCACCAAAGTTATCTTAAATAGCAAGTGGTACACTTTGACTCCATAACTGATTACTTCCAACTAGGAGTGAACATAGTTAGGAGATTGGGTATATCATGACCTACTTGAAGATAGTTGAGTGATTGACAAAGGATTCACCATCCCAGATTTAACAAGGGAAGTTATCTCGCATGTTTCTATGATTGCTTTGTTTAGAGAATCTCTAGCCAGAGTAATATGGCAAGATGGATAGAGATCCATGGAGGGCATTTTGGGAACAATGTTTAAATTAATAGAACATACATAATTAGATTTATATGAGTTGACAGAAATCCATACTCAAAATCTAATTGAGATAAGAGTGGTGAAAGGAGTAATTGCATGGTAACTGTTTCTATGGAAGGGTACAGTCAAACCACATGACCTTCCTGACATTTGGGTAGTCATGATGCCTAGCTAGAGGCCAATCATGAATTGTGTAATAATGTATCAAAATAGCAATAGAGATTGATAAAATGATTTAAAGGAGTTTAAATTATGTGAGTTTTGAATAGAACTCACAATTACATATTATACTGCCAACATGGACTGGAACCCAATAGGTCACACACATATAGAGAAAAAGGTGAAATGGTAAAATGACAAGGATAATAATATTTGATATTATTATGAAGGTAGAGAAGTGAATATGATAATAATTAATTAAAGAGTTTGATTAATTATGATCAAATAAAATTGTCCGCGAAACTTTTAAGAAATGTTCTGTAAATTGGACCTAATTGAAATAATGTATTTCATGATTAATTATTATTGTCTTATAAGTGTTATAGGATTACTATAAGTGTTATAGGACTGGTATAATAATTAATAAGTTCATTGGAAGAATTATTAAGGGCCAGAGGAATAAAGTAGTTGGCGAAAGCCCTTCTGTAAGGGCCACATGCCAAGTCCAGAACAGAAGGCCTTAATGGCCTATTTCATGCACCAAATTAATTTATATATGTTACATAAGTGTTATGGAACTCACATATTTAATTTGGTTTGATTTGGAATCCATTTGGGTATTTAAATCCAATTAGTTGCACAAAGGGCCTAGTTTGTGGGTTTTGTGCATAGTCTTTTGTTAAAAGGTTTAAATTGGATTTAATTAAGCCCAAATGATTATAATTATTTCCAGAGGCCCAATTAATAATTCTCCAGAAATTTTAAAGAGCTCAATCTCATTAAGGAGTTGGAATTTTAACCTAATTATAAAAGGCCAACTAATAAGGAATTAGGGTTAAGTGATTAAAACAAAAAGAAAGTCTTTTTCTAATCTCTCTCTCCTTTTTGCGCCAACTCCAAGCTAGATTCTTGGAATTTCGGCCAGCCCTAGTTAAACACCAATTTGTTGGTTCAATTTATCCCTCTCTAGTGTGGATTACTCATTGGAGGTGTTCGATTTTGGACACTGTGGTTTGCAACAACCCGGTACGAAGTAAAATCAACTGTTTAACAAAAATCATAGGTGATTTTTCTTATTCTCATATAGTTATATTGTGTATTCATGGCAAGATCAGATCTAATGGTTTAAAAATTTTAAAATTCCGCTCATGTATGTGATGCATGTAACGGTTAAAATGCAACATCTTCTGCCCCTAGCTTCTTTAATTATTCCAAGATAGGTTTTTTGGGCGATGGTTGTGGCAGCTAGTGAGGTCGAGGTTGTGGGGTAGTTGGAGCTTTCATCGTCTGATATAATAAATCCACCATCAACTGAATAAAATCTGGTGGTGCAGCTGGAAGAGGTTCCTGTTTAGCTGATGGTGGTGTATACTGACTAGGCTAATCAATGGCATTGGTGACTTCTAGACTGGCTAATGCCCCAATCTCAATGTTGCTCGCCAACTCAATCACCCAAAGCCATATCTACCACTAAAAATATACAAGGGGATAAGTCACTACAAAAAAAAATGCAAAATAGTGACGAAAATTCGTGACAACAATAAAATTCGTTGCTAAATGCACCATATAGCGACCACATTGTGATAAAAAATGAATTTCATCGCAAATATTGAAAGAGCTAGAGGGAAGACAAATATTGCGACAAATTAGCAAGAACAAATTGCTATTGTAGCTAATATTAGGTGCCAAAATTTTGGTGCAAATAATTGTAAGGATAAAAGTAAAATTGGTGAGAACTTTGTTATCGCAAATTAGCGATAACATTTTTGTAGCTAAATTAGCAACAACAATATTGTCGCTAATTTAGCAAAATATACTATTATGTTTATATAGCTCTATTGGCGACAACATTGTTGTAGCAAATTGTTGTCGCCAATCAACTGTTCTCGCTAATTGGCAACAATAATGTTATCACTAATTTAGCAAAATATACTATTTCATTCATATAGATTTATTGGCGACAACATTGTTGTAGCTAATTGGCGACAACAATGTTGACGCTAATTTAGCAAGATATACTATTCCATTCATAGCTAATTGACGACAACAATGTTGTCGCTAATTTAGTAAAATATACTATTCCATTCATATAGATTTATTGGCAACAATATTGTTGTAGCTAATTAGTGAGAACAGAGCTATAGCTAAGCGGCGAAAACAATGTTGTCGCTGATTTAACAAAATATACTATTCCATTCCTATAGATCTATTGGTGATAACATCGTTGTAACTAATTAACGAGAATAGAGTTGTGGCTAATTGGCAACAACAATATTGTCGCTAATTTAGCAAAATATACTATTTCATTCATATAGATCTATTGGCGACAATATTGTTGTAGCTAATTAGCGAGAACAGAGTTGTAGCTAATTTGCGACAATAATATTGTCATTAATTTAGCAAAATTACTATTCCATTCATACAGATCTATTGGCAATAATATTGTTGTAGCGAATTAGCGAAAACAGAGTTTTAGTTAATTAGCGACAACAATGTTGTTACTAATTTAGCAAAATTAGTATTCCATCTAGTGGCGACAATATTGTTGTAGCTAAATTGGCAAAAACATAGTTTTCGCTAATTAGCAATGACATTGTTGTAGCTAAATTGACAAGAATAATATTGTCGCTAATTAGTGACAAATATGTTGTCGCTGATTGAACAAAATATTCTTGTGTGTAATTGATGAGTATTAGTTCCATCATATAAACATATTAGTGATAATATTGTTGTAGCTAAATTGACAACGTCATTGTTGTAGCTAAATCAGCGCTAGCAGTGTTGTAGCTAAATTGATAATAACATTGTTGTCGCTAATTAGTGAAAATATTATTGTAGCTAAATTAATGAGAACAATGTTGTCGCTAATTGAGCAAAATATTCTAGTGCAAAATTGATGAGTTACTTCTATCATACAGCAAAAATCAGATAATTAGTTAGAATTATATTTTACCTATTTTTATATAATTTTAATTTTCAATATTTAAATTTTACTTTTATATAGTTAGATTATTTATTTTAATAAATTTAGCTGGTATACTTTTTACTAGAAAAAATTAGATAAACTAAATTGTTGTTATTTAAATTAATGAAATTAAATTAAATTGTTATATTTATGTTTAATAATATCAATTATGATTAATTATTATAATTATATAATAAAATAACTAAATTGTTAAATTGTGAGGACATTGCTCTTGCAAAATTAGCTTGAAAACATGCTATCGCCAATTTTGCAAGACTAATGTTCTAGCTAATTCCCTTCAAATTTTGAGCGGGATAAAAATAGTTCTAGCAGGATTCAATTTTTCCAAATCCCTAAAACCTTTTCCTTCAGTGCCACTACCCTCTTACCCCCTTTCTCTCTGTCTCTCCCTCTCTCGTTACCGAAGATTAGGAATTCAGTCTTGTTCGCTGCACATTGCTCTATCCCTCTCCCTCTCGATTTTTTTTTTCCAACAGTAATCTATTGATTTTTGAAAAAGGTCCAAAAGTCACCATAGGCTATCTTCTCTAGCAAAACTCGCTCTGCCCTAACACTCTAGTCTTCGATTTCCATTTTCCTCTTTACTTTCTAGGCTACCAAACAGAACATAAGATTTCGGCGCAGTCGTTTTTATCATTAGAAAGATAAAAGTTGAATTTTTATTATTCTTACCTTTGTCATTCTCATTAATTCCATCCGAGTATATCTCTTATTGACCATGAAGAATATTATGCAGTTATTATACTTGAGCAGCTCAAACATAGAATTGCTCGATTCGAGCTCATTTCTTTACCAGTTCCTTCCATCTCGACTTTGAAATCCTTCACATGTTTATAACACCTATAAATTCTTTGCTAGAATTGGACCATCGCTGTGAGTTCTTTTTTTTAAATACTTTTTGGAGTTAATGTATTTTCATTCATTTAGGAGTCGTGGATCACCGACGCCCAAAAACGTTGAGCACTATTCAGTTTAGAAAATTACTGGAGATGGCCGGTGTCTATTTCATGCCCTGGTATCATTTTATATGCTCTCTCCTTTAATTCTTTGCTTCTAATGTCAATTTGCTATCTTCTAGTATTTTACTACTACAGTGAGATGAAAATTTAGATTCTGTAAGGGAATTATGAAAAAGTTTATGCTCGTTAATAATCAAAACTCAAGAGGATGATATTGTTGCCTGTGAAATTTTTTTGATGAAAATGAAATCAGGTGAAAGGAATAGAATTTAACAAGGGTATCTCTCTTAATCCACGTGAAGAAAGAAACGATGCAGGTATACTATAATTATATTTTTTAATTGTCTTATGGATTTTGAGCCCATAATTTAACTTTTATGATGAAATTATTTTGACTAGCGTTACGGTTGGTCAAGTTGCAGGTGGAGGTAGGACTAAGAAACCTCTATTAAAGGCATGAAATGCATATCATAAATACAGAGTTAAGAGAAACTACTGGCCTAAGGTATGTGGTGTTGCTATGAATCCTGTGGAGCATCCCTATGCTGGTGGTAATCACCAGCATATTGGGTATATGTGAGATCTCTCCTCTCGTCTTGTGGATCTATTTTGACTTCTTGTTGATCTCTATTTTATGCTAATCTTTCAGCTCTTGAAGTTTGTCTGCTTTCACAAGAACAATCTTTATAGATATAAGTTGTTGCCTAGTTATGGCCCTACCTCTTTTAGGATGGAGACTTTATTTAGTTATGTTCTTTCAGCTTGTAGCATGTGAACATTTATTTCAAACGTTGGTCCTGTTGTGTGATGGAGGACAGTAGAATTTAATTACTTTTCATTGTTTGTTTTCGACCCATGTCATAATTTTCCTTGATAAATGGATTGAGCTCTCACAATTTGTTTTAGGACTTAAAATGTTTAATATCATAATCAGCTAAAAATCAAGCCTCTTTTTGAGATCTGTGCTCTTTGCTCCTATGGTTCTTTAGTATGCTTTACTGTCTAGAGGGCAGGTTAGAATTAAGTTTTAGAAAAATCAGCTTGCTTGGGGTTCCACGTGATCTTCCTAAAAGCTCAGCATTAACGACCTTAATAAAGTAAAAATAGTGCTTGGTCTTAAACATGCCAAATTCAGAAACTGGCATGTGAGTTTATGCTGCACATATGTCATGTATAGTTTCCCTCCTAGCATAGCTCTCTAACATAACCAATTTTGCCTATCGTGAAGAAATTTTTAGTGTTTTAAATCATATTCCTCTAGCTTTTAGGAGCTTTGCACATTGGCTTTGTCTAGATGTTTCTTTTAATCATGTAAATTGTGCATATCAATTTTCCTGGAAAATGGATAGTCCCACTTTATTTATCTTTTTAGGTGGTATGCTCCCCTGCCATCTATTTTTACCCTATGGAGCTTCGAGTGAAGGGCAGAGAGCTCTTAGTTTTTACGTTTTCTCATAATGCTCCAAAGACAAATTGCCTTTGTTCTTGTAGAAATGGATATTTCATTTCAATTTTGTTCTAAAATTTGAGGCATGCATAATGATTTGTCTCTTGCAACCTGAGGACTGGAGCAACTTGCTCTTTTTTTTTTTTCCTTTTGGAACCTTTTTCGTGCTGCTCTCTGGATTTGGAAAATCCCTTTTGTTAGAAGTCAAATTTAATTTTTTTCATTTTCTGATGCTCATTTTTTTTCTTATGATTACTAGATCTAATTTTGTTTGTTCAATATTCTTTCTCTTTTGATTATTTTGAGGTTACTTGTCATTATTTACGTCCTTATTGTTATTTGAAAATTCACGCGATGTACATGCTTCTCATAAGAGGGTTGTTGGTGAACAATATTCAATGGGAAATTAGATATACTGGTATTTGTATGAAACCTAAAAAACTAATTACCAGTTCTATTTGCTTTCATTGCTCGATTATTTGGGTATTAAATATTGAATGCCTTTGGAATTATTAGTCAAATACAGCAATATCACTCTTCTTATCTTTGATGTAAATTTCTTTAACATGAGATTGAAATTGTTTTGACGGCCTGCAAAACATGGTTTCATTGTCTTTTGTTTCTTTATTTCTTGTGTTCCTCTTTTTTCTTATCAAATGAAAAAACTTTCCTTTGCCTCAATGCCTTAGTTGAGGCATGCTTTGTCTGGCATCACAAGCTTCATAAACTTAAGTGGTTATCTCAATAGATAATAAAAGAAATATACATATATGAATGAAAAGCTAATTGTCAATGTTATTAAAATCGGACCGGACCGGCCGGTTGAACCGGTTGAACCGCGAACCGGCATGCCAGCCGGTTGGTTTGACTACTGAAAACCGGATTGAACCGGAAAAACCGGGTAGAACTGGAAAACCGGCGAACCGGACAAAACCGGATTTTTTGCTAAAAATGTAAAAAATCAATTTTTTTTTTGAATTTTTTCACCCACCCATCCACATATATATATATATATATATATATATATATATATATATATATATATATATATATATATATATATATATATGTTTATTTATTTATTTATTTGAAAAACTTAGTATTTTAAATTTTAAGTATATCACTTAATAATTTAATATATTTATTATATTTTTGATTCATTATAATCAAATATATATATATATATATATATATATATATATCACTTAATAATTTAATATATTTATTATATTTTTGATTCATTGTAATTAAATATATATATATATATTAAATTTTTATTATTTATTTATTTGAAAAAATTAATATTTTAAATTCTAAATATGTCACTTAATAATTTAATATACTTATTATTTATTTGAATTATTGTAATAGTATATTAAATTATTAAATAATATCTTTAGAATTTAAAATACTAATTTTTCAATAAATAAATAATAAAATTTTTAATATATATATATATATATATTAAAAATTTTATTATTTATTTATTAAAAAATTAGTATTTTAAATTCTAAAAATGTCACTTAATAATTTAATATACTTATTATCTATTTGAATTTATTGTAATTAAATATAATTATACTCATATATGCAAGGTTAATATTTTTTGTGTTCACTTTATTAATACTCCATTTAAATATGAAATTATTTTCATGATATGATTGTATTTTTATGTTTTTAGCATATAATATTCAATAATCCATAATTAATCACTTGTAATAATAAAATTAAAATTATTTTCGTAACTTATTATTAAAATATTTGTGATATATATTTAAAATTTGATAAATATTTTTTTAATTTTTATACAATAGTATTCAAAAAATTATAATAATTATAATATTTTAAAAATAGAAAAAAATCCGGTTGAACCGGTCGAACCACGAACCTCCAGCCTTACCGGTTCTCTATCCGGTCCGGTTTTAATAACATTGCTAATTGTTATTGCTTTTTGGAATATGGAATGAATTTTTCTGTGAATTTTGCATATATCATTCATGTAGTCATCTAGTTTCATTTTCATTTGGGTTATGATAATTAACATGGATTATGCAATGATCTCACCTGATAGTTGATTATTATTTCTTTTGCTGGTTGATACCCTACACCTTTACATTTTCGGTGCTTGATAGATAATATTTGTAGTTGAAGCAAGTGGAAGTATGACACTTAAATTATTAGCTGAGAGTTATACAAGCAGGGACCAGGTAACTTCATAAGTACACTTTTACAAACTTAAAAGGCTGCAGAAACTGATGGATTGTCTTAGGTTTACATCCTAAAAACTAATGGAATATGCCTGGGTTTCTATTTAATTGTGTGCTTGCAGATAAAGCAGGATGGATTTTTTTTCCTGCAGATCTTCTTCTCCTTGCTTCTGCAAATACCGATGGTGTCTGTTATATTGAGATTTGACTTATTTGATTACCCTGCATAAATGATTAACATATTTATTGTTGCTGTTATGGCTTTATTAACACATGCGCACCATTTTATATTCATACCTAAGAATTTTAGTTGCTCTTTCCTGTAGAACTCATCCATAATTTATTGATTACATGCAAATATTAATTTAACCAAGACGTATACATATTGTGAACTAATTTCATATTTTAATTACCATTTATCACTAATTCAAAATAAGCATGTACGCATAATGATTCTTATAAGAAAATCAAGACTATAAACAAGCAAGCATGTTGCATATGCAAATGATGGCTAGTTTTAGGTATATTAAATTACCAAAACTAATAATCAATTTAAGAATAATTTCACAAATTAAGCAAGCTTTAGTAGTTGTATATACATTAAAAAAATACTTAGATAATATAAACACCGATTTATCTTTATTAAACAAAAAAGTGTTCCCTATTGAATGTTTTTTGACCAAGGCATGAGTATGCTATTGGAATATGCATTTTCTTATTAGAATTAAATCTTCTAAATAGAATTTACCTATTGAATGTTTCTTGACCAAGGCATGAATTCTTTTATATTTAGGAAGGATATATCTCTATACATATCTAGGTAAAAATCTCTTTCTTTTCATCAATTGAAGTTATGAGCTAGAATGTAAAATACATATTCTTTGAGTATTACTGACTTGCAACATATTACATTGATTTGTATTGAGTTTGAACAAGAGATGGATCAGCGGATCGGACAGATTCAACAGTAGATGGAGATGCAGCAATAATTTTTCAAGTAGCTGATTTAGGAGCAAATGCATCTTTTAACATTATAGTTATAAGTATATAGTAAGACATTTTGGACGACATTTGTTATTGCTATATATGGATGTTTTATTTTTGAAATATAATTAACAATGATATCCATTTGTAAACAAATTTTTCATGAATATATATATTATTATCTTAAATGTTGAGTAGTCCATAAATATAAATTTGCCGTTTGTAGTTTATTGTTTAAATTATTAAATTTCTATATTAATTTAATAAATGAAAAAATAATTTCAATTTAGCAAGGGATTAGCATATTTGAACAGTAGTTATTTAGCGTGAACAATGTTGTCGCAAAATTTAGAGGGAACAATGTTGTAGCAATATTATGACGAAAATACTGTCGTCGCAAAATTTAGCGTGAACAATGTTGTAGCAATATTGTTACGAAAATATTGTCATTGCAAAATTTAGCGTGAACATTGTCATAGCAATTTGATGACAAATATTTAGCGACAACGCTTAGTTCTCGCTAAAATTTGGTGACGACTTGTTGTAGTAGCTAAGTTCTGCTACGACTTTTGTATCAAAATGAAGGTCATCGCTAAGTTGTTGGTAAACTGATTTAGGGATGAAAAAACATCAGTTAGTCGTCGCTATTGTACGTTTTTTTAGTAGTAAGTAAAGATTAATCTCAAATTCATTTTATTCCTTATGTGGCATGTACATGTACTACTTCAATCATTCATCACACTTATACATATATTTCGATCTTAGGATTGCCTAAACCTGCTCTGATACCACAAAATGTGACAGCCTAGGTCTGAACCTTGATGTACTATTATTACTAATGTCACACGGTTATCTTAATACATTTAGTACTCTTATATTGATAGTTATGCACTTTAAAAATGGTGCCTAATTTCTAATTATGGTTTTTCGTTGAATTGTCATTATTTATTTGGTAAAAATTTAGGTAGTATAATGGTTATAAAATCATGCTACTCAAACCTACAAAGTCTCAACTTTACACTCCCAATAATCATCTTCTACCTCTAATACTCGAACAACACAAGCACTTCTAAATTTCAACTCATAATCTCATTCACAAGTCATATTACAGATTCAGTTTTCCAAACACTAATGTCACATACATAACCACATATCCACTATTATTCAACATTTGTTATTTTATTACATTACATGTTTTAAAACAACTAATGCATTATACACGTATATATATTTCTATCCATTTTTCCACATCTGTATGCCATTTTGATTTTCGTCTCCACTTTGTCCTTGGTCACCTCCCCTACACGCAGTTAAACAAAACCACGTGCTAGGCAAAAAAGATGCCTAGTGGTGGATACACTACACAAAATTTCATTGACATAATTAATATTTTACAAAATTACCATTTCATCTTAATTATAACTTATCACTTCTTAACTTAGAATTATACTTTAAATTCCTTAAATTACCATTTAATCCTTACCATTGCTTATTTTTTTTCTTTTCCTTACTTATTTCTCAATTAAGGTGAAAAATTACAATTGAGTCCTTAAACTTTCGTTTTAGTATATTTTAAGCTATTTCCACATTAATTTTGTCCTTTTTACTTTCTTTTAGCATTTATTCATTTTTAAACCCAAAATTTACATTTTAGTCCTTATATTTGCTTATGTAGTGGCAAATTATAGTTTGATCCCTAAAACTTCTCCTTAATTATATTTTTACCCTTTTTACCATTTTAACTCTTATAACCACATTATTAGTGTAAATTTATTGTTTTAGCCCTAATTTCTCTTGT
The DNA here is from genome assembly GCA_037975025.1 of Excoecaria agallocha. Classification (NCBI taxonomy): domain Eukaryota; kingdom Viridiplantae; phylum Streptophyta; class Magnoliopsida; order Malpighiales; family Euphorbiaceae; genus Excoecaria; species Excoecaria agallocha. The sequence continues at coordinate 40,274,148 of CM075820.1, forward strand.
AATTACATTTTTGCCCTTATTTATTATTTAATTATATTTTTCACCTTATTCAACCTTTTATTATATAATTGATATCTTTTTATGCTTGATTTCCCATTTAATCCTTATTTTCTCATAAAATTACATTATTGCCCCTAGTAGTGCCTAATGGAAACCATCAAATCGAATATATGGGACAAGGACTCCAATGGTCCCCAAATGAACTGAAGGGGCCTATGGAGTGACCAACTCCCTAAATGAACTAAAGGGGCCTATGGACTGACCAACTCCTCTAGAATGTGTTGAGGGGTCACTTGGTGTGATCAACTCCTCCAAAATGTATTGAGGGGTCACTTAGGGTGATTAACTCCTCAATTGTGAATCTAATGTGTGCATCAGTCTAAATCAACTTATTATCTATAGTGGTATTTGTCCATATGGCTAGCCATTGTATTTTAAAATCCTATATTACCCACTATACACTAAGGAAAAATGCATTTATTCATCTTATGTCATATTTTCACTCAAATTTTCATATATTTCATATTATGCCACAATTCCTATTTGCTCAATTCATACTCATTTATGCTCATCCTTTATTCATTCATGGCAAACGTGTGAAATACCATACAAATAAAATTAAAACATGCCATTCCAATATTGAGTACCATTCAGCCTTATCAAGTTCATATACATCCTTCATGTTTTCTCACACATTATCGTGCCTTACATATTCCCATGATCATTTCAAGCTTTCACATGATGATACATAATCAAATTCCATTAATATCTATTTAGTATATATATAAACATTATTATGTTTACTTAGTTAATATTATGTACATTTATAATTTAATGTTCTAATCATTTATATTATGTTTCTTCATCATTATAATGTTCATTTCATGCCTAATATCAAATTAAATGTCAAAGCATCACATAATAACCCTAAGGGTACCATTCGGCCACTTAATGTTCTACTACCTTTTGATTATTTTCTTCACTAATTCTCATTCATTTCATGTTATTCTATCATCTTATTAAGATATCTTAAATTATTTCACCATTTTACTTAAGTTTCTACATTGTTATAATGTAAATTCAAGTGAATTTCAAAAGGAAACATAATGAAATTGAGTGTAGTTTGTATCCATTAACTTCAAAATGGCTTTAAATCACATATTCTTCATTTTTCTTGCCTTTTACTCCTTAGGCCTTTTCTCACCTTGAAATTATCCTTTAGGCCGAATTGAGTGAGGAAGAAATTATGAGTTTTTACTTCCAATTTCAATGTACAAATACTCAAAATTAATTTTACTAATGATTGTCTACAATTCCCTACCAAAATCCCTAATTAATTTCAACAAGAACTCTTGAATTTACCTATTTAGGTCAACTTTCTCTCACTAAAATTTCATACTTTTCGAGCTCTTATTTGCTTCAATCTTATTTCTATATTGAAGAGGATGATTTCTAGTGTATCTAGGTGAAATTTAAGCTTGATTTTTTGTGGGAATTAGGAAGAGGAAGAAGAAAAATGGTGGAAGGGGGAGAAGATAGTGGTTCAGTTTTAGGGGAGAAAAGGAAGGAAGATGACTATAATTTTGGGAGCTTTGGAGAGATTTCTACATATCTCTATTTTGTCCTTTAGTACACCTAATGAAGGGCTAAGATTCATTCATTTACTATGTGATCTAATTGCTTATTTTTCACTACAAGAAAATGGGATTTTAACTACCAATATTTAGTGAATAGATGAAAATCTAGTCGTTAAAATACACTAATAGCAAAGATAAATTATTTTGATCATTAAATATCAAATTCTATTATAATTTAACTAAAGGATTAAATATGATTAATAAAATAAAAAATTCAGCGGTTAATATATAAAAAAAACTGCGAAATTTATTTTGCCTCCAAATTAAAAATAAAGTTCTTTTTTACTTTACACCCAACTCTTGCTTTCTTCTCCATCTCTATTAACCCTTAATTTAATTCTTCATCATCATCATCTTCTTCTTTTCTCAAACCCTCTCTCCATCTTTCTAAATCTTATTCTTTCTCTTTTAATTTCAAATCTGCTAAAAACTATCATCTCTTAAGCTTCATTTTAATCCTCCCAAACCTAAACTCCTTCCCTTCTCTTCCTCGCAATATGCCGCCACCGTTATGAAAGGAGCAAAGACCGATGCCATGAAAGGCTTAAATACCATTCTCTACACAAATACATATATAAATAAATACCTCTCTATAACTATATCCTCTAAATATCTCTTTTCTATGTTTATCTCATTTCGCTTCTCGATCCCTATAACCATGGTTAGTATCTTTTCTACTCTTCACTTTGCTTTTCTATTTTCGTCTGTTTTGTTCTTATTTTTATGATTTTTGATATGTGATGTGCACTTGATAGTTTTTTGATTTTGAAAAAAATTACATTTTTCACTTTTTTTAATTGAGATATGATTTGGCCTTTGTTTCTGCTTACGTGCTAATTAGAGTCTAAATAAAAATGCTCTCTTTCTCTCTTTAACATAAAACCCATATTTTTTTATTTTTAATTTAAATTTCTCTCCTTTTTATTGTAACGAGAGAAGAGAGAAAGAAGAGTTTCCCAATAGATCGAAATCTCCCTCTTTTGTTCAATTCTGGAGACGATCTAAGCTCCTTTAATGGAGTTGCAATAACACCCACATTTGTTTTTGTTATTTTTATTTATTTTTAGCTCTATCCTTTCTTTCTTTCTTTTGGCTTCTATATATGTAAGTTCTTTATACTTGAGAATTTACAGCTTTTAAATTTTTATTGTTTTTTTTTCAAAAAAATTTTTCTGAGATATGGAGGCAACTATTTAATGATTGAATCCATTTGGGGATTCTTCAGAAGAAGAGTTAAGAGAATGTGGGTCTGAGGTAATATTTAGTTTATTTTATTTCCCTTATTTTATAAGTAATTGGATTTGTTTTCCTGATGATTTGGTTATTTGGGTTTTACTTTATTGGATCTTTTATTTAATGCTTACCTTCTATTTTGAGTTCGCTGAATTTTATGATTCATAGCTTTCTAATTTTATTAATACATTTTTTCCTAATTCTTCCCTATGCAATTAGCTAAAATTTATTCTTCTTAATTGTGTTGTTTAAGAATCAATTTGATGGGTAATTGAACTTGTAGAGGTGAGCTCATAATTTAAATGGTAGGTTTTATTACCTATTTTTGCCGATGTGTTAGTTCAGATTATAGTTCAAAGGGATTTGTTATATTATTAGTCCATGTCAGTTAATTCAAGGTGTAATTGTTTATCACTATAGTGTTTTCTGGTCTTGTTGTGGGAAAGCTTGGTGAGCTAGCCCAAAGCTGTGAGGATTTCATTGCAAGCCTAATGATGAGTGTTGATATGTTGTTTATGATTTTGATTTTGTGACTGCAGAGAATTGCCAAAAGAGCATAATCTTCTTCATTGCTTGGCAATAACTTAAGTTTTCTTAATTCTTTAAATGAAAATTGAAACTGGTTATAAAGTAATGAGAAATAATTTATATGTGATTTACGTGTCTGGCAATTGAGATCCTATTTAACCGTTGGTATTTTCTTATTTGCTAAAAACAATCATTCAGAAAACTTTTGTTTTGTCTCTTAATGCAGTAGGAGGTTTCTCCATACACTTAAGGTAGATTATCACACAGCAGTAGCTCACTCAATGGTTCATAGACCGACAGTCTGTTGGGAATTATCGGTTACATGCATCTCATACATAAGCAGAATTTAAAATTTTTAACCAATAAATCTGATCTTGCCATTAATTTACAAAATACATATTAATGAGAATAAGAAAAATCACCTTTGATTTTTTTTTAACAGTTAATGTTTCTTCTCATCGGGTTGTTGCAAACCACAGTGTCCAAAATTAAACACCTCCATTAAGTAATCCACACAAGAGAAGGATAGAATGAACCAACAATTGGGAGAAACAAGGGCTGGCCAAAAATCCTAGATGATAGCTAGGGAAGGTGGTGGCTAGGGCTTTTGAGTGAGAGAAAAAATTAATTATTTATATTGTATTAATTAAGTTAATTGAGTATTAAATCCTAATGATATTTAAATCAAATTAAAACACTTAAAAATGAGATGACCTAGCCGAAATTCTAAGATTAAAAAACAAGAAAATTTCGGCACATGTTGATTTCAAGATTAAGTGATTAATTTGATTAAAATGTCTTATGGTTTTATTTCAAATTAATTTGAATTTTAAATTCAAAAGAGATTGAACTAATATATGTTACTTATTTTTAGGAAGTGATTGAGGTTGAATTAATTATCTTGAGGTAGTAAAATTCAGATCAAACACTTGCCAAAAGATAAGGATATATATTAGTAAAGAAATAAAACCCTACTTACAAGTGTGTGTGGCGTGAAACTTGTTCTCTCTCTCACTTAATTTTTTTGGCTGAATTTCACAAGGAGAAAGGATTCTTCCTCATTCTCTTATGTTCTTGGGCAGTAATAGCAACCTAAAAGAAGTGCAAGATCAAATCTTGTAGCTTTAATCCATTACCATTACACAATACTTAATTAGAGAGCTAGCAATCTCGGTTTTAAGCTATCTTTGCAAGTGTGTGTGTGAAAATAGAGAGGAGTGGCGTAAAGGCTGTTCCTTGGCATTGGTGGTGAAGATCTAAGTCTAACATATCATTCTTGGTTGCTGGTCATCATCAAAATCAAGTTTTGAAAGGCATCTAAAGTTGTAAGTTCTTAAAAACCCTAAAATTGCATGTTTCGATTCTTGTCATGGAATTGTTTGACATGTATGATCGAATTTTGATGTTTTTCCGCTGCATGATTATTTTGTACATACCATATCATATTCCATCAGTCTTCAGCCAACTCTAGCAATTTATAGATTTCCAATAGAAGAGGCATGACTTTTTAGATAAAGTGAAGGAATCTTAGGTCTATTACTTAACATAAAAAGTAAAGTTATATTACTCATAAGTTTGATTTTGTATTTTCTATACAATTTAGAAACATAAGGATATTTTGTAATTTTCATTTTTGATCCATAAAATGACAATTTTTTATATTCTTAAACGTATATTTATGTGAATAATATGTGTTGGTAATATATTCAAATAAAATTGTTCCTATTGACCAATGAAATAATTTCCTAATAATATTTTAATTACTTTTAAAATTTAATATTATTGACCAAAACTTCCTTTGTTGAAGGTAAACACAAATAGAAATGGGAAAATTTGGTCGCTAAAGGAATGTTTAATGATAAAAAATCTCCTAGTTGAAAGTGAACGCAATTAGCGTAGGAAAAATTTGGTCACTTAAAAGTATCTTTAACGACCAAAATTCTCTTTGTTGAAAGTGAATACCATCAGCAAAGCAAAAATTCAGTCACTAAAAATACATATTCAATGACCGATTACGATCTGATCGTTATATACATTAATGAATGGATAGAAAATCTGGTCATCTATACCTTTACTGGTAGGGCTTATGCCAACCAAAATTTTCGGTCATTATACGTCTTTAACGATCGAATTTTGACTTTTAATGACCAAAATTCCCTTTGTTAAAGGGCATTTTTCTTGTAGTGTGATTTAAGCAACTTGCCAACCCCACATTAATTCCTACATTTTTTTACTCATACACAATGGATGTAGGTGATTATGGCCCACTTATTTATGCCATTCATGCCCTTTAGGAAATCAAAAGATGCATTTTACTGCAGTAAATCAATTAAACTCTATTTTTTGTAGTTTTTCAAGTTTCGATATTCCACTTATCAGAATTCACAAAAAATTTTCTATGAGTGCAAAATATATCCATTAAATTATTTCTAAACTTTCAAGTCATTTTTAAATCATTTAGATATACTCCTAGCTGTAGAGGCAAAATTTACCGATCTAGAACTCGAAAATTCAAGGCTGTCAAAAAAAATTATTTTCACTTCCAACAATTCATTTAGGCTATTTCTATTAGGTTTATGCAATCAAAATAATTTTTGAAAGTCTATCGAACATTTTTGGGCTCGGTCAAACTTGTGGGCAATCCTAATAATAGTCCAGATTAATTCTTCACTGTTTATTTTGAGGATTTATCTTACCTCAATTTCTCCTCAAATTTTACCACAGGGCTCTATTTAATTACACTATCTAGTCTAATGTTAAGCATCGGACTTCCGAGTAGGTCACCTATCCTAGTATTTTTTTAGCCTAAGTACATTCAACACTAAGGTTTTTATAAGATTTAGTATACTAGTGTTGATATAATTAATCCCACTATTATCCTGGCATTACTATTCACAATAAAAAAAGTATTATTCATATAGATCAGATTTTTAGACTGCTACAATTCTGTTATCTACATTTTAAATTTATATAGTGAAAATCAAAACTGATTTTTGAGTGTTAATTGATGAGAGATTTCTTTATTTAGCAAATGATTAAGGCAAAATCAAAGGAAGGAGTAGGAATAGAGGCAAGGCTATTCTCTTTAGACAAGTAAGTGGCAAATTGATTCTATACTTAACTAGAATCTTTAATCTATGAGATTTATATTTCTATGGGGGATTGTGATTAAAAATGAGCTAAGAAATACTAAATGTGCATGTGTGTATGTGTAAATAAGGACTGATGTTATATAATTTTATTATAGGATTTTTTATACTTGATAGAGTTAATTTAGCAACCTTCTGGGTTGTCCTTTTTACGTTAGAAATCAGAAGTAAACTAGGACTTAAACACTTCTCCTAAGGGCCCTCAAATGAAGAAAAATTTAGGAGACTCCATAGAGGGCTTATTGTTGGGATATCACATGGCATATACATGAAGATCATGCAGTGGAAAAAATTAAAAATATTGATCATTAGAGCCATGCAATATACGACATAGAATCGAAACATGCAATTTTAGAGTTTAAAACTTACAAGCTTGGATGCTCTTTAGAACTTGATTTTGCAATAGCAAATGTATAAGATAGACTTATACACTTTAGATCTAGAACACCAATGCCAAAAGAGCAGCCTTTATGCCACACCACTCAATGCTCACACACACACACTTGCAAAGATAGCTTAAAATCAAGAGTGCTAGCTCTATGATTGTGTATTCGACAATGGGAATGGTTTGAAGACACAATATTTGATTTTATTCTTCCTTTAGGTTACTATATCGACCCAAGAACACAAGAGAACAAGAAAGAGTTCTTTCCCCTTGAGTAATTCGGCCAAGAGAGAAAAATTGTCACCTAGGTCGAAAATAAAATTAATCAATTTATATCAATAATTTAGGAAAGATAGGTAATCCTAAAATCCCATAGAATTAGGAATATATTTAGCCTCCATCAGTTCCTAATTAAGTGATTTAAATTAATTCAAACTCTATTAGGTTTCAAATTTAAATGGCATTAGTAATTTAATCAAAACAAACTTATTTTGGAATTAATTGGTTGCCAAATTCAACTAGTATTTCTAGCTTGAATTTTGGCCACATTAATTCCCTCTTAAGTATTATATTTTGATTAAATACAATTTAGGATTTAATACTCAATTAACTTAATTATACATAGATAATTAATTAATTGAAATTAAAATTAGCACATGCTAATAAATTTCTCTCGTTTAACAACTGTTAACAGATTTGCCTAAAACAGCAAGTTGTTTAAAGCAAAATAATAGTTCAACCGATTTGCCTTAAACAGCTAGCTGTTTAAGGTAAAAACCTTGTTTGACGGATTTGCCTTAAATAGAGGCAAAATAGGAGCTGAACAGATTTGCCTAGAACAGCAAAATAACAACTTAACAGATTTGCCTAAAATAGCAAGTTGTTTTAGGCAAAAAAAACTATTTTACAGATTTGCCTAAAACAACAAGCTGTTTAAGGTAAAAATCAATTTAGCCATTGCATACATTAATTTGACTTTAAATAAAAGCCCAAATTAATTCCCAATACACTATTTAAATATTTTAAGCCCAATGCTTTGTGTGCGATCCTATAAGTCCATTTAATATTGGCAATGAATTAATAAATTAATTCAAAGGCTATATATATTCTCTAGCAAGATATTATAGCATTCCAAATTAAATGAAAATGCAAATGGCATTTAGTGACCTAATGCAATTTTGCATAGTCCCTTACCCTTAAATATCAAAATTAATATAAGGCATGAAACTAATAATCTATATATATACTAATTCCTTTCTTGATATTCCAGTGACACTAAACTTTCAGATAAATAATGATTACTCATTATTTCATCTTGGTATGGCCATACACTTCTTAGTTTACTGATCAAGTGGCCGATGATATTTTCTCTTTTATTGAGAGGGGTAATCCCTTCACTTCTCTTATGCTCTCTAACAAGAATTAGTTTATACCCAATCATACCCATACTTGCCATCCTGTTATGAGCATGTTAGGTGTATGTCAAAGTACACAGTAATTCATATAGAGTTTCATAGAGATTTTAGGTCTAAGAACTCCAATGCAAAACTTGCACATGAAAAACACTTATGACTTGTACCATGGAGTGTTCTCATGAATGGATCGAATCTAGATACCATGTTCTAAACATGTATCTATGATCTCTGATTGACATTCTAGTCCTTATGATCCGTAAGATAGAACTCAACTTATCAGAGAGAGCATACAAGTGTTAATTCATTTGTTATTCTCATAACAATGACCGACTAGGGATATTTAGAATGAAGTCTCATTTATTTCAAGGTCTTACAACCATGTGCGTCACACATGACAACTTAAACTAAAACATAATTCTTGGATAGTTCTATCAATTGATATGCATAGGAATACAATGGATAAAACTAATGACTCATCAATTAACTTAAGTGTTTTATAACAATGCATTAGGGCTAGGCTTACACTAACAATCTCCCACACTATAAGAAAATTCTCAAATACCAACGAAAAATTACCGACAGAAAATTTTTCATAGGCAATTACCGACGAAAAAATGTTTATCGTAGGGAAAAATGTTTGAAATATGTATTTTGCGACGAAAAAATAATTCCGTCGTAATTAATGGAGGAAAATTTGCAGCCCAAATTTACCGACGAAAATTAGCGACGAATTTGTAAAAATTCGTTGTAAACTTGGCACCAGTATTTCGCGGCTAAAATTTCTCACGAAATTTACTGACGAAATTTATTTCCATAGGTAAATTACCGATAGAATCTTTTTTTCGTAGGTAAATTACCAACAAAATTCTATTTTCATCGGAAAATTCCCTACGAAAATAATTTTCTGTAGTTAAAATTTTCTATCGGGAAATTCCCTATGGAATTAATTTTTCGTAGGTAAATTACTGACGAAAAGTTATTCCATCAGTAATTTACCTATGGAAATACGATTCTATAGGTAAATTACCGACGGAATTATGTTTTCATAGGGAAATTATCGACGGAATAACTTTTCGTCGGTAATTTACCTATGAAAATATGATTCCACAGGTAAATTCCCTACGAAATTATGTTTTTGTCGGTATTTTACCTACGAAAATTTCATTTCGTAGGGAAATTGAAAAAATTGAATTATATAAGTTAATCTAAACTAAATTCATGTAAATTTTTCTTTAGTGACTATATTAATAATAAATTTATATCTAAATAATTTATCCTATCATTTATTGTAAAATAGAAAATGATTTTATAATATTTAGTATTTTGAATTGCAATGTGTATTAATAAATATATTTAGTATTTATATAAATAGAACCTCAATTCTTATGTCATTATGTTTTGAGAAATAAATCTCCTATCTTGTATTTTTTCAACTCTTGCCGCTGATTTTGTTTCACAGTAATAAAGTGGCTTGTTTGCCTTAAAAAAATCACATATCATTATTAGTCATTATCCAATATTAAAGACAATTAATTCATTTAATATGATGTGGTCATGTAATTTTTACCTCCAACAGATAAGCTTTCTAATAAGCTATTTTTGTTAAAATTATAATAGTATCTATATTTTTATTTTTGTATAGCATGCACGAGATTGGTGCTTCTTTTACAAGACTTTTAAGTGGAGAGAAAGTGATTAGTTAATTCTTTGGTAGGTGGTAATTAATATCATGAGAAATTATTATAATATCATAAATTGGAACTCCGGATTTTTCTTGCTTTTCTAAAAATTCCCCTAAAAAAGCCCTACATTAACTAGAGTATATTATTAAAAAAATTAAAATCATATTATATTGAAATAAGACAAGCATTATCAAAAAAGAAAAAAATAATAAAAGAAAATAAGAAATTAGCAAATTAACTACATATTCTGAAAATAAAAAAGTAAAATATAATACTAATAATTTAGAACAAATATATAGAAAAGAATGGTGGAATCCAACTTTAATGAAAACAATCATGGCAACACTAGCTGCAATAGTTGCCAATGGAAAAAATTAGTTAATTAATTATGACAATTTTTATATGATTTTCATTTTTATTTTTTAAATACTATTATTATATAATTTTCATTTTTAATAATTAAATTTTATTTATATTTAAATAGAGTATTTAATCTAACAAATTAAACATTATGGCACTATATTCATGCAATTTGGATTTAGTATTAACTTTATAATTTATTCTTGCAATATTATAACAGAAAAATTGGGGTTTAATGTCAATTACCGACGGAACATATTCTGTAGGGAAAAGTGTCTGAAAATATATATATTACGATGGAATAATAAATCCGTCGTAAGTAATGGAGGGAAATATTACCACCCAATTTACCGACGAAAATTAGTGACGGATTATAAAATATCTGTCGTAAATTTGGCACCAATATTTCGCGGCTAAAATTTCACACGAAATTTACCGACGAAATTGGATTTCGTAGGTAATTTACCGATGAAATCCTATTTCCATAGGTAAATTACTGGCAAAATAGTATTTTCGTAGGAAAATTACCTACAAAATTATTGTTCCGTAGGTAAATTAGTGACGAAAATTATTTTCGTCGGTAATTTACCTACGAAAATATATTTTCGTAGGAAATTTCCCTACAAAATTTTCCTCTGTAGGCAATTTTCGTAGTAGTTTATTTAAAAATAATAAAAAATTTAATTAATAATAATAATAATAATAATAATAATAATGATAATAATAATAATAATAATAATATTAGTATTATTATTATTAATTAAAGTGACAAATTAAGTATATTAACATATTAATTTAAAATATGTTAATTATAATTAATATTTATTAAAAATTTAGTAGTTTATTTAAAAATAATAAAAAATTTAATTAATAATAATAATAATAATATTATTATTATTATTAATTAATTAAAGTGACAAATTAATTATGTTAACATATTTATTTAAAATATGTTAATTATAATTAATATTTATTAAAAATTAGCATTTTATTTAAAAATAATAAAAAATTAATTAATTAATTAATTAATTAATTAATAATAATAATAATAATAATAATAATAATAATATTATTATTATTATTATTATTATTATTATTATTAATTAAAGTGACAAATTAAGTATGTTAACATATTAATTTAAAATATGTTAATTAAAATTAATATTTATTAAAAATTCAGTAGTTTATTTAAAAATAATAAAAATTTAATTAATAATAATAATAATATTATTAATTAATTAAAGTGACAAATTAATTATGTTAACATATTTATTTAAAATATGTTAATTATAATTAATATTTATTAAAAATTAGCATTTTATTTAAAAATAATAAAATATTAATTAATTAATAATAATAATATTATTATTATTAATTAAGGTGACAAATTAAGTATGTTAACATATTAATTTAAAATATGTTAATTAAAATTAATATTTATTAAAAATTTAGTAGTTTATTTAAAAATAATAAAAATTTAATTAATAATAATAATAATAATAATAATAATAATAATAATAATAATAATATTGTTATTAATTAATTAAAGTGAAAAATTAAGTATGTTAACATATTAATTTAAAATATGTTAATTAGAATTAATATTTATTAAAAATTTAATATATATATATATATAGAAAACGAAGAACCCTAATGTGCCTCTTCCCTCACACAACAAGCTGTCGACCATTTTCTTTCCACTTTGTCCACTTCCTTTCTCACTTTTGGCTGCGAATTATCCAACAACTTCACATCAACTACTAAGGAGAGATGATGCTCCTCCAGGTAAAGGTTTCCTCTCCCTTCTTTAGGTTTATTAATTTATTTCAGGTAAAGGTTATTATAAGATAATAAAGAGACAAATGTTTACCCATTAAAACAGAGCTCAAGTGAGTGTTTAACCCATAAAAAAATAGAACCATATTCTAAGAATGTCTTTAACACTCAGTTGAAGTAGAACCACAACTATGTCTAAACTAACATTTGTAATCTCTGCTCTTTTATGCTTCAGTACTATCCATCTTTCCATCGCAGAGCTTCACCGATTTCAACATTCACCCAAACCTGATGGATCTCTTTGCCTCTTGGTTGTTGGCGACTAGGGAAGACGAGGATTCTATAACCAATCTCATGTTGCTTTTCAGGTCTTTCTTACCTTTTCTTTTTGTATTATTTATTCAATTTGTTCACATACTCTTTTTTTTGCCTTGGTATAATTCCATTTAGATTCCATAAAATAGAAACATACCTACGTAATTTACCATAGTTATGTAGATTCCATTCAGAACAATAACTTATCATATAATAGAACAAAGGAATGGAACTTAGGCAATTGAACACTACCATAGTTAAATAATATCATTTAAACCTTGCCAAAACCAAGTTCTTATATTATTTGTTTACTTTAAAGTTGAAACATCATGTAGAAGACATTTTATATCCCATTGATTAAGAAATTAAGATAGCAAACAGCAGCTATTTGAAACAATTCCCAAACACAATAATAGTAAGGACTCCTCACATTAAAAACTTAGCCAAAACTATATCTTTATTGTCTTTTCCCTCTAAAGCTCTTTATAATTTTATACTATCATGCATCAACTATATTGATTATGGTATATAGAAACTATTCTAAAGGCACACTACAAGAAAATAGCCAAATAGCAACGGAATACAAATTCCGTTGCTATTTAGCAACGAAAAACAATTTTCGTTGCTAAAATTGGTTGAAGTTTTAGGGATTTAGCAACGGAATACAAAATGGTTGTATTCTGTTGCTAAAAAGGAGGGAGATTTTAGCACCAAAATATAGCAACGGAAATTAGCAACGAAAATTATTTTCCGTTGCTAAAAATGGCGGCAATTGACCGTAGGAAAAATTTGGGATGAAAATAGCAACATAATCTAAATTTCGTTGCTATTTGATGTCGAATTTAGTGAAGGTATAGATAATAGCAATAGAATTATTTTCGTTGCTAAATTAAGTGCCAGGTTGAGATGCTAAAATTTTGGGGGAAAATTTAGCAACAGAATTTTATTTCCATTGCTAAAATAGCAAAAAACCTCAATTTCTGTTGCTAATTTTAGAAAATAGCAACGAAAATTCAATTCCATTGCTAAAATTTTGGGGGAAAATTTAGCAACGGACTTCCATTTTCGTTGCTAAATTAAGATTATTCGAGAAAAAAATTTTGTTCCTAAAAAACGCAACGAAATTCATTTTTCGTTGCTAATTTGAAAAATAGCAACGGTATTCATTTTCGTTGCTAAATTAAGATCATTCAGAAAAAAAATTTGTCCCAAAAAATAGCAACGGAACTCATTTTCCGTTGCTAATTTGAAAATAGCAACGGAATTCATTTTTCGTTGCTAAATTAAGATCATTCGAGAAACATTTTTGTCACAAAAAATAGCAACGAAATTAATTTTTCGTTGCTAAATTAAGATTATTCGAGAAAAAAATTTTGTTCCAAAGAATAGCAACGAAATTCATTTTTCGTTGCTAATTTGAAAATAGCAACAGAATTCCATTTCCGTTGCGAAATTAAGATCATTCGAGAAAAAAATTATGTACCAAAAAATAGCAACGGAACTCATTTTCCGTTGCTAATTTGAAAAATAGTAACGGAATCCATTTCCGTTGCTAAATTAAGATTATTCGAGGAAAAAATTTTGTTCCAAAAAATAGCAACAAAATTCATTTTTCATTGCTAATTTGAAAAATAGCAACGGAATTCATTTTCCATTGCTATTTTAACAACGAAAATCTAATCCGTTGCTAATTTGAAAAAATAGCTGCGATTTTGTTAACCCTAAGTATAAAAGCTGCGATTTTCTTTGGCTCTACATTTTTCTGCCTCAAGCCTCTCTTTGTCTCTCTCTTTCTCTCTCTCTCTCTCTTGCTCTCCATCAAGGCCTCTTTCAATCTCATCTAAAGGTACTTATTTTTCTCCCAATTTTTCTTTTTTTTTGTTATTTTCTTTTTCTTGATTTCCTTTGATTTGATAATTTTATTTATCTTTAATTTTTGTTTTTGCTTCTTTGTTGTTTATTTGGGGTTAGATCTCACAATCTAAGACTTACTTGACTCATTGTAAAGGGTAAAAGTGGGTTTGTCTCTAATGGAGTTTTGGGTTTGTCTGTTTCTCTTCTTCTGTGGATCTAAAGAATCTAAATTTCAAAGGTACGTTCTAACTCATATCTCTTTTTCTTCTTGGTTTGATTTTGGTTGATTTAATTTTGGATAATTGGATGCAAGTTTTGAATTGATTTTGAATCTTTGTATGATTTTTGCTTTTGAATTAATTTTGATGAATTGAGAGGTGTCCTATTGTAGTTGAAAAAAGAAAATGGGGCTGCTGCTTTGGCTCTACAAATTTAGTTAATTTTTTTCTGCTTGAGATCTTATGGGCCATATTTATTTTATTTATTTTATAGTTACAATTTCTAAAAATAGAGTGCAAATTAATTTCATTTGTATTACATGTGATTACCACAAATATTTAATTTAGTTCGTAATCTTCTATCACAATCTAAGTTCAAAATTTTTTGAGATCTTATGGGCTATAAATAGAAAAACTGAAAGTAATTTTGTAAATAATCAAAAATATTTTAGTGACGAAAGAGCGACGAAAATTTTGTTGCATTTTTTTTATAATATTGGCAGAAAATAGCAACGGAATTGTGATTTTTGTTGCTTAAAATTGCAACGAAAATTAATTTTCGTTGCTATTTTGATAATTTCACCGAATCTTACACTGGTTGGAATTAGCAACGGAATTCAAATTCCGTTGCTAAATTTGGCAACGGAATCATTTTCATTGCTAAAAATAGCAATGGTGAAAATAGGAACAGATTTTTCCATTGCTAATTTTAATTAGCAATGGAAAATCAACAATTTTCGTTGCTATTTTTCATTGCTATTTCAGAATTTTCTTGTAGTGGCAAAAGAATGTTATTATATTAGAATTGGATTAAAAGTACCAAAGACGAAATAGGACTGGGCAAACCAAGGTAGACCACTCAGCTGAGTGTTTATGGCACTCGGCTGAGTGTTGTACTTTGGCCCTGGAAACCAATCTTTGTAGTTCTTTTGTTCAAAGGTCCAAATATTCATCTGTAATTTAATATTAGTTTCTCAACTGCTAGCTTTTACTAATACATCATTAAACACTTATTTGCATGCCTATTATATGTAACTTAAAAATATTAACAAACATCTTTTCTTATTTTCTTAAGAAAATGTTAAACCAATTGTATAAAATTCACTTCATGAACTTAAATGCAGAGGTTAAATTCTACTAGCTTTTACTAATACATCATTAAACAATTATTTGCATGCCTATTATATGTAACTTAAAAACATTAACAAACATCTTTTTTTATTTTATTCTTTGATCTCTACTAACCTCTACTTGCACTCATCCAAAATCCTCAAGAATCAAGAAAAAATTTAATCATCTTCATAAGAATTTTTCTGCAAAATTATAGTGATGGATTGCTATAAATGTTTTTGCAGGATTTGAAGTAAGCTCAAAGAGTTGTTGTGGAACATGATTAATTGAGGTATCTATACTTTGTAATACACTAAAAAAACCATTAGCAGCACTTAATAGATGAAAAATACAAAACTTAATTGAGGTATCTATATTTCATACCTAATAGATGACAAATACAGCACTTAATCACAATATGATACCCACAAAGAAAAATAGTGCAACCATTTTGGTTTTCGTTTTAATGGTGTTTTGAGTTAATATGGTTATGTATATGGATCTTCTTTGTCAAAGTTGGAAACTTTTTCATCTTTTATGAGCTTGGTGAGTTTTGCTTGGGCTGTAGAAGCTTATATTTGTTTCTATTATTCATATTTTGTCCAGCATTGATTCCTTGTTCCAATAGTTTCTCCCCCATTGTTGTCCTGTATAATATTCTTCTTGCATCTTTTCTCTCATATCCACAATAGACAGGAATAGAAACTATTCTCTTGTTGATTCAAGATATTCAAGGGAGAAGGATATTGCAATATATCACATATTATGACACGTGCCTGTGTTTATCTAAACTGTAAATGATAAATAACTTATTTTGTCTTTTTTATTGTTCAAGAATATTTGAACTTGTCTGAGCACATAATGGTGACACAAACATTGATTAAAAGATCATAACACATAAATTAAAGGATAGGGTGGCTAGTGTTCAAGCTAAACCTGTTGACACAACTGGTGTGTGTGATACCTAACATATGATCTAAGTATTTTGAAGGTACCTTTATTGGTTTTATATTTTTCTCATTTATTTTGTTGGGGTATGCATCATAACTCTTCAGAAAAAGAAGATGATGGTGATTTTGATTTATATTTGATTGATGATAGCAATTAATTGGTGTAAGTAATTTAATATTATATGATTATATTTATTATTATGCCAACATTATATTGTTCCTTGTATTTACTTAATATTGTTCTAATATGAAATATTCAATTTCATATATTTCAGGTTTAAAAAGATGCCACCGAAGAGAAAGAAGGGTATGTTACCGCCAAGGCTTAGGTTACCATCGGGAGGAGCATCCTATACACGACCATACGAGGCATCACCTTCTCCATCAATATTCCCTGCCAATTCACCTGTCCTACATAGAACTTCACCATCAGAAAACCCTGCTACATCTACACCATCACCATCTATTGGTGAAACATCTATACACGACCATATAAGGCATCACCTTCTCCATCAATATTCCCTGCCAATTCACCTATCCTATATAGTACTTCACCATCAGAAAACCCTGCTACATCTACACCATCACCATCTATTGGTGAAACATCTACTCCCACACTTGACAAAGCATCTATAGCAAATGAGGAAACAGAAATAGTAGCTGAGGATGGAGGTGATGACATATAGCTCGGAGCAAAAGGAGTTGATGGACGAACATACATTACCATTGTCAATAATATGTGAGTGAAAAGGTTAAAAATTATGCTATACATGATTGAAGTAATAGTTTATACATTAGATTATAGTATTTAATATGAAAATTATCTTAACCTCTGGATATCTATTATAGGTTGGTCCCGTCTGGATTGAGCTCTCGTAGCATCTCCTCCAAATTCAAGGAGAAAATTAAATTTAACGGTTATTTGTAGAAGAATCTCTCTCAGGAGATAAAAGATCTCTATTATCAGGGAGTTTGAGGTACATGTAAACTTTAATTAGTCTATTATTGTTGTTTATAATAAATACTTATAATTTTTTTTTTCAGAAAGAATTTTTTTGGGTTTCAAAATTTGATGTTGTTATTTACAACATATGGGAGAGTCGAGCTCGTGCACGGTACAGAGATTTTATTAGTTCCTATAAACTGAGCGGTGAACGACCTCATTTTATATTTGAAGAAATATGGGATAATTGTCAGAATTATTGGTCAACGCCCAAGGCTAAATCCATTTCTGAGTGAAATTTAAGTAACAGAAGGGGAGGACCTGAGGGGGAGAGTCTACCTGTGCACACTGGTGGATCTATGACCTACCAGGAGCATGTAAAGAAAATTGTAAGTATTAAAACTTCACATTTATATTTTGAATTTTGTGCTTTTGATGGATCTTGCCATTCTTTTAGAATTCTATGCTTTTGATGGATCTTGCCATTCTTTTAGAAGCACTACGTTTAATTCTATTAGATTATATGTCTTGTTACTATGTATGTCTTGTTATTACCATATTTTGTGATTGTGAATGAAGTTATGGAGGTGGAGGACCTTGATTAGGAGTGTAAAATTTGGTATTTGCAGGTTTGGGAAGCATGATTTTTAAGTTGTTATGCTATTGAAAATTTTACCAAATGAATAGTAAATTAGCATCACCTAATATATGTTAAATATGGAATGAAAGTTAGGAATGCAAATTACCAATTGGAGTAAGCTTAACTTATAAAATATATGACATCCTTATAATAAAGATGATTAAAGTAATTGTATATATATGTATAGAAATAGAATTAAATGTAGGATTGTTATTCTATATCTATGTTACTGCCATTTTTTTAGAATCATTTGTTGTCTTTTTCAATGTTGTTAGTTGTAATCTTTATATTATTGATGGTTCATTTTGGAAAAAAAGATTTTTGGTGCCTTATTAATGGTTGTCTGTTTGAGACTTATTTTTTGTTTAATAGGGGGTAAATATCATAAAATTAGATGCAATCCTCCTAAAATTTTTTCAAACTATAGGTAATTTATCTCTATTCTATGCAGGAAAAGTCTAATGGCCAAAAGCCTACATCACTACAGGTCTTTGTGCATACTCACACCAAAAAGCATGATGGTGTAACATTTATCAACGATCGATGCAGGCAATTAAATGTATGCAATGTAAAGTATATATTTCAATATTCATTTCATATATAATATTAGTTTAAAATTATAACTAAGTAGTATAAATAATTATAATGACAGGATCAAATACAAGAGGAGGTACAATGTCAGTCGCAAGATAACCCAAATATTGATCAGACATATCTACAAGTTGTTGGTGGTAGGGACCATCGAGGCAGAATTTTTGGCCTTGGATCTTTTGCAAATACACAATATACGCATTCCTCTACATCCAGTACAGCTACCTCCAATAGACAAGCTACATTAGGTCAGGAAGTAGTTGAACTTCAGAGTATAGTTAGTTTATTAGCAACTCAATTGCGCGAGTCTATGGAATATATAGCTGAGCTTCGTACTCAGATGAAAGAAGTAAGGGGGATGGCAGCACATCGCAGCATCTAGATAATCCACCAGTGTCGACATAATAGGATTTTCGATTTTATTACTTTTGAGACTAATAGCGATTTGACTGTAATGTTAAGGCTAATATTTATACTTTAAAGACTTGTAAGAAAATGATGTGTTATTGAATATTATAAATTTAATGTTCTTATTTGATTTCTATTAATTTATTATTGTAAATTATATATTTTTATATTATATTGTTGATTACGATTCCACTATATAGAGAAAATAAATTAAAATTTGAGAGAAAATTAAATAATAAATAAAATAAAATTTCAGTTTTTTTGTCAAAATATAGCCAAAATATAGCGACGAAAAACATTTTCATCGCTAAATTCCCTACGGAAGATCTATTTCCGTCGATAAATTTAGTTACGAAAAATATCATACTGTAGGAAAATATTGCCGATGAAAAACTTTTCCGTCGCTAAATTTGCCTACAGAATAGCTCTTTCCATCGACAAATTTACCTACGAAATATATATACCGTAGGAAATATTGCCTATGGAATAGTTTTTCGTCGGTAAAAAAGGCAAATGACGACAATAATTGGTCTTCATTTAGCGACAAAATTGACGACAAAAATATATTCCGTCGGTAAAATTACCGACGGAGTTATTTTCCGTTGGTAAAATTATCGACAGAATTATTTTTCGTCGGCAAAAGTGCCTACAGCCATATCTCCTTTGCCAATTTTTGTCGCTAATTTTCGTCAGCATTTTTGTTTCCCTATGGAATTTCACTCAATTTCGTCGGTATATTAGATATTTCTTGTAGTGCCACTAGCACTAGTCCCAATTGGGCATAGCCCTAATACTGAACACTCTCAAATGAGCTTCGTGTAGATTTGGATGCATCTATTTCATCAAAGGATCTGCTATATTGTTTTCACTTGCTATCTTGCTAATCTTAACGTCCTCACGTTCAATGATCTCTCTGATCAGGTGGTACCTTCTGAGTATGTGTTTGGATTTCTGGTGTGATCGGGGCTCCTTGGCCTGTGCGATGGCCCCATTATTGTCATAGAAAATTTCTAATGGATCTAGGATGCTTGGGACCACTCCTAATCTAGAAATGAAATTTCTAATCCAAACAGCCTCCTTTGCAGCCTCACTCACTGCAATATACTCATATTCTACAGTTGAGTTGGCAACGGTCTCTTGCTGCGAGATTTTCTAGCTGACAGCACCACTGTTCAAAACAAAAACAAAACCAAATTGTGATCTTAAATCTTGAGTGTTGGTCTGAAAAGCAGCATCGGCATAACCTTGTATGACGAGCTCTTCTTGATCACCATACACCAAGAAGTGATCCTTAGTCCTTTGTAGGTATTTAAGAATCCCCTTTACAGCAGACCGGTGCTTCTCACCAGGGTCTTGCTGAGACCTACTAGTTATACTCAATGCATGAACAACATCCAACCTAGTACATAACATAGCATACATGATAGATCCGATAGCATACGCATATGGGATTCTACTCATGTTGTCCCTTTCCTTTGTGGTTTTAGGACACTGTTTTTTAGCCAAAGGAACTCCCAAAGCCAAAGGTATGCACCTTTTCTTTGAGTCTCCCATACTAAAATGCTTTAGTACTTTGTCTATGTACTTTTCTTGACTTAGTCCCAAAAGCTGATTTGATCTATCTCTATAGATCCGGATACCAAGTATTGTTTTGGCTTCACCTAAGTCTTTCATTGAGAAAAACTTCCCCAACGATTGCTTAACCTTTTGCAATGTTTGAATGTCATTCCCAATGAGAAGGATGTCGTCCACATATAGGACCAGAAATACTATTATGCTCCCACTAACCTTCTTGTACACATAAGGCTCATCTTCATTCTTGTGCAATGGGTTTTGTCCCACAACTGGTTGTGAACTTGATCCCATTTCCAACTCATCCTCTATAGGAGTTTGTGGCGCTTTAATTTCTTCAAGCTCTACTTTACTCCCACTATCTTTCTTGAGAAGGAACTTCTTTCCCAAGAATGCCTTATGAGCAACAAACACTTTGTTCTCGGCTTGTGAGTAAAAGTAGTATCCCTTTGTTTCTTTGGGATAAGCCACAAACAAGTAGACATTGGATTTGGACTCTAATTTTTCAGATATTAATTTCTTAACATGTGCCTCATAGCCCCAAATCTTGAGAAATGACATATTGGGCTCTTTCCTAGTCTATATCTCGTATGGTGTCTTCTCAACTACTTTAGTTAGAGTACGGTTCAGTAGAAACGCAGCAATTTCTAATGCATAACCCCAAAAAAAGACATAAAGATTAGCATGAATCATCATCGATTGAACCATGTCCAATAGAGTTTGATTTTTCCTTTCGAACACACCATTCCATTGTGGCATTCCAGGAGGAGTAAGCTGTGAAATAATTCCACACTCCTTTAGATGACTGTCAAACTCTTGGCTTATGTATTCACCACTTCAATATGATAGAATAGCTTTTATACTTTTGCCAAGTTGGTTTTCTACTTCATTCTTAAACTCTTTGAATTTTTCAAAAGTTTCAGACTTGTGCTTCATTATATAGACATAGCCATACCTACTGAAGTCATTTGTGAATGTTACAAAGTAACTAAAACCCCCTATAGCCTGTGTACTTAATATTCCACATACATCGGTGTGTATTAGTCCCAATAAGTCACTAGTCCTCTCACCTTTCTTGTTAAAATGACTCTTTTTCATCTTTCCATGCAAATATGGCTCACATGTGTCATAAGATTCCAAATCGAATGACCTAAGCACTCCAGATTTGTGGAGTCTTGAAATGCTTTTTTCGTTTGCATGTCCTAAATAACAATGCCAGAAGTAAGTAGGGTTTAATTCATTTGATTTAACCCTCTTTGTATTAATGTTGTATATGGACTATTTGTTTTGTAGATCAAGGATATAAAGGCCATTTTGTAACATGGCATTGCCATATGAATTGCCTTGGCGACGAATATGAATATTGCCATTATCAATAATAAATTCAAATCCATCCATATCCAAACAAGAAACTGAAATAATGTTTCTGCTCATAGCATGCACATAATAACAATTTTTCAAATCTAAACAAAGTCCGAAAGGTAAAGTGAGTTGATAGTTGCCTATCTCCATGGCAGCAACTCGTGCTCCATTCCCCATACGGGGGTCCACTTCATTCTTCCCAAGTAATTGCCTATTTCTTAACCCCTGCACATTTGAACAAATGTGAGAACTATAAATAGATCCAATGCCCAAGTGGTAGAAATAGAAAGGTTAATTTCAATAACAAAAGTACCAGAACTGGATGCCTTGGCTCCATTCTTCTTTTGTTCTTCCTTGAAAAGAGCGTAATTTTTCCTCCAATGCCCTAACTTTTTGCAATAGAAGCACGTGCTATTGCTCTCCTTGAGCTTTTGCGCCTTGGGCTTGGGTTGGGCCTAAGGTGCACTCCCACTAGACTTAGGCCATACCAAGTCATACTTGGGTTTTGCCTTTCCCTTCCCTTTTCCCTTAGTGGGTCCCTTCTTAATGCCCCCTTGAACCATAAGTATGGGATTAGTCTTTCAAATGTTCTCTTAAGCATTCTTAAGCATCTCATGAAGCTTGGTGACTGCCTTGTTCATTGCATGCATGTTATAATTAATGACAAATGGATCATAATCATCATTTAATGAACCTAATATCAAGTCAATGGCCAATTCCTTCGGGACTTGTACCTCAAGTTTCTCAAGAGTATTAAGATACCCTTTCATCTTGAGTACATGGGTACTAATAGGAGTACCCACAGCCATCCTATAAGAAATTAAGGCCTTTGTTGTCACGAACCACTCGTGACGAGCTTGCTCTTGGAACATCTCCTTAAGATGCACCATGATCGCATAGGCCTCTTGGTCCGTGAATTTCTTTTGCAAATCGGGCACCATAGTGGCTAGCATCAGATAGGTCACATCATTAGAGTCACTCTTCTTGGTCTCAAAAGTTTCCTTTTGAATTGCAGAGGCATTCATAGTACGTTCCTCGGGCAAGGGTGCATCCAAAACATATGACTTCTTCTCTTGCTTAAGAAAAATTCTCAAGTTTCGAGACCAGTCTATGAAATTGGTGCCATTCAATTTGTCCTTTTCTAGAACTGATCATAATGAAAAGTTGTTGTTTGAAGATGCCATTTTTCAATCTACAATAAAACTTAGCAAGATTAAATGAGGTCTTTAAATAATCCCACAAACCGAATTAATATCCCTTTAAATAATTTGCGTTAGTGATATAATGTGGGCCAAGATCCACTTTTCACAACAACTTATTAGTCAACCTGAGCTTGTACACCTAACAAGTTAAGTTACTTAGGTAGGAAAACTCCAATAATGTCTCGTACATGACTCTTGGATCAAACGGGCTAACATCTTAAGATGTTATAAACCCATTTATTAGTTGCCTAGGTCTGAGCATCCCTTTCCATGTTAAGTCCAACCTACATTCAGAATCCATGCCTCACAAAGATAATCGGGCGCATCTAGGACTCCTAGTTTATGTAACCGATGATCGATGCCGTGACATGTTTCGAATTAAGAAGGCAACTTTGTGACTTACTATTTTAGGGATTCATTTTATTATGGCTTACATGGCATATGCTTTTTCATCCATTCATAGCATGCATATATAAATAATTGCATAAAGTAAAGCATGACAAACATGGGCTTAAAAACCTATAACTAAGATTCTATACTATTACATAAGAATCTTCGAGTTAGGCTTCTCTACTCCGGTGGGCTTCATCTTGATTTACAAAGTCTTCAAATAAATTCTATACTAAGAAATAAATGAAACTTTTACAATAATCCATAATGGCATGCAGGCCATATTTAATTACAAAAACCCAGGGCCCATGAATGCACCATGCATATCCATTCATCACACAAAACAAGCAAATAAATATACATAACATTCATGGATAAAACAAAGTTCAATTTTAATTAATTTAGCCAAGTCCATTAATGAAAATTGTGTACTTGCACTTTTAAGAGAAGATCCCATGATAGGCCTGGGCCGAAGCCCAATGGACTAAATCCCCTTATTGAATAAGTTCTCTTAAAAGCCCAAAACACAAACTAGTTAGATTTGTGCTATAAATCAACTCTAGTGTAATTTCCAATTTTTCCATTTTTAATATTATTTCATACAGCCCATAAATATTAAAAAACATATAATATGAACCAACATGAATTAAACGTAAAAATTCATGAAGAACATATGTCATACACGACATATATACTAAAACAAACAAACAACAATGAAACTAGTTGTTTAATTTTCATATAATGCCAAAAAAAATACAAACACTTAAAATGATTTTATGAGACATTTAATAATTTAAATAAGGTCATAAACATTGAGTTAAGTTTCTGTTCAAATATGATCTAAATGTTTTTTTTTCCATTTTAATCAAAATAAAACAAATAATGTTAACTAAACATGTAACAAACACAAACTAGTCATAGTTTTAAGTGATTTTAAAATTAATCAATTAAATTGTCATGGAACAGAATTAAAACCATTTTTTAAAACATTTCCAGACTTATAATTAATCTTTAAAGATCACTTACAAACATTCCAAACACGTTTATACATTTAATTTTGAGAAACTAGTTGTTTAAAACACAAAACATGCAAACTAGCACCTAGTTTCAAGATTAACATGTATAATCAAGTATTTATAAGTAAAACTGACCATGAAAAGCTCTAAGAACATATTAGGAAAGTATATTAACATGTCATAATAATTATAATACCTAATAAAACATTTAAAATTGTTTTTACACTAAAATAATGCAAAAAACTCAAAACAGAAAATTTCAGCATTGTGGTTTTATGCAATAACGATTTTTGAATCAAGATTTAATGCATACAAAGCACTAAAATAAGCATATTTAGGCTCTGATACCACTTTTGGGATATCACATGGCATATACATGAAGATCATGCAGTGGAAAAAATTAAAAATATTGATCATTCAAGCCATGCAATATACGACATAGAATCGAAACATGCAATTTTAGAGTTTTAAAACTTACAAGCTTGGATGCTCTTTAGAACTTGATTTTGCAATGGAAAATGTAGAAGATAGACTTATACACTTTAGATTTAGAACACCAATGTCAAAGGAGTAGCCTTTATGCCACACCACTCTATGCTCACACACACATTTGCAAAGATAGCTTAAAATTAAGAGTGCTAGCTCTATGATTGTGTATTCGGCAATGGGAATGGTTTACAGCCACATGATCTAATCTTGTTCTTCCTTTAGGTTGCTATATTTTCCCAAGAACACAAGAGAACAAGAAAGAGTTCTTTCCCCTTGAGTAATTCGGCCAAGAGAGAAAAATTGTCACCTAGGTCAAAAATACAATTAATCAATTTATATCATTAATTTAGGAAAGATAGGTAATCCCAAAATCCCTTAGAATTAGGAATATATTCAGCCTCCATCACTTCCTAATTAAGTGATTTAAATTAATTCAACCTCTATTAGGTTTCAAATTTAAATGGCATTAGTAATTTAATCAAAACAAACTTATTTTGGAATTAATTGGTTGCCGAATTCAACTAGTATTTCTAGCTTGAATTTTGGCCACATTAATTCCCTCTCAAGAATTATATTTTGATTAAATACAATTTAGGATTTAATACTCAATTAACTTAATTATACATAGATAATTAATTAATTGAAATTAAAACTAGCACATGCCAATAAATTTCTCTCGTGTAACAACTGTTAACAGATTTACCTAAAACAACAAGATGTTTAAGGAAAAATAATAGTTCAATAGATTTGCCTTAAACAGCTAGCTATTTAACACAAAAACCTTATTTGACATATTTGCATTAAACAGCTAGTTGTTTAAGGCAAAATCAGAGATGAACAGATTTGCCTAAAATAGCTAGCTATTTTAAGCAAAATAACAGCTTAACAGATTTGCCTAAAATAGCAAGTTGTTTTAGGCAAAAAAAACCTGTTTTAGGCAAAAAAAACTGTTTTATAGATTTGACTAAAATAACAAGCTATTTAAGGCAAAAATTTGTTTACCCATTGCATACATTAATTTGACTTTAAATAAAAGCCCAAATTAATTCCCAATACACTATTTAAAATATTTTAAGCCCAATGCTTTATGTGCGATCCTATAGGTCCATTTAATATTGGCAATAAATTAATAAATTAATTAAAAGGCTATATATATTCTCAAGCAAGATATTATAGCATTTCAAATTAAATGAAAATGCAAATGGCATTTAGTGACCTAATGCGATTTTGCATAGTCCTTTACCCTTAAATATCAGAATTAATATAAGGCATGGAACCAGTCATCCTTATATATACTAATTCCTTTCTTGATATTCCAGTGACATTGAACTTTCAGATACATAATGATTACTCATTATTTCATTTCGGTATGGCCATACACTTCTCAGTTCACTGATCAAGTGGCTGATAATATTTTCTCTCTTATTGAGAGGGGTAATCCCTTCACTTCTCTTATGCTCTCTAACATGAATTAGTGTATACCCAATCATACCCATAATTGTCACCTTGTTATGAGCACGTTAGGTGTATGTCAAAGTACACAGTAATTCATAAAGAGTTTTATAGAGATTTTAGGTTTAAGAACTCCGATGCAAAACTTACACGTGAGAAACACTTATGAATTATACCATGTAGTGTTCTCATGAACGAATCGAATCCAGATACCATAATCTAAACATGTATCTATGATCTCTGATTGACACTCTAGTCCTTATGATCCATAAGACAAAACTCAACTTATCAAAGAGAGTATACTAGTCTTAATTCATTTGTTATTCCCATAACAATGACTGACTAGGGATATTTATAATGAAGTCTTATTTGTTTCAAGGTCTTACAACCATATGCCTCACACATGACAACTTAAACTAAAATAACATTCTTGGATAGTTCTATCAATTGATGTGCATAGGAATACAATAGATAAAACAAATGCCTCAATTATTAACTTAAGTGTTTTATAACAATACATTAGGGCTAGGGCTTACACTAACACTTATGTAGATTGGAATGTGTAGGTATTGAATGACAACCTTTTTTACAACCTTTAGTTGAGTAAATTGGTTAATAATGTTCATTAGATGTGCAATTAAGATAATTATTTATGAGAATGAATTGATTAGAATGGTTGTGTTGAGTATGGCCTTAAGTTTGCATGCTGAATTTTCTTACAGAATTAGAGCTCTATAATCAACTTGACTAGAATGGCTTCTATCTCAGTTGGGTCATTGCATTCAGTATCCATGTGTGGCAGCCAACCCGACAGGGATAGTTTTGTCTCAGCCAAGTCTCTACATTTAGTCCCTATTAATGGTATTTGACCAGGCTAAGCTGAATGGTGTCCCAGCCGAGTCCCCTCTTTTGTCTCACTCCTATTTATGTGTTCTAAACCTTTGAATGATGTCTAAAACTTCATTAACTATAATTAATATTTTTAAATACTTATAATTGATTAACAAGGATCTTAAATGTAGTTTTTACATGTCTATGATAAGAATTTACAGTTGTACTATAAACTGTATTTAGAGGACCACTTGAGTATGGGTACTTCTAGCACTCATTAAGTGTTTACCTGGCATAATTATAAAATGGTAGCTATTCTTGCTCCATGGGATATTTACTCATTAGGGTTTCAATTTGAACCTAAGTAATTATTTTGTGAAGGTACTGTTGAATTTCACCTGTTAATGATCTTGTACACTTGTATATATACGTATATATCTTGCTTGTCTAGAATATGTATGTTTGTAGGTAAGTCATCAAAGCAAGGTTGTGTTTGTGAGTTCTATTGTCAAGTAGTTAGACATGACGAGGAAATTTTGTAGCTACTTTTATAAAACTATGGTGTCTTCTAAACATTGGTGCTATGGCACCTTCTGATAGAAGATATATGAAGTTATTGCCTCTTCTATTCAATGCTCAGTAACAGTATCTTTTACTCTATAGTTATCCAAATTTGGTTATGAAGAGTAAAAGATACTAGTTATATTATTAAAAGCTCGGATAATTGTTGCACTTCGAGTTATACTCTTTTATTTATCGAATTATATATTACGGGCCTTTAGTGTGCTTAAGCTATTTCATGTTATATATATATATATACACACACATATATACTATCCTTTTCTTTACTCTTAGCCATTGATTCCCAACTTTCTTTCCCTTGAATTTGGGTCTACCCATCTTTCCCTCTAAATGAAGCAGAATTTGAGAGCTTTCCGGAAGGATGTAAGAGCTTTTTATTGTATGTCAGTCACTAGTCATACCTTTTGCTTGTCTACTTTCGCCTTGCTCATGACTCAGCAGCCCTATCTCTCTCAGGTACTTGCAGGCTTCACACGCCTCTATATATGTGTGTGTGTGTGTATACATATACATACATATATATATGTATGTATGTATATATATCTTACTTGTCAGTGTTATAATTTTTAGCAGTTGCTAAGCTTTATGCTCATAATGTTAGCTTATAATCTATGTAGGTGTCTATATATTGGATGCTGTGGCTAGAGTTGGGACAACAATAGTTGCCCAACTTAGGAGTCTAGGATGCAAACTTTTATTTTCCTCTTGTATTTTTCCATTATATTCATTGTAATCATAATATCATTAATTATTACTATCTAAATAATCGAAAAATTGATAATTTATATGACAAATCAGGTTCTTGTCTCTTATACCCTAATGAGGGGTATTAAGGCATGTCATAATCTCTTTATTACATATGTATAATCTAATAGTTATCCTTTACTGCTACTCTCGCCATCACGGTGCCTTTGCCAATTTGCCTGGTTATTACCTATGGAGCTAGTAATCCATCTCTTGCACTTAACTAAAGTAGTGAAATCACAATCCTCAGTCCTTAAGATGTTGGTATTCACACAAAATTGCACCAAGAGTTGATGGTAACCAGAGATGAAGGCTATAGATAAAACATCGCCCTAAAAAGATAGTGGGCATCCTACAATACCTTGTCGTTCTCCAAATTAATGGGTGCAATGAGCTACAATGCAATAGGTGCCTTTGTATAAACCACATAATGGTATACATCTAGAGCACCTATCTCAAGTCACAAAATGAAAGGTCAACCATGGGCGTATAAAGTTGATGTCACCATCTACCACTGTGGCTAGCCATACAACACTTTCATAAGGGGAATCAAATTGATATAACCACTATTTGGGAAGAAAATACCTCATAGAGTATGTGTTAATCACCTTTGGAGGAGGTTCTAATAATAGCTTTTGGTTCTCTTATAACTATAACTAAAAGAAAGAGGTAAAAAGCTAAAAAAATAGGTAAAAGAAAAAAACATTAATGGGATAAGTTGGATTCATCTTAGGAAAAAATAAGGTATAAGGGTATATAAAAATTTAAAAGGACGCATTTTCTGCTAAGAAAAGCTAGTGTGGAAACCTATAGAGGGTATACTGCCTTTAAAATAATGATTGTAATTACCTTGAGCAATAAAAGTCTAGCAAATAGAAAAGTAATAGAGTCAGCATAGATTGCATCCAAGCTAAGGATAGTCTCTACCAGAATAAATGGAAATGGGGTCATTCCACTGCATATACCCTCAATAATGTTAAATAGTCGATAATTATTGATCAAACCATATAAGTTCCGTGTTAGGTACCGAGCAAGATAGATCAGTAGAATGACACTAGTATGAAAGGTGGAAACATCAAAGAATTCATCTAGCACGTCAATTAAAACTTCTAAGAAGAGAGGACCACCTTGGAGCACTTGCCTAGCGGCTGCTGATGGTAAATTCCTAAGGCCTATACTAGCTCTCCAAGGCAATTTTGTACATAGTTTGGAATATAGAGAAAAGTACTTAAGAGAACCTCACACTACTAATCACAATATATTCCTTAGCTAGGGGGCATAGTTCTTGATGGGTAAACCTAAAGACATGAAATCTAAGGTCCTAATATCGACCAATAGCTATAGAAGGTTCACATCAAGTTGGGGCCTTATTAGGGATTTTATATTAGAGTACGAGGATAAAGTGGAATTCTCCCAAGTCCTAAGTCATCTAAAAGCCTATGCAGTTTGTTAAGAACCAGTGTGGGCATGGTGGAAATATTGGGGACACTTGTGCAAAAATAAAAAAGGAAAAAGAATGTAAAAGAGGAAGAAAAAATTGAAGTAAAATTACCCGTTGAAAAGGTTTGACCAAGTTTTCCAATGTGTCCAATGCACAAATGGTTGAATTTCAAGTACTATTTATAGATGCACCTTAAGAAACAGGCATGGCTCATTAAGGGAGTCATAGTTACCTGGTCACTCACCCTAGGCTCACTTGGATGAATAGTAATAATATGAATAGTTTAAAGCTTAAAATAAATTCTCTACACTTTTTTGAAGTACAAATGTTAAAAATATATATTGCATGTGTGTTCTTTAAGCTTTGGCACCAAAATTAAAGAAAAAGCCAAATTTCAAAAGAGTGACAGGAAGGAGCCTTTGGCCATCACTCGATGTGAGCCATAGGATGTGAATATGTTATGTTTGTCTAGGGTTTAGTTTAAGCAAAAATTATACAACTTTAATTTTTGTGTCTTTTGAGTTCACTATACTTGTTAAAATTAAAATAATAAAAGTAAATAAGTGATAAATTAAGAGTTATTGTTAAGTTTGAAATTATAAAGGTGTATGATTATTAAATAAAATTAAAAATTTAATGAATAGCTTTCCATTTAGTTACCAGCTACTATGTGCATTGTGATAGTGTTTAAATATCGTATACATTCCCTATAAGTTGTTTTTATTTAGGGCCTCAACCTGTTATTGTGAAATTTTTTTGCAGGAGGATTACTAGATCCTAGCTAAAATACTATTGAAATTCCTACAGACTAACCACAGTATAAGTCTATAATTGGCCTGCATTATTTTTTAAAATTTTTTACATAACTAACTATCATTATTATTTATAGATGCCACCTAGACATGAGCCTGTTCGTTTGCCAACTGCACCACCAACACCTACTTGGATGATGCCCGAGCAGAGATGGAGATATCAGACCTGGCATGGGTGCAATTTAAAGCCAGTTGATTTATGTTGTGCTCTTTTCTCGAGTTAATAGGCATGATTGAGGATGTAGAGGCCTTGTTGGTAGTCATAGACTGGACTCGATTCTTTGAGCTATCATTCTTGACATACCTCAAGGTAGTTCATGAGTTTTTGTCCACCTTATAGTACTACGAGTTTCAGAGGCCAGGCAAGGAGCCTAGGGTCATCACTTAAAGTTAGGTAGATTTCATATAGTATTGGCCATAAGAGGTTTATCAAGGCCATGGAGCTCCCGATAGGGGAAAGAGTATTGAGAGCAGAGAAATTGACTAAAAGACAACACTAGGCTAAGATCACTCTATTAGAGGTCCCCTATCATCCTGATATGGTGAAGAGTACTCTACTAGCCATTCTAGTCTTTCGATATATTTGGAGAGTGCTCTCCAATTCCTACTTGGGTCAAACTAGTAGCCTTAGTTCGGTGAATGTTTTGGAGATATTGAGCTTATAGGCTATAACCTAAGGACAACCCATAGACATCAACAAAGAGATCGTGGCTAACTTACTCCAGCTACTTCCTAGCTATGTGCCGATAGTGTAGTCACCAGATTGTTAGTCCACTTGAGGGTTGATGTGGCCATATTTAGGTTAGGATATATACATTGACCTAGCAGCTATTGGGTTTATGAGGATAAGTACATAGTAGCTCGGTTATCCTTGCACACACAAACTACTTACGCTATAAAAGACCCAACGGGCTTTCTATCTACACGAGCTCCCACCTGCTATAGACATTCAAAAGTAGAAGTAGCCTGCACCTCAACTGCTAGGGCCATATAAGGACCAACCAGTTCCTCCTTGCTCGACCCAGGATGAGGCTTAGGATATAGATTTAAGGGTAGATATAGATGAGCTATTGAGGGCCCCTTCATTATAGCCGGTTACATTAGAGGCATAAATTCAAGCTTATTTTCCTTCACGATAGCAGCCTTCGACCTTCTATAGGTCCCAAAGACATAGACCCTATACAAATCCTATGGCCTCCATATCCAAGCTGTACCATCGCCAAATGCTGTCGGTCCTTCATCAGCTGATATGGATCAGAGACTCACTAGTATAGAGGTATCCATGCAAGCACTACAGACTACCATTCAGGCTATATAGCAGTAGCATTAGCAAGACATCTAGGATGTGTAGGCTCAACATCAGCTGTACCTGGAAGGGGTGATGGCAACCCTTATTGCAACTAGGTAGCATTTTGATAATGCCCTCTAGATGGTGGATGAGTCTTTCACTATAGTTAGGCGAATGACAGAGGTCATAGAATAGGCTATCCCTAAGGTGTTAGAGACAGTAATGCAAAAGCACGAGGAGTTGGACACTCACCTTATAGTCATAAGAGACAACCTTAGACATTATTTGGACTAACATACAATTTATATTGTATAACTTGAGATGAGCATCAGACAACTTGTGGATACTTTTCGAGTCCATAGTGCATCCACTATCCACCTATCTTGTTAGGTTCAATTTTTTCTAACCTTTATCTTCAAAGGAACTGGTGGCTCCACCTTAGATTCAATCTCAACCCTCGTTGTCTTAACCTTTATCCTCCCGGCCCTCATCCTCTAGGCTTTCATCCTCAGCTGGATATATGCCCAATTATTGTCCAGACCACCAGGATAACTTAATTATACTCTTTTATAGTTTTGGACTTTATTCAGGGAGATTTATTTTTGTTTTGATGCACAAAAATTAACTTGATTGTATTTATACTTATATTTAAGTTTTTTGCATTCATTCTTATTTTTAATTAGTTTATGAATGTTATTAAATAATGAATATTTTTTTATAGATGAGACATTATTAATCAATTGATAAAAGAAAGAAAAGGTAAAAATTAATGGAAAATCACATCAGCAATCAAATGACAATGAGACTTATAGTGCAAAATCAAATGATGCAACCAATTAACTAAACTTTTTATACACATAGGTGAATGGCTATGTCACTCAATTATTTAAAATCTCAAGCACAACAAGTGTTGGACAATTGAGATAAGATGGATTCCCATAAGAAGGAATCATGTAAACCTACCAAAAGATGTCAAGACCAAAATTCATATAGGTAGAATCACATGAAGTCCTTTTCATAAGCATCAAGTCCTTTTTGCATGCATCAAGTCCTTTTCACAGCCATCCAAGTGTTTTTCACAGGCATCAAGTCCTTTTCATAAAACTCAAGTCCTTTTCATAG
Organism: Excoecaria agallocha; assembly: GCA_037975025.1. NCBI lineage: Eukaryota > Viridiplantae > Streptophyta > Magnoliopsida > Malpighiales > Euphorbiaceae > Excoecaria > Excoecaria agallocha. The sequence continues at coordinate 40,307,645 of CM075820.1, forward strand.
GCATTTAAGTACTTTTTATAGGCATCAAACCCTTTTCATGGGCTTTGAAGTCATTTTTTATAGGCATTGAAGTCCTTTTCATAGGCATTGAAGCCCTTTCAATAGGCCACTATCAACTCAAGGAGTAAGTGAAGATTGCACGATGTAGTTCTCATTAACAAGTTGGTATGGATTACACCAATAGAAACCATCAACAATAAGAAGACCGAAGCCTCAAGTACACATCTCTTTCCTTCACTCTGAATTTTGGCTTACCTAAGACTAGTGCACTAGCTTTCCCAAAATTAGGGGCAACTATAAATACTAAGTTCCAAGGTAGCTCAGATTAAAGTTACCTAATGAGGATATTGTTACTTATATTACGTATAGAGAATAGAAGTGCTAGTCCCTATCCTTGGTTTTTTTGGGTTTTTAAAAGATTTTCCTTGGGCGTTGCCCTTTTATGCCTTTCTAAGAGTCAAAATAGGTTTTTCTTTATAAATTTAGATCCTAGTTGAGCAATGCTTGTCAGCCATAAGGTGATTCCCCTCTATGTAAGGACCCAATCATGGCCTTAACCGGATTACAGTAAAGTGACGAGAATTATGGTTAATTAAGGCAAATGTTGAAATATTTTGCATTGTTAAGGTTAAGTCCCATTAATGGTATTATTGTAATTTCAACATGTATTTAAATTGAGTATGGTTAAAATTAAGATAAAGAAGGATATAGTTGAAACAAATAAGAAGTTTGAGTGTTAGATGTTAAGAAAAATAAGTTATTGGGGTTAAGATGAATAAGGGCAATTTTGGAATTTCATGATGAGATATTTTACTCTACTAACTCCCTCCATAGCTTCTTGGAGAAGGAAAAACAAGGGGCATTTGAGAATGGGGCATTGGCATTTTAAGGGAGATAGCTATCTCTCTCTCTCTCTCTATGTGTGTGTGTGCTGGTTATGGGTTGGAGAAGGGAGCTAGGGTTTGTGAGTAAAGATTAAAGGTAATGTCTTTCTTTGAAGATCTTTTCTTCCTCTTTTTTTCTTCATTTATGATTTTAGTCATGAGGGATTGTAAGATCATGTTGTTGTCCCTGTGTATAAGGAGAGAGGAGAAGCAGGTAGATCAAAACTAGGAGAAGGAAGAAAGAGCTAGATTTGTGGATCTTTGAAGGAGATGAAGCTGGTATTGAGGTATGGGACTCTATATAAATGATTACTTGATGATTTTCCTATGTTCTTGTATATGTCCCCTTAGTTGAAGTGAAGGGTAAAGTTTAGTGTTTAGATGAACAAAGAATGATTTAAATCTATGTATTTGAGGTGAGTTTTGGGATTCAAAATCATTTGAGCTGGAAATCGGGATTTTTAACCTAGAGTGTCGAAGTGCCTTGCGTGGCCGTGCAGCCTGTCCCTTCTTCCTCTGCGTGGCCATGCATGCCTTTGTTTCCTATTAGCTCTTTGAGTGGCCACGTAATTTCCTTTGGATTTCCATACATGGCCATGTGTTTTCTTTGGTTCTTCATGCATGGCCACATGATGGCTTGTTCCTCTCCCTACATGGCCATGCACTGCATGGCCTTCCTCCTTTATTTCTTCTTTTGCGTTGCTATGTGTTTGGCCTTTGGTTTTCTTGCGTGGCCATATGAATGGTTGCCTTTCTTCTTGCGTGGCCATATGAATGGCTTCATTCTCCTCCTACTTGGCCACACATTTTGCCTTTGTTCTTCTTGCGTGGCCGTGTATGCCTTCTCTTCTTTCTTGGGAATGGCCACTCGCATGCTTTTTTTTATTGGTTCTACTTCACACTCTAAGCTATAAATTCTTAATGAATCATGAATCACATATTATAAAATATAATTGGAGAGAATTAAGTGGACAATAAGTAATGTACATAATGATTATATTTTGAGTGGTGGTTAAGAGACTATACGATTTCTAAGGGGACAAATGAGTGCTGAAGTTTTTCTAAGGCAATACTCAGTAAGATAGGTAGATGTTAAGTCCATATTTGAACACTTTCACCAAGTGTGTGATAGCGAATGCATGTATATAATGTATTGGATAAATTGAATAGACAATGATTAAAGTGAGTATGATGAATCAAAGGAATTGGTATTGAGGAACCACTCAGGTATGTTCTTCTTTAGTGAGTATGTTTTTATGTGGAATCATGTGCTTATGGTTTATACGACTATATGTATGGTTTTATTCTCATGAACTGCCATGATCGGTATAAGCATAGTCAATCAAGAATTTAAAAAGCATGTTGTCACTTCATGAGCGCATGTTCAATGATGTGTATTGCATTAAGCTTTAAAACATTGATTTTGAGCTAGTGTTGCATGATGCTCAATTACTATTATGCTAAAGCATCCCAGTGCATGATATAAGTTATTTGGTAGCTATGCAAGTATATGAATAGGTAATATGTATCCTTGAATATCCAGGCTTTAAGCCAATATTGCTATGTAAATGAATAATATGTGTGTTCAATTATGGAAAATGGCTTTAAGTAAATGTTATATTACATAAGAAAGAATATGATGAATGAAAGATGTTTTTAAAGTGATAAAGCCTATGGGTCTTAGTTTGGTTATGGATTAGATAGGCATGCCTAGAGGGATTCTGCAACTGCCATAGTTGACCCCGTTTGGGTCTTGTTCCTTTATGGAACCATTATTTGGCCCTTTTGGGTCTATTATTTGTTCCTTGCTGGAACCATTGATGACCCCATTTTGGTCTAGCATTTTGTTCCTTTATGGAGCCACAGTTTGGCCCTTTGGGTCCATCATTTGATACCTCGGTATCCATTGTTCCCATTATCCACCCTTGAACTCGTACTTGGCAGGCTATTAAAAGTTTAAAAGACTCAACAATTTACTCGGAATGAAGAAATTTATGTATGTATATATATATATATATATATATATATATATATATATCAATTACCTCACCTATATAATGTGAAAATGATAAATGGCCTACTATATTGCTTGATTGAATTCCTTTTTGGCTAGAATGATTTCAATGAAATGTAGTTCTCTACTCTGTATTATATAGCTGAGATGGCATGACATATGTGAAGTATTGATGCCTAAAATATCTCTTATAGATGATGTATGATATGTATACTCCCTTATGCTTTGATTGAACATTGAAGGCCTATCATACATAATAAATGTGATTAAATGCTTATGATGAAAGCTGTACTATCAATTACTATAAGGTTTAGATGATTGTAAGAATAATGTTCATGTTTAGGATTACAAATTCATTTGGTATAGCAAGGGTGAGATTATTTTCCTTAAATTTAAAGGGTGTAATGATTTGATGATATTTTATTAGAGTTTATCCTTGGAGTTGGGTTCCCCACTAAGATTTATAGCTTAGCACGGGTTTGTTATCCATGTAGGTACTGGTTAAGCTTATGGAACCATCGTTCGACCCTTTTGGGTATATTGTATGTTCCTTGCTGGAACCATTGATGACCCCGTTTGGGTCTAGTCTTTTGTTCCTTTATGGAACCATAGTTCGGCCCTTTGGGTCCATCGTTTGGTACCTTTTGGTGTCCATTGTTCCCATTATCCACCCTTTGAACTAGTACTTGGCAGGCTATTAAAAGTTTAAAAGACTTAGCAATTTACTCGAAATGAAGAAATATATGTATATATATATATCATTTGCTTCACCTATATAATGTGAAAATGATAATGGCTTACTATATTACTTGGTTTAAATTTCCTTTTGGCTAGAATGATTTCAATGAAATGTAGTTCTATGCTTTGCATTATATAACTAAGATTGCATGACATATGCGAAGTATTGATGCGTAAAATAACTCATATAGATGATGCATGATATATATACTCCTTTATGCTTTGATTGAACATTAAAGGCGTATCATACATAATAAATGTGATTAAATGCCTACGATGAAAGCTGTACTATCAATTACTATGAGGTCTAGATTATTGCAAGAATAATATTCATGTTTAGGATGGCAAATTCATTTGGTATCGCAAGGGTGAGATCGTTTAATATTGTAGACTTATATGTTCACATAAATTTAAAGGGTGTAATGATTTTATGATATTTTATTAGAGTTTATCCTTAGAGTTGGGTTCCCCACTAAGATTTATAGCTTAGCACGGGTTTGTTATTCGTGTAGGTATTGATTAAGCTCTAGTGGATCGATAGCTGGTGGCTAGTCAGCCTTTGAAGAGAAGATCTGACTGAGTGCAATTGCTTGAGGATTTCATTATGTATTTTCTTTAGCATTATGTTAAGCCTTTTAATTATAAGTTTGTTTTAAGTTATGTGGCATGTAATTAATATGGCCTGTGCTGTTTATTATTATCTATGCCTTATGTTGCTAGGTTATGATGGTGATTGATGTTTATGCATGGTTAGTGGATTAGGGTATCACAATTATTGGTATCAGAGCCTAGGTCTAGTCTTTTCTGGGCAATACAAAATTACGAATGGTTCTTGGAGGTAGAGATGATATTGGTCTAGACCAAATACCCGTACTAGATGTTATTGTCATTGAGACACAAATTTTGATGATTGCAAGGAATGATGAACTTACAATTGATGAATATTAGAGTACTAATAGGATGTTAATTCAAAAAAAAGATTGTGAGATGACATCTAAGAAATTATCGGTATCTCTCACTCCCTAATATTGGAAGTACATAAAAGCCTTGATGATCTACGGTTGAAGTATAACATTAGTTGATTATAAGTATATCTAGATTGTCTATTAAGATGTTTGAGGAAAAAGTATATATGATAAAAAGATAATTGAGTTCTGGCATTATTGTACATACAAGATGTTGAGGTTATTAGGATGCTCTATATATGCTATATATATATATATATATGATTGTCATGATTTTCTTAATTAGCTTGGGCAATTGAGCATGTTTCATTATATCAAGATCGGATAAGACATGTACAGTTTAAAAGAATACCCAATGGTACTCTATTGCATACATGAAGTCATTAACGCATTGCATAACACCCCATATCACATGAAAAGCATTGCATCGCATATCTGGCCCAGCTGAAAGGGGAAAACTGATTGGAAATGTAATGAGCATAGGAGTATCTAAAAATCAGGGGCATATACTAATGATAGGTAGATGAGTTTGTTATGGTTATAATTGTTTGTAGATAAGATTGAGTTTAAAAAATTTATAGCATGAAAGATAAAGATGATGTGTTTGAATTTTGAGGACGAAATTCTTTTAAGGAGGAGAGAATTGTAAGGACCCAATCATGGCCCTAACCGGATTATAGTAAAGTGATGATAATTGTGCTTAATTAAGGCAAATATTGAATTATTTTGCATTTTTAAGGTTAAGTCCCATTAGGGGTATTTTGGTAATTTCAACATATGTGTAAATTGAATATGGTTAAAATTAAGATAAAAAAGGGATATAGTTGAAGCAAATAAGAAGTTTGAGTGTTAGATGTTAAGAAAATAAGTTGTTGGGGTTAAGTTGAATAAGGGCAATTTTGGAATTTCACAATGTGATATTTCAATAACTTCGTGTAGAAGGATAGCAAGGGTTTTTAGAGGGGGGATCAGCATTTTGAGGGATAGCTCTCTCTCTCTCTCTCTCTCTGTCTTTGCTAGTTACAGGTTAGAGAATGGGAGCTAGGGTTTGTGAGTTAAGATTAAAGGCAATGTCTTTCTTTGAAAATCTCTTCTTCCTTTTCTTTCCTTCATTTACTATTTTTGGTCATGAGGGATTGTAAGATCCTGTTGTTGTTCCTGTGTATAAGGAGAGAGGAGAAGCAGATAGATCAAGACTAGGAGAAGGAAGTAGAGATAGTGTGGCAAAAGTAGAGATAGTGTGGCAAAAAGGAATTGGACATAATGTGTACACATGTGTGAGAATAGTAAAAATAATAACAAGATATCAGTGTAAATAAATAAGGATATCTTTATATAATTTCAATTTGAGTAAATAATGACAACCACAAAAAAAATAATAATAATACCGATGATGATGACGATGATGATAATAATAATAATAATAATAATAATAATAATAATAATAATAATAATAATAATAATAATAAAATATGTCATGTGCATATGGCGTATGTATACATAAATAACAACATGTAAAAAAAGTAACGTTGCATGAACATAACATGCATTTATATAGGAGGTATTAATAAAATAAATAATAGGTGTAAGTAAGTTAAATAATGCATGCATGATATTTGCAAATATTTAAATAAATACGTATGAAATAATAGTAAATGTAAAGTATTCATAAATATGTATGTATTTGGCTCGTATGTGGACAAAATAGGCAAATAATTTAAGGCAGACTATAAATAAAAGAGATTGGATGAGGAAATGTATGATATGTTCAATTTCACATAAAACTATGACTAAATGCCCTATAAAAGTAATTTTTTGCATGGAATTCGTGGTTTTTCGCATGCTTATTAAACTCGGGTTAACTCGGCCAGTCAAACCGGTTGGACCGTGACTCAGCAAGCAACCTGAGTCGATCCAACATGAAAATTGGAAAGAGTAAAACCTCAATTTGGATAAGAAAAAATTAGGTTGGATCGGACATATTTGACTCGGGTCGAACCAGATTCAATTACATTTTGAAGAAAAAATACCTTAAAGACCTAATTTTCTTTCTCTGCTCAGTTCATTTCATGCAGCCGTGGAGTTTCTCAGATGGCTTCCAGGGGTAACAGATTCGAACTACAGGGCCCTGATGGATGCTTGTAAGAGCTTAGTAGAACTTGCGCTTCTTCCTGTAGAAAGGCTAACTAAACTAATGGGTGGTCAAAAGGCTGCTTGAACTCTCAGAGACTTTCTTGATGCAAAGTATCCAACCTTGCTATAAATTATAATAATGCTCTTTCATACTGCTCTATTGGTGCAAAAATTATGCTGTATTCATTCATTGATTTACTTTGATATAAATGGTAGAGTGATTGCTGTTGTAATATGGATTGGTAGGTTAGCTTTGCATTTTCCATGTATTAATGTTTTGATTAATAATATTTTCTTTTTCAATCGAGTTGAATATCTTCCTACAATTTTTTTAAAGTGAACTAGTATTTAATTGCATTCTCAAAAATAAATAAATAAGTTGCAATATTGTAATGTATGTAGAAAAACTAACTGTATAATTAGATTGCCTTGGAATATTTTTAACAAAAATGGTAGGAAATATTATATTTGTGGTATTTAAAGAATAATTAATTAGAAAGCATAAAATATAAATGTAGAATGTTTCATTTGATATGTATAGAAAAATAAATATAAAAGTTTCCTTAAGAGTAGAGATGCATAAGAATCAAAATGATAGGAAATGTAGTAAATTTTATTTAGCTTAGAATATTAAAAATTATATCTATAGTATATTTAATTATATATTTGTTTTAAAATTTTAGATGCTATGGAGCATGATTTAATTAAAGAAGTTGATGGAAATGGAAATACAAATGATGGGAAAGATGACTATGAAGATGAACAAGGAGATTAAGATTAATGATAATTGCTTGTAATTATGTTAAATGAATTTATTTAGATATTATGTGGATTTATTTAAATATTTACTATTTATGTTTGGACTATTTATTTGATATTTATAAGTAAAAACTTTATTGAACTTAATATTTTTATATTGATATTTGGTAACTAAAAAATTTTTGAAAGTATTTTGGCATATAATATTTTTAATTTTTTAAAAATAATTATATTTAAAAAAAATAAAAAACTCCGAGTTAATCCGATCCAACCAATTGACTCTCGACTCAGTTGGCAAGCTGAGTCGATCTCCGATTTGCTTCTGAAAACATTGGTTTTATGTCTCAAAAACTTTGAAAATCTTGCTTCTGGACGACGCACACCCACATGTTGACCACACACACCCATGCACTAGAAAATGATGGTCAAAATTCAGTTATTTTACTAAATTGAAATGACACATGGTTGTGCATCGGTGACACATGGCTTTGCATCACTTCCTTCAATAAAGCCATCGAATTTGCCCCAGTTTCTCTCACCTTTTCCTTTCTTTCTTCCACTTGTGACCCTTTACCTCTTATTCAGTGTTTGTTTTTTTCATTTTCATGTCATTTTAATCATCAATTCTCAAATCGAATCTAGCAAAAGTGTGGGTTTTTATCCTACAATCATTTTGACACCTCGTTTGTTGAATTTCACCGAGTAAATATTTCAATTTTGCAATTTGGCCATTGAGGTAAGTTTTAAAGTTTTCTTGATTATTTTGAATTAAATGAGTTGCATTGATAATAAATTTTGATAAACGATGTTATAATAATTGTTAGTATACTTTTATTGTATTTTTGTAGAATTTTTCAGTATGTTTTGTGTAAGAGAATTACAATAATGGTATTTATTTAGCTTAAAATTTTGCTTTAGTAAGTTTTATTATGATATTTGTGTTTTATATAAAAATAAATACAAAAAGCAAGTATAAATTTGCTAGTGTCTAAGGAATTTTGTGTGTTGCATTAAGTTTGCATATGTATGTATAAATTATGAAAAGAAAGGAACAAATATAATGATAATATAATGTAATGATAAAAAAAATATGTAATGTGTGTTTGTGAAGGATATTCTAAAGTATATGTAGGATGTAGAGATGTATACATGATAAACAAGTTAGAAAAAAGAGAATATAATAAAAAATAACAAGGGTAAAAATAATAATAATATATAGATAATTAATGATGGGTTAAAAAAGAGCAAAAAGAAAAAAATTATAATAATGAAAAATAAACAAATAATAATAATAATAATAATAATAATAATAATAATAATAATAATAATAATAATAATAATAATAATAATAATAATAATAATAATAATAATAATGGTGTATAATTGATTATTTTAAGTTATTTCTTGCATAAAATACATATTTGCTAGATACCCAATGTTGGGTTAGTATATTATTGCTTGTGGACAAATTTTATGTAGGTTTCTCTTAGATTTTTTTTAAGTCAAATGCTACTAAAATTTGCATATAATATTAATGATTTAACCTCCATTATCAAAGTCACATCAATATTGATTAATTACTTTCTTTTGCATATCACAGAGCTAGATAACCAAGTACCCAATTGGTTGAATCCCTCTAAAAAAGCTCGTTACCGTAAGTACTTGGGCATGCATATCCTCCCCGGTTAATTCATGATCGATAGAGTATTGTTGGAGATAGGATTACTTAAAGATGTAGATAGATTATTGGCTGAGGTGGGATGGACTGGCTTTCACCATAAGGCATTCAAAATCGATTCAAAGATTGTACGACAATTCCTAGCAACATTCAAGTACATGGGGCACCAACATCCCGATGGTGAGCCTTGGGTCATCATGTTTGTGGTATTGCAACACCCTTTTCATCATGAGTTGTTAGCAATTTTCTAATGTATTAGGTTTATTGATGGGAGATGTTGCATGCCAACCAATATGAATAACAAGTGTTGAAATGTGGGCTGCCATAGGGCGAGTAGGAATAGCATATGACCAAAGAAGGGCAAAGTCTATATTGTTGGCATCTTAGTTATTAGGATACATCCATCGAGTTCTATCTAGTTTCTATTAGGATACCTCTACTAGAACCTTTAATGTCATTAAAATCTAGAGTTTGTGGCGAATGAAGATAGCGACAAGGATCAACTTAAGTCACGTGATCCTTATAAGCATTGGGAGGATTGCATGTGATTTGGATCTAGACATAGTGACAAGAGGTATAACGACAATGATATTGTTATCCTTCCATGTACCTGAAGGCATAATAGGAGAGCCAATTGAAGGAAGTACTTTTAAAGACTATGAGATGGTTGTAGACATGCACATTGCCAAAGAGGACCATGCCTCATCTTCTAGGTATAGACTATTGACATTGGATGAGATGGATAGAGCACTTAATCTTATGAGGAATGTGCAGGCAACAGAGCCATTGCCAATCATGCATTTGGAGCCATATGTAAAGCAACATGTTACATAATGCTAGATAGGAGATATGGAAGATATTCTAGGTACAAATTTGGCACACGATGAGACCCATTATAGTAATAGTGGCATTGCCTGGACTCATCGGAGACATGTGAGTATAGGAGCCGTATAACAATTCCCAACCTAACAAGGAGAAGCTTTCACGTGTGTGCCAATGGGATTTGCATTTTTTTTTCGACTTAAGGGGCATCTTCCTCTTGCAGGGCACCACCGCCAATCAGTAAGAAGTTGACTCTGCATCATTGATAACTATTATCCAACAATTACAATGCACAAAGATGGCTTAGGTATTGAGACAAATATCTATACACCAGTAGCATCAAGACTAGATAGTAGGATCACGCCACATTACAAAATGGGTATCATCGACTTTCATGGATCTAGTAGCAGCTTTTGTAGCAACAAATATGGATCAATGGTCAGCTGGCCCAGATCAGAGCATCCATAGCAGCAGTCGGTAAGTTATTCGATCAAGGTAAGAAAATAATTGATTAGAACTTGTAGATGAGTAAAGTACCCATTGATGTTATCACTACAACAAAAAGGGTTATTAGGCACCATGATTTTGTAATCAATCAAATTTTTGGTCCTTAAAAGTGTACATATAAGGATCACTTTTATTTCTTTTCCTTAATTCCCAATTTTCCAATTTTAATAGGGAAAAGATCTAAACTGGCCTTTAATTCCTTGAAATTCTGGTCCTTGATGCATTTTATTAGCGGGATTGTTAGGCGCCAATCAATTGACAAAATTGACTGAGAAATAAAAAGAACAAATAAATGAAATAAAAGAATGGGTTTTAAGTTATAATCTCTGTATTCCTTCTTTTTTCCTAAACATTTTGAAAACCTAAACCTAAAAATTGCTCTATTTTTTTCTATCTCCTTCGCCATCCATGGGTATTGGGTAGCTAGATATTGAAAGAACGCTCCTTTAATTTCTTGAACGGCTAGCGTGTTGCTTTAATTCTTGTTCGGTTACGAAGAAATAGGCGAGAGAGGCTTTCTACAACTCCAAACGAATGAACAATGAGGAACTTTAAATTGGTATGTGTTAAAGTATTATATTTTTTTTGTGGGACACCTTTTTCTCCATGATTATACCTTCCGTTTATAAATCTTAAGTTTGTTTGGAGATATAACTGTTGAATGTGGTTTGAGGACTGTTATCGCCTTCTTTGGGTATTGTACCGCTGTTCTATATTTTTGTTATAAGGGGCGGGTAGAACTTCAAATTCTGCTTTTGTGATTTTTAGGCTTGTTTGGTTTTCATTTTACGTTTTGGGGGTAACAATGGGTCTTTTTTCTGGGTTGTTTGCTGTACCAGATTTTTTTTGGGCAGAGTCTATGATTTTTTGTTCTTTGTTCCTAGTTGTGTTAGTCATTGTCTTGTTCTCGATGGAACTACTGTTTCCCTGTTTTTGAATTTTTTTATGGGCGGAGTCTATGATTCTATGTTTTTTGTTTGTCATTGTGTTATCATTTTCTTGTTCTTGATGGAGCTGCTGGTTCCCTATTTTTGAATTCTTTTTGCCTTGACATGAGATGTTATTATTTGCTGAGGTGTTCCTCCTTCCACTTGGGTATATCTTTAAATTCTGTTGGTGCTTTTTGTCAAATCTACTTTAGGTCCACTTGTAAGGAAGTTTTGAGATGAAATGCTACAATTTCTTAGGTGATTCTATTCCTGAAGTTGAGAACTTACAGTGCTTATAGAGTTTTTTTTTTTTTGCTTTTGTGAGACTTAGTGGAAGGGTTGCTAAAAAATTCTTTGCTTATGAGTTTCACTGGTCATCTTGCTTTGTTTTTTACTCCTAAGAGGTAGCATATCTGATACCGCATGGAAATTGGTCGGTTAGCTTTTTTGGTGGTTTAATTTCTTAAAGTATATCATCAGTACTTTCAAATGCTAGTATCTGTGAAAACATAATCAATGAGGTTGAATTTGCCTCATATCATAGCAATGGAATGTGTCTGACTTATCTAGTTAATGAGAGCATAATTGAAAAATATCTTAAGAGTGTGTTAATATCGTTAGTGGCTTGGTGCTAGTTGTTTATTGATAGTATTAAGCAAGCATTACAAAAGACACCTAAGTGGGGTAAACCCCGAGAAAAGCTGTCCATGGTTCCACGTCTCACACTACCCACCAAACACTAAAACCTTTCCCATATTGATGCAACATCACTAGCACTCTCAACTCATCCTTTAACCTAGAAAATCATTACTAATGCTACTTCACTTAACAAAATTGACAAAATCAGTCAAAATCTCAAGGCTCCATTACTTTGTCCAAGATAGGTTTCTCATAGATATTTGACTTAACACCATTTCCAAAGTGATAACAGAAGTAAAATTTTTATCATGGATCTAGGAGGAATTATATCTCCACTATTATGGGTTTCATAATTTATTGCCTAATTTGGATTCTCATCAAGCTTTCATTTTAGTCTTGGGAAATGTTATCCCCACTCAATGTTTTCCATAGAAGCTATAAAAAAAATTATTAGCCACTAGAAAAAGAGCTACACCAATAACATCAAATTTAACATGTCAAGATTAGTAGTTAAATGATTAGCCATTGTTTGAAAATTATCTGCTCTTCTCTTCCTATCATTTAATAATTTTGGCTGTTTATGGATTGTACTGGTGGTTTATTATTTTTATGGTTGTTCAGGTCTTGTTTTTAGGCTGCTTGGGTACTGCCAGTTTTGCTCTATTTCTACTTGTTCATTTTGCTATACTCCAACTTTTTCAATTTTTTTAAATATTCAGCTTATAAAAAAATTAATAATGATAACACATTTATTAGGAGGGTATATTAATATGTGCAATCTAATCTGCAAAACTAATTTGATACAAGCCAATTTGCATAAACTATGCACACTGTTTAAAATAATATAATGTAAATCCTAAGTTTCATTATCACTTCAATAGTATTAAACCAAATCATGCCCTATTGTTTTATTTTAATGTTGATTAGTGGTATGTTTCCACCATCCCGTGAACTTATTGTTTGCTTGGTATTGATACATCTTAATTAGTTAAGGTAGACTTTCTTACAATTTGGAATCTCAAACATGATATCATCTTTTAATTACTCACTATTGCAATTATTTTTCACTCTAAATTAATCATTTAGTCTTCTTAATTATTTGCTTTAGAAATTAAAATTTAGTAGTGTGATTTATATGTTCTCTTAAAATAATAGCTTAAAATAAATGTGATTTATATCATAGTATGTAAGTATATATCCATGAAAAACAACAATAACAGCTTAAAATAAATGTGATTTAATATCCATGAAAAACCACAATAACTATTTGGAGGTTTTATATTCAGCTATGACCAAATATGTTTCCATTAACATAATTGATCACCGAGAATGATGTAGAAATTCTAAAAGAGGGAGACCGTGTCATTAAAGTAAATAATCTCTATAAAATTTCTTATGTGCAATATTTAATTGGAAGTCCATTTTTCTAGTGGCTTACAGTGGCTCTTGTCCCGTGGTCCCCTTTTGCCTTGTTTCAGTTTATCAATTTTGTGTGACCGGGCTCAGCTCCCAGCTTTTATATATCTTCTTCTAGCTTTGCGATTCTATTTTAGGTAGTTTTTTTTTGTTTCCTATTGTTTTGCTGTGTTGTCGTGTTTTTGGTTCCGTTGTTTTGCTATTTTAGGTAGCTTTTATATCTCTTCTTCTGGCTCAGCGGTTCTATTGATTTTTTCCATTTAAATTTCAAAAAGGAAACTCAATATAGATTCTCAATTAATTAATTGGAAATTTCAGGAAGTAATTAAACAACATATTTAGTTTCCTTGCGGGATTGTGCTTATGGTAGCCATCTTTTAATAATACCCTCTTGTATTGTTGCTGTATGTCTTATTTATGTTTTTAATCATCATTTAAAGTATTTCATTCTTGTTATGGTAATTACACTGCAGGAATGCTGCTGCTATGGTAGAATTGTGTGCTCCATCTATAAGTTCTCCATATTAGTAATAAAGGATTGATTTAAAAATTAACAATTTTTATTTTTCTACAAGTATTAAATCTACTTATATTATTGCTTTGATTAGGGGCCTGCAATCTTGATTTGCATAATGTTTCTTTGATTTCTATGCAGGCATTCAATTTTTGTCTATAATGAAAAGGGTAGGTTTATTGATGTGAATTGCAGGTGGGTCTGTTGGGGTTGGCTTCTGGTTTTTTTGTTAATTGGTTTTTACTTTCAACTGTGTATAAGTGCTTTGTTTTTTGCTCAATCAACTGTTGATGCTAGTTTTGGATGTTATGCTCTAGCCTTGGATTTAATATTACTATATACTGTCTTATTTCCTCCTTTTTTTTTTCATTTCAGAAGACTACTGCTTTCACCATTTTAACACCTCCTTGTCCTTTTCTATCATTTTAAATATCTATTTTTCTAATGTACAGAATGATATATTCACTGATGCTCAATTAGCATCCTTATTTTCTTTCACCAATTAATTAATTTATATTATTTGTATGTATCTACAAATAAATCCTTATAATTTTATACTATTGGAAAAGAAAATTAATACATCACCCACTACACTTGTACACTCTTAAGGACACTAAGCCTAAAAAATGTTAGTTAATAAAGTCTTACATCCAACAAAGTCTATAGATCCAAAGCTTGCTCTCAAATTCAATTTCTATTTTCCTTTTTCTAAATATTTCTCTCTTTTACCTATTATATACATATATATGTTGTATATTACTTGCTACAAAGGAAACATGTGGGCCATCTCCAGTAGCAACATAAACTGATAAGTACATTGGAAATTAAATGTTTTCAGCTTTAATCTTGATGTAAGAACATTTGAAGCTTTTGTTAGCAAGTCTTCAAAGTTGTAAGAAATTGGAAATTAAATGTTTTCAGCTTTAAATGTTCTTTTTATTAACCGATAAGCAAGTTTTATTTAATTTGTAGGAATGTTTTATTTAATTTTTTTGATGATCATTTTAAGTAATTTATTCTTGTATGCTAATTACACTACAGTAATGCTGCTGTTTGCTATAATATTGCTACTGTGGTAGAACTGTTCGTGGCTACTAAAAGACTTCTATTCAAAGGGTGCTAGGTAAACGAGCTATGATTCTTTGGTTGATGAATCTGTCCCTATAGTGATATCTTACCTACTATTTGATAATGATGTCTTTTATCTTGTTAGCCATATTGTTTAGATTGGTTTTAGTAATAAATTGCATATAAGGCTTGAATGATTCAATTAACATCTTAATTTTTAAGAGCTTAAGATTTTGTAGTCATTTCATATTTCTCCTATAATTTATTTATCTATGTTTCAAAAGATTATATTTTACTAAATTATGAGTTGAATGAATTATTACATCCTATTAGATTAGAAATTAAATGTTATACTAATTAATCTATTGAAACATAAATACCAAGGTTATGGCACCCGATAACAGTGGATGAAACTTATCGATGACCGACATGATGAAGCATACTTAGATAGGGTGAAAAAAAATTTAAATTATGCTTTTAAAAGAACAGGAGAACAAGATGAAATACGTTGTCCATGTGTAAAATGTTGCAACACAATTTTAATAAAATGAGAGATAGTCGAGTCACATTTGAAAGTATATGGAATAATTAAAAGTTATACCTTTTGCTATCACCATGGCGAAGTGTTAGGTGAACTAGAATCAAATTAGGAAGATGAAGATGATAATGATTCAAGTGAGGATGAAATTGAAGGGATCTTAAGAGATTTTATATCCTGAATTTGATGTAGACATAATGAACATTGGTAGTGATGGTGGACTTGAAGAGGAACCCAATGTTGAAGTAAAAAAAATTTATAGGCTTTTACAGGATTTTGAGGATCCATTATATCAGGGTTTAAAGAGTTCTAAGCTTTCTACTTTGATTAAATTACTTCACATTAAAAGCCTTGGTCATTGGAGTAATTAGTGATTTACAAGAAGTTGGAAACCGAGAGGCTCCTTTTGAACTCATTGAGGCATATCATAAGGTCATGATGAGACAATTAGAAATGTTGACAACGGTGGTAGTCAATACAAGCAATGTAGTTAGAGCTTTAGGAGTAACCATTTAGAAAGTGATTCCCCTTTTGGATGTTGGCTTCATGATGTATGATCCTCTTTCTCCTTCCTACCAACTAAGGCCCTCGTATGCCACAAACACAACAACTCCACCTGGATTGCATGGATATGCAGACCCATAATGTCAAGGCTTTGGTCTATACTAAGTTATGTCGAACTTTAAAGGCAACAAAACCTTTTTCGTATATTTATTCATGTAACATGTTGTATAACTTCCGAGTGACTAACTTTGGTTTATCTGTTTACTTTTTTTTAATTAGATTATGTATTCAAATACTTATTCTATGTAATTCTTTCCACTATTGTCACAAGAAAAGAACAAGCAAATGACAATCTCATGAAAAAAATAGAAAAGAAAAAAGGGAGGAGGAGGAACAGAGAGAGAGAGCGAAGAAAAAGATATGACAATAGTGTGTGTGTGTATATATATATATATATATTAATAATAATGAAAAGCAAAATAAAGTTCAAATGTTATAAATATATAATTACATGTCGTTGTAAACATTCATAACATCTCATATAGTTTAAAATCAAGCATGATACTAGCCATCAATAATATTGATGAGGAAGGGGAAACCCAATTAATATACACTTGCTAAACCATTGCCAAATGTATATATAATTTACACATGACTTTTCTCATTTATGCCTATTATAATTTTATTTTCATTTTCTATTATTATTATTATTATTATTATTATTATTATTATTATTATTATTATTATTATTATTATTATCATTATTATTACTTATCTATTTCATTATTATTTTCTTTATTTTATCCCTTTATTACCAATTTTTCTCATTTTCCATTATATTATGACAATTTTACTTTTTTGCCATTTAATTATTGTTTTGCCATTAAAATTGTTCTTTTCTCTCAAAATTACAATGTTTTCCACTCGTCACCTAAATTACCATTTTACCCTTATATTTCCTTTTTGTACTCAAAATTATCATTTTACCCTTAAAGTTTCACATAATTATAAAATTACAATTTTGTCCTCAATTTATCAATTTCTAACCTATAATTATAATTTTAGATTTATTATAAAAAAATACCTCAACTATAGGGTACCTTACAATTTTAGGCCCCATCTAAAAATCTTGCAAAAAAGAGTCTCAACTATAAAGTACCTTAGAATTTTGGGACTCCATCGCTATTTCGTCGCTATTAAAAAGGGAATGACAGAATAGCGACGGAGTCCCAAAATTGTAAGGTATCATATAATTGAGATTTTTTAAAAGATTTTTAGATGGGATCCAAAATTGTAAGGTATCATATAATTGAGACCTGTTTTTGTAATTAACCCTATAATTTTATGCTCAAGGTGTCAATTTTTTCATCTAAATATGATTATGCCAGTAATATGTCAATTTTATTTTTATTTAAAATTTTACCACTAATTCCTTAATTTTATCACGTAATTACCATTTTGCTGTTATTTCATCATTTTTAATAAATTAAAATTTTGCAACTATTTCATCCATATTACAACATAATTATAGTTTTTTGACTATTTTATCAATTTTATCATTTTACTACATTATTGCTGCTAATTTATCAATTTTATAATTGTATCATAAATTTTCCCACCAATAGCTTCTAGTGAAAACCCTCAAACCGAATATACGGGACAAGAACCCCAAACGCCTAAAGGATGTTAAAGTGACCACTTGGGGATCATCGCTGCGACCAAATTACATAATTTTTTTTCATTTTTCTTCCAGATATTATCACTGTATAACTATATAGACTACAATTGTCTTATAAAAATTGGAGTCGTCATGACTCACTACCATGTTATGTATCCATATGGCTAGCCAATTACATCATGTACTTCTAGTATAACCACTAGTCACAAAAGGCAATACAATCCCATCATTTTCTTTGTTAAATTCACATCATCGACTCATTTTCTTAATGGTTCCTCATTATGTATAAAGAAAATATCTTTCTCACTTTTTATCATTTACTACCATTTCCATCATTATGTACATATCATTTCCATACATACATCATTTTAGCCATATTAAATTTTCACCTAAAATATTTATTTTTCTTTCATTATATGTTCCACTTATATTCTTAAGGCATCTATAATATATTTTCATCATTAATTCAACCGAATTTCATGTGTATGTAATTTTAATCTTACTTACATAGTAGACCCTGTGATTATCTTTTTTGCTTTGATAGAAATTGAAAAGCCATTATTGGTGGCATTGTTGAGGAAGCATGACATGAAAGGCATTAACCCCAGTGTTTTCTCAAACAAAATTTTAATTGGAAAAGGACTTTAAATCGGTAATCCAACCTCAAAGGCAACTTAATCCCACAATTTAATAGTTGTAAAGAGGTAATCAAATTGCTTAATTCAGGTATTATTTATCATGTCGTTGATAGTTAGTGGATAAGCCTTAAAGAAGTAGTACCTAAAAAAGGAATGAAAGTTCTAGCTAATGCTAATAATGAATTAATCCTAATTAAGACTATAAGGAGGTGGCGTGTGTGAATAATCTACAGAAATCTTAATGGGTATTTAGGATACATAAAGCCCTAAAGTGTACCCTAGTAGGATTAGAGTAAGATTTAATATGTAATTAGCAAGAGTGAATCAAGTTTTAGTGTACAAGAGCATAAATGGTTATCTGGGATGTAACCAAAATTTTAGTCTTTATTTAGGGCATTTAGTAGTTGTACAAATGTGAACTTATATGCAAATGGTTAAGGATTAAATTGATAAATGAAGTGACAATTTAAGAGAAATGATGATTAAAAATCTAGAGAGGGATAAAAAGACTTACTAACTAAGGGATTTAAAAGATGATCCAATGAGGGTTTAACACCTTGCTATTTCTAAAATTATGTCTAATTGATTGAGCAAGAAAAAAATATGCCTCCTTTTTATGGGATACTTAGCTAGCCATCTTGGCCTTAAAAGCTTCTAATTTTTCTTTTATTTATTCATGATTTCTAAGTCTTTTAACATTTCTCTTGGATTGGAATTAATGAGTAGGGGAGAAGGTAAGAATCTTAAGTGATTTGGGTAAGTAAAGATAGTGACTTGAGCAGAATTTGTAATCTTTCTCTCCCTATTTCTTTATCATGTAAAATAGAAAGTGTATGCTAGACTTTTAAGTGTTTATTTGTCGGTATTGCGTGATGATAGCTAGTGAAGAGGTGAAGATTAAAAGCAAGGAAAAGGTGTAAAGTAAATGAGGGTTGATCAAGCCTCAAGAGGTATGGGACTATTTGCATATTTAGGTGCTCGTGTGTTCTAGTTGCTAGAATTTATATTTTTAAATGCTATGAAGATGTGATTTGATTGCTAAAATTAGTATTAAAAAAGGTAGAGTAGTGAAAAATTTAGTAGAGTAAAATTCTTGTATAGGATCTTTAGGACTAACAAATGATTGTTTTGATTATATCTTGAGTTATAGAGCTCCAAATGGGATAATTCTAATAAAATAATAAACTAGAAAGATAGACATAAAATTATTATGAAGAGATCAAAACTCTATTCTGCTTTTAGGACGATCAAAATTTAGCTTGAAATGCAATAATGGTTGTTGCTTAGTCATTTGGAGTAGTCAGTGTTGTTTATTGAATATCTTATGATGTATAAGTCTAAATTACTCAACATTTGATGATGTGGAAACCAAAAACATAGGATAAAATTTTATTAAAGGGACATTTTGCCTAAAAATATTATTTTTTTGTTTCATATTACATGTGCAAAATAGGCTCGAGGAGCTATTTGTAACAAAATTTGGTATTTAAGTCTACCTAACTACATTGGTTTTCAATGCAGTTGGGTAGATGTATTTTGGACTAGATAAAATGCAAAAAATCCAATTGAATTGACTTCAATCTAGTTAAGAACTCCCTTTGTTGCAACCTATTATTGAATTTTATCCACCAAAAAGTCACTTAAACTTACCTAAACATTCTCGAACACTTTTATAACCTTATAAGCACATGTATAGGGATGTAACATGACATATTATTCATTAAATATATGATTTTACATTGAATTAAAGATTGTGTTGTGATGCCCTCACTATTCGAGTCTTCAGGTTAGTGCTTTTCGGTGATGAATAGTGACATTGGGTGACATCCGAGTAAGTAGTACCATCGAGGGCCTGCAGAAATTTTCATTACCACTAGAAAGTACAATTTATGATGAGTCTGGTGGTATAATTTGAGGAAAATTAATGTGACACCCTACGATCATTTATATTACTATATATTTGAATGACACTGCTAATAAGATTGCCTAACTGTTAAGTTCGCTTCCTAGGATAGAAACAAGGTCGAATCCATGTCAATGTTACCAATATCCTATAATGACTTATAATTTATGCTACACAAACCTGCAAATGCTCAAATTACACTCCCAAATAAAAATCTCCTCCTCCAATACTCCAATTCCATACATTGCACTTCTATTATCAATCACAACTCATCAACACAACACAGTAATCACATCACACATTTCATCACATTCACCAACATTTAATGTTCACTACATGGCACATTTTACACATCAAGTCCCAAAATACAATATCTAATTACATTACACATTACACATATATACAAATACGCGTAAAACCACAAGCCCAAAAAGTCTTCTTATGTACATGCCACTTGCACTCCTTCGCTACCTTCTCTTTAACCTATCCCTACGAACAATCAAAACAAACCACGCACTAAGCAACTTTGTTGCCTAGTGGTGGATACATCTACACAGAATTTTACCTACTAAATACTTTAAGGAAAATTACAATTATACTCCTAGTGTTATATTGCCACATTGGTTAAATTTTAATTCTTGTTTTCCTTTAAATTGTTGTTTAATTAAATTTACAATTAAATTCTTTATTTAATTTAATAAATTTCTTAATCTTGAGGAAAATTACAGTTTAGTCCCTGAATTCCTTTTTCCTTTATATTTTACCCTATTTAACTCTGATTTTGGTCATTTCTATTTCTTTAGTCTTGTATTTCATTCTAAATGGATAATTACCAGTTTAGTCCTTATGTTCCTTATAAGCTGGCAAATTATATTTTAGTCCCTAAACTTTTCTTTAATTACCATTTTGCCCTTTTTCACTTATTTAACCAATCTAACTCTTTTAATCACACTTTTAATGTCAAATTACTATTTTAACCCTATTTTCCCCGCGTAATTATGTTTTTGCCCTTTTTGCCCATTTAACTCTATTTTCACCTTATTCCTTATTTTATTTGATCTTTTAACATTGTTTCAGCATAATTGCCATTTAGTCCTTAATTTTTCACCAAATTACAATTTTGCCCCTAATGTGAATAGTGGAAATCCTCGAACTGGATATACGGGATGAGGACTCCAATGTTACTAGTGGACTGGAGGGACCACTTGCCATGATCCGACTACTCTAGTATAGGTGGAGGGACCACTTGCCGTGATCCTGCTACTCCACTATAATTGTCTGTGTCGACTATCCAATATGTGTACTTTTCAACAAATTTTATGATACTACCATGGTATATATGTCCCTATGGCTAGCCATCATATCCTAGGGTTTCGAACTATCCACTGTACACTGAGGGCAACCATATTTTATAACTTATGTCATTTTTCATAAGTTTTTCCTTACTAGTCACATTATGTCACAAGCACTACATGCTCATTTTGTATCCAATTATAGTTAATCATTATATATTCATTATACATACATAATATATCATGTGAAAATAAAGAAAACATAGTAATATACATACAAACATAATTCGGCCTCAATAGGAACTACTGCATATTATTTGTTTCTTTCTTCATTTGCATGCCAAATATGCCTTAAATATCATTCTAAGCCATTATATAACCATACATGTTCAAATTGTCTTATAATTTCTAAATTACCTTAAATTCCATCATTATGTTTCATTATGATTAATTATGTACACTTAACATTTTTCACTCTAATCAATGCTATTATATTCTCTACCTATAATATTGTGTATTTTACAGTAAATATGTCATTTATCATCAAGTTAGCTTACATTACCATTTAGTACATAATTCGGCTCACTTAAGATTATATAGTTCCATTTGGTTTTCTTTATCAATTTGTACTCAAATCATATTAAATCATCATTTTATCATGTTAGGTTGAATTATTTCTCATTTCTACAAAGGTTCACCTATTTACATAATGTAAAATTAGTCTAAATTTCATCAAATTAAGTGTAAATTGTATCCACTAACCTTATATTAGCTTGAAAAATGGCATAATCTTCCTTCTCCTTTCCTTCTTTCTCCTTGCCTTTATCTTTTCTTTGATCTTCCTCCTTAGCCCAAATTTTGAAGAGAGAAAATAGTAAGTTTAAGCCACAAATTATAGCAATTAAAAGCTACTAACTAACTTTTCTAATCATGCTCTACAAGCCCATAACAAATTCCCCTACTAATTATAACAAAAACACAAGATATTACCTAATTAGGTAAATTATATCTCTTAAAATAAATCCAAATCCAAGCTTTTTCTTGGTAGAATTCGACTTCTAGGGTTTAAAAGAGGATCTTAGGAGTATGTGATAAAATTTTGGGGTGGATATTTGGTGGGAGGAAGAAGAGATGAAGAAAATGGTTGAAATGGGTGACAAAATGGGAAATTTGGATTTCTTATAATTATAGAATTTTTGGTATAATTATAGATGATTCTAGACCCCTCCATATTGACTTTCTGTTCACCAAATCTAAGGCCCAAATTCCTTCATTTACTATTTTATCTAATGGCTTATTTTTAAGCCACTTGTCACCATTTTCTTGATCCCTACATATCTTTTAATTATGGTACTACTTGTAGGTGATCATGGCTTATATTTAATGACTTTTATGTCCTTAAATATTTAAAATATGGCAATTAAGCCAATTAATTAATTTGATCTTGGTTTTCAGCCATTTTTCTAAAATTGATGTTTTACTTGTCAAAATGCTCTAAAATTTTTCCCATCATGTACTATCATATGTAGTAGCATGTGTGTAAAATTTTAGCTTATTTTGACATAGTTTTAATATACATATGGCTTCAGAGGCAAATTCAGCCGATCCGAAATCCAAAATTTTAAAACTATCTGAAATTTGATTTTTACTTTCAATAGGTTATTTATGATATTTATAATGATTCTATGGGATGGGAATAATTTTTGGAGCTCTATAGAATATTCTGGAGCTCGGTCAAACTTTTGGTCAACCCTTTTTATGATAACCAAGAAATTGCTTCTCTACTAGATTTGGGGGTCTATTTAAGCTCAATTTCTTTTCAAACTGCACTAATGGACTCCATTTAACCCATACTAGCTAATCAAATGCTAAATTCTACTTTCCAGTCCGATCACCTATCCCCTGATTGCTCAAGGGTGAGCACGTTTAACCTTTGAGCCTCTATGATTTTCTCTATATTATACTAGTGCAATGGCTCTAATAATAGTCCTAAGGTTACCGTGCATGCTCTACAACATACAGTGTATAACAGACAAAATTTTAGGATGTTACAATTAAGACCAAATAGGCCTTCAAAATGGAAAAAAATAACTTAGATAATATTAGGGTTTAACCAAACTTTGTCCGACCTGAAAATAATATACGAACCTCGAAAATTATTACAATTTCATGGAACCACTATAAATAATCCCAATTAAAATTTGAAAGTGAAAAATAAATTTTTAGAAAACTTTGAATTTTCGACTTTTGATCGATGACTTTTACCTTTTGAGTTAGAAATATATTGAAACAAAGTTAGATTGACCCAAAATTTTAAACATGCCTTTGTTAATATTTTTAAATAATTTTAGACTTATTTTGAAGGTGAAATAATTTTAAATGTAGCTAATGAGAGGATGACAAGTGGCTTAATATAAGCCATTAGATTAAATAGTATGTGATTCAATATTAGCCCTCCATTTGAAAGTACTAAAGGAAAAAATAGAAAAATGAAGAAATTTTTCCAAATGTCCCTAAAATTTAGCCATCCTCCTCCCTTACCTTACCTTGCAAAATTCTTCCATGGTTTCTCTCCACCATTTTTCTTTCTTTAAGCTATCATTTCTTAGTAATTTCCTAACAAAAGTTTCATCTAGAATTCATAAATATCATCCTCTCAATATTAGATAAAGGCTTTAAGTGAGAGAAAACCATCCAACTAAGTAAATTTGTGTGCTTTAGCTAGAATAAAATAGGGAATTTGGTAGGTTATTATTTTCATGTGATTTTGTATAAAAATTTAAAGAGAAATTCATGGAAATCCCTTATGTACAATATGGGTTAGGTGAGGAACAAAAAGAGGAGAAAGAGAAAAGAAAGGAAAAAGGAAAAGAAAGTAGAATTGAAGAATCTAAGGTTAATTAAGGTAAGTGGATACCTAAACTAACTCATTTCATGAAAACCTAGATTTTGTGACTTTGGAATTTGTATGAAGATTATATCTAAATTAAAATTAATGGTAGATTAGTGAATTAAATGTCAAATAATGAAATTGGTATAAGATAATGAATGAAAGAATAATTAAAAGTTTGAAAATGGAATTAGAACCTATTATGTCACTTAGGGTTCATATATGTAATATGAGCTTTAATTGAAATTAATGATGATAAATGTAATTAGATGATAAATGATGAGATTTGTGAAGTTATATCCATTAAAATATAATTAAAAATGGTAAGTTAGTTTTGGAACCTATTATATAAGTATGGAAAATTAAGGTTCTATAAAGAATTAAATAGAATTAAGGCTAGAATTATGTTAAAAATGCATTAAAACTTGGTTGGAATGTGTTTTGAGAATTAAACAAATTTGTAAACATGAGACGTAATGATCATCGAATGGTGATAGGGTGGTTTTTGAAGAAATAAATGTTGATTAAGATAAATTAATACTAGTAATATGTAATTCATACCATAAGGACATTATAGGAACAATTTATGGAATGGAAAGAATTATGAATGATGTGACATCATATGTGGCTAAATGGTATGAGTAGCTTAATTAATACGATTATGATGAATTAATGCTTGGAAATGATGTTATATGATAAATGGATGAGAATGATGTATAATGTGTGAAATCCAATTAATA
>CM075820.1:40333093-40581308 GCA_037975025.1 Excoecaria agallocha
TGACTTATAAAGAAAAACCAATTAAAATCTAAGCACGAGATATGAAGTAGCTAAAAAAATATGATTCCATTGGTAAAATTACTTTGGAAGAATCAATGTAATTTTTTGAAGTTGTATAGTCTTTTGAGAAGTTTTTATGGTGTCAATTATGATTTGTAAGACATATATGTAGAGAACTCATAGCTTGTACCTTTTCTTTTGCTTGTGAATGTATGTGGATGTGAATATGTTCTATTATATATAACTGAAGAGAGAAATGTAATATTTTATGATATCTCAAATAATAATAATAATAATAATAATAATAATAATAATAATAATAATAATAATAAGATAGAGTAAGAAGAAGTTTGAATTTTAATTTATGACATAGGAGATGTGTAACACCCATAGTTCATTCATGATTTTCATATACTATATCTAGTTACTAATGCATTACACATTACTATTCATTTTGATAAAAATTTCGATAGCATAACGGTTTGTAAACCATGCTACCCAAACCTGCAAATTTGACAAATAACACTCCCAAAAGGCAACCTCCATCTCCAATTCTCCAGTACATTCATAACACTTTTATATAATTCATCAATCCACGTCACAACACAACCACAAATTTCCATACACTTATGCTTAAATGTGTATACATTTAATTAGTTTTCACATTTCATTTGCATCCAACATACAATATTAATGATTACATGTCAGTTATCTAAAATCTAATACATGAATTGTCTAATCTTCATGTCCATAGCGCGTCACATGTACATGCCATTTCGATCCTTCTTCATCATGTCCTTGATTACCTATCCTTGCACACAATCAACAAATCACGCACTAAGCAATAATGTTTCCTAATGGTGGATACAACTACACAGAATTTCATTTAAATAAATTTATTATTATTATTATTATTATTATTATTATTATTATTCTGTTTTGTTATTATTTTTAGTTATCTATTTGTATATATATATTTTTTAATTACTATTTAGCCATTATTGACTTTATGTGCTCATATATTCATCTATTTGCTATCTGACTTTTGTTACTTATAATTTAAATAATTATTCTACACTTATGCCCCTACGTTTCTATTTAATTACATGATAATCCTGGTTTCATATTTATTTTACTTATACATTTTGTTTAATTCAATTTTTATTCTAATCTCATTATAAATTTAGAAAATTAATTTTGTTAGGCATACTAATTATGTGATTCAAATCTCAATTTGGGTATAATATTCTCCCTTATTTAACTAAATGAATATTTATCTGTCTTAATTCCTTAATTATGCATTAATAATTTTGTTTTGTTATTATTTTTAGTTATCTATTTGTATATATATATATATATATATTGAATTACTATTTAGCCCTTATTGACTTTATATGCACACATATCATCTATTTGCTGTCTGACTTTTGTTACTTATAATTTCAACAATTATTCTACACTTATGCCCCTACATTTCTATTTAATTACATGATAATCCTGGTTTCATATTTATTTTACTTATACATTTTGTTTAATTCAATTTTTATTCTAATCTCATTATAAATTTAGAAATTTAATTTTGTTAGGCATACTAATTATGTGATTCAAATCTCAATTTTAGTATAATATTCTCCCTCATTTAACTAAATGAATATTTATCTATCTTAATTCCTTAATTATGCATGAATGCCTTTAATTTTACTATTTTTCTCTATTTGCTTATGTCGTCCACCAAAATTTACTTAGTATAATTTCATTATTGGCCTTGTCTTTTATCAAAATAACATTTAAGCCTTATCATTTCTCAATATGTCATCTAGATCTCATGTTTCCTTGTATCTAAGTCTCTTTCCTAACTAAATTGATATTTATGTCCTTTCTTTTTTTTCATAATTACTATTTTACCCTTAATTTCCCTTTTTTTTAAAATTATCACTATGCCTTTATATGTTTGAATTATGAATTATATTTCCTCTCGTTTCAATTCTTAATTTCAACTCCTTGGCCAAAATTATAATTTTGTCCCTATTCTCTCAACTTTTTTTATCAAATTACAAAATTACCATTCATTTATCAAATTTGTCCAAAATTCCCTTTTTATCCTTCCTGTCTAAAATTTGATTATATATTATCCATTTTACCTATATTCACTCTTTTTATATCTTTTATTTCATTTTTACTTCTCAATTTATATTATAGTCTTCAAAATTTTTTTATGTAATGGTAAATTACCATTTTACCCTACTATATTAATTTTTGCTAATTAAATCAATTTAATCCTCTTATTATTCAAATTTTACTATTTAATCCTTTTGATACTTATTTTTCTTATTAATTTTCACATAATTCTCATTTGAGTGTAAAATTATAATTTCATCCCTAAACTTTTATTTTATCATCCTGGACTTGGTTTGACCACAATTTTAACCATTTGTCATAATTATTCTTATATTCATTTTTTTTCATATAAGTCTTACATAATCCTTATTTGAATGTAAAATTACAATTAGGCCCCAAAAATTTTTATTCAATATATTTAATCTTGTTTGTCCTTGATTTGGACTCTTTTTGCCTCCTTTGACTTTTATTGCTCTCTATACAGAAAATTTGCATTTTGGTCCTTATATTGCTCTATGAAGTGGTAAATTATGTTTTAGTCCCTAAATTTTTCATTATTTATGATTTTTTCCTTTTTCACTTTTTTAACCATTTTAACTTCTTTAATCACCTTAAAGATGTCAAATTACAGTTCTGCCTCCAATTTATCATGCAATTATGTTTTTGTCATTTTTGAATCTATTAATAATATTTTTCACTTTACTTCATATTTAATCACATTTTTTACTTCTTTATGTCTAATTTACTTTTTAGTCTCCATTTTCTTGTATAATTACAATTTTTTTTCCTTTTTGAACTATTAACTATATTTCTCACTTTATTTCTTATTTAATTAATCTTATGGCACCATATATACATGTTTTACCATTTTATCCTTGTTTTCCCATATATTTACAATTTTTCCCCTTATTAAAATTATTAATCTTATTCCTCACATTATTTCTTATTCAGTCACCTTTATATCATTCTTTATATATGGTTTATCCTTTAATTCTTATTTTTTTATATGTACTATTTTACCCTTAGTGATGGCTAGTGAAAATCTTCGACCCGGATATGTTGGACAAGGATTGTATGATTGTATGACTATATGCTAACATACTGAAGGGACCACAACTTAATGTGATACCAATACTCTAGTATGGGTGGAGGGACCACAACTTAATGCGATACTAATACTCTACCATATGTTATATGCTGGCTACTCATCAGAATGTGCAATAAATCAAAGCTCATAGTGATCTCATGGCAGTAACGTGGTATAAATATATCCCTATGGCTAGCCATTATATCCTATAATCCTAGATTACCCATTATACAATAAGGGCAACTAGTTATCTTACATTATGTTGTATTTTTACATCATTCTTCATGTTGTTACTGCTAAGTATCATGTCATACTTTCTCATTCCTCCTGCATACATCAATCTTTCATATAAATCCATAATGTACATATTAAATAACATTCAATTGTGATAAAAAAATATAGTATTTCCACAAGAGGTACCATTTGGCCTCTACTAGAAATCTAATATGCCATGTGATTTCTTCTTCCTTTTCATGCTTTACATGTTTCTACATTTACTTTATGTGATTCTATGTTATCATACATCATTGGTGCTTTATTATTTCTTAGTTATACATTTGTACACCATTATGTTTACTTGATAACCATTATATATATATATATATATATATATATATATATATATATATATATATATATTTTGTGCTTTATTCATTTGTATAGCACTTATTCTAATTAATAATACACATTTTATACCTAATAAGCCAAATATCATCCAGTTAGCATAATGTTCAATATACAACATAATTTGGCCAAGACATCTTTTCTTTCTTCCATCATGGTTTTTCATATAATATGATGCCTAATATGCTTTAATGATTATTTTAAGCCTTTATGTATTGGTTTGCATCTAAATTCCACCATTTCTAATTTATTTACTTGATGTACATCATTATGTTTACTTGATGAACATGGTGTCCATACATTATTTTAATATCAATCATTCTAATTATGTTCTTTTAACTTATTATAGAACATTTTATGCTTAAATTACTAATCAACATCAATTTACCATACTATACGTCATTATGTACAATTCGGCCCCATCATGAATTCTCATTCTAAATTTTATTTCTTCCTCATTTCTTATTTATTTCATGTTAAAATATCACTTTACATTGTTATCTTAAATTATTTCCCACTTTTCATTAAATTTTTGTAGTTACATAATGTAATTTTCGTACCAAAATTCAAAAATTAAATGAAATAGAGTGTAATTTGTATCAACTAACCTTTTGGTAGCTCAAAATTCCTCATTCTTTCTTTTTCCCTCCTTTCTCCTCCTTACTTTTCTCTTTTCTCTTAATTTCCTCTTTTGGGCAAAATTGTGTGGGAGAAATTAGTGAGTTTTAACTATGAATTTAAACACTTAATTGCTACTACATAATCCTACTCATAGTACTATACAAGCCTATAAAAATTTTCTCAATTAAATCTATCAAAAACTTAAGAATTTACCTTTTTAGATTTACTTTCTCTCACTAGAAACCCTCCACTTCCATGCCTCCATATGCTACAAACTAATTTTCATCTTGAATAGGATGATTTTAACTATATATGGGTGAAATTAGAGTTTTATATATGGTAGAAGGAGAGAAGAATCAAGAAAAAATAGTGGAATGGCCAAATATGGAAAGGTTCGAATTTCTCAAGGAAAGAGGTGGATATTTACAGAATTTTAGGCAGAAATATAGACGATTCTAGACCCCTCCATGCTGCCCATAATTCCACCAATCCAATGGCCATAATTCCTCCATTTACTATTTCATCCAATGGCTTATTTTTAAGCCACATGTCATAGTTTCATTGGTCCCTACACATCTTTATGCTATGTTGATGCTTGTATCTAATCATGGCTTATTTTCAAATGAAAATTATGCCCTTAGATGATTTAAATATGGTCTTTAAGCCTACTAACTAATTTAACCTCGGTTTTTCACCATTTTTCTAAACCCAATGTTTTACTTGTTAGAATGCTTTAAAATTTTTCCTCACATTCAATAATATATGAAGAAGATTATGTTTAAAATTTCAAGTCACTTCAACATCATTTCGATATACTTTTAGCTCCGGAGGTATAATCACTCGATTCAAAACCTAAATTTCTAAAATTATCGAAATTTTTTTTTAGTTCCAATAGCTTATTTATGCTATTTATAATGGGTCTATGTGATTAGAATAAGTTTTGGAGCTCCGTAACATATTTATGAGTTCGATCAAACTTTTAATTAACCATTTTACAATACCAAGTACAATTTTCTCTATTTATTTTGGGGACCTATTTAAACTTATTTTTATCTCAAATTGTAACACCAGACTCCATTTAATACCTATTTTCTTATTCCAGTGCTAAATCAAATTGTTTGCCAGGTCACCCATCCTCGAATTCCCCTAGCCTGAGCATGTTTAACACTTATGCGCTTTCAAGTTTTTTTATATTGTACTACTATAATTACTCTAAAAATTACCCTAGGATTACTGTTCATACTTTATAATGTGGCATGCATGTCAAATGCAAATTTTAGGGCATTACAAGATATGGATTATATTGATTATGATAATGTTTCTTTATGCCTTTATAACCACTAGTAGTACAATGAAACAAGCAATTATGTTAGAAAAGCATGCTTAAGAATGAAGTTAAAGGTGTTACAAAAAGTCTAAATTGGATGCTGGGGAAGATGATCATTTGTAAGTGCTAGGGAGGATCAATGAAAATGCCTACACAATTGACTTGCTCAGTGAGTATCTTTTAATGTTTATGATATGTCTCTTTTTTCACATGGATGTAGATTCAAACATGAACATTTTTTAGGAGGGAGGAAATAATACAAGCATAGGTCAACTGGCTAAAGGAGTCAAGGATAAGGAGCTAAGTCTTCCTAGCAGGCCAATCACAAAGTAGAGAGCTAAGAAGCTTAATGAGGCTTATGCAAGCTTTGTGACACCCCTATTAAGGCCCTAAGAGAATGTATATGCATTTAAAAGATAGTATTATTGATATATGTTGGGTTAATCAATGAATTATAGGTTAAGGATATGGAGTTAATTGTTTAAAAAGATGAAGGGTAAAATGGTAATTTTGAATTAAGTTATGTGTGTGATTAATTTTGAAAAAATGCAACTTAAGGGATCCTATTGAAAATTGAAAGAGAAAGTTTAGGGGAAGAAATGTGAAAATGAAGGAAAGTAAAGAGTTAAGTGCAATTTATGCAAAGCCAACACATGGTCCTATGGAAGCTTGACACCTAGCCTTTCTAGAAGTATCTTAAGAAAGGAGGAAACCCAAGATTTTTATAGTGATGGCCAGTCACTTCAAGGGTCTTTAAGGCCACCATTTTCTCTCAAAACTCAAATACTCTAATCCCTAAATAACCCCTAAAATCTAACCATAGCTTTTAAAGAGGAGAGAGAATTTAGAGGTTAGCTTCCTTAAGGTAAGGATCCTCTCTTCTCTTCTTGTTTTGTTTTTCATAATTAAATATCAATTTAAGGGATTAGATGGATCTTTAAGCATAATACTCTATGATTTATTATGAAGAAAGAGAGAGAAAAGCAAAGGCAAGAAGCAAAATGAGGAAAAGCTTAAAGGAAGTAGTCATCAAGAGGTATGGGAACTTTGGTATTTCTTGTAGGTGTTAAATATATGTATTTAGTGATTAGAGATGTTAATTTGAAGACTTTATGTAAAGAATTCTTGAATATGATGGTTATTTGGGCATAAAAACCGAAATAGGAATATATTTCTTCCAGTTAGCAAAATCTATCCTTAGGTTCACAGGACCTATCCAGACTATTGGCCTTTATTTGGAGTTTGAGAGCTCCAAATTGAGTAATTCTAGTTGGAATAGAAACTAGATTCATAAAACTAAGTTTTATAAGATGATGCCAACGTTTTTTTCATCTTTTATGATAGAAAAAATTTAGCTTAAACCCAGATCATGTTTGTTGCCCTATCATTGGGAGCAGTCCACAGTTTTTGGTGAATATATTGAGATTGAGAAGGCCAAATGAAGTGATTTTTAATTTTTTATAAACAAGAAATATATGAGAACAACTTTGTAGAATAACACTTGATCATAAAAGGTCGGTTGCTAAGCCTAAAATGATGTGTAAAGAGACATAGTAAAACTGTCTCCAGAATCCATAGGCCAGATTATGGTACTTAGCCAAGACCAATTTGTCTCAGCCAAGCAGACCCCTCTGTTCCCATTTCAAATATTGCACATGGTTGAGACAAATTTTTCTTAGCCGTGTGCTTCCCCATTTACAGGTTACACATGGTTTTTAGGCCCGAAAATTACCCGAACCTTTCCGGACACCTTAAGCACATAAAGACGAATGTACCAACTCATGAAGCACGTGTAATATATGATTTAGAGATTGAGAAACAATTGTAAATTGATCCAAAGTATGATAAAACATACGTATAGGAATTGTTTTGGCCATCACTTAGTGCACACATCAATTTTATACATGTAAGCAATGGAATCAAGTTATAAGAGTATAAATGAGGAATTGTATGTTGGAATGTGTGTAAATATACTTATATAGATGTGTGTGTGTGTGTGTGTGTGTGTATAAAGGCATAATAAGTTACAAAGTATGTGTAATAGACAATAAACCTTGAGGTGTAGTTATAAGGAAACTAGAATGCATAAGTTAATTCAAGCTACTACTTAGCTCACATATCAATTTTATGTGTGGAAACTAATGTGATTAGAATATATAAATATCAATAAGGGCATAAACATGTATACTTGAAGATGCATATGTATATAAGGATACATAGGGATATATAAGACTAATGATACTCTCATCAGGTGAAGTGGACATTATAGATGTACAAAGATGTTTATATTTTCAAGTATATGCATTTATGATCCAACTGCATTATTATAGATAGGTAAGGATATCGATACATGTATATATGTGAGTATATTGTGATACATTAGGTATATAAATATATGTGCATATTGTGATTGTGTATTAGACATAAAGGCTTAGATATAAGCAAGAATAGTATATCTATAGGATAAATCATATAGAGATATATGCCTTTATGTATATACACAATAGTTTTTGTATGGATTTTTATGAACATATCACGTAATTATAGAAATGATTGTGCATGAATAAAGATGTTATAACTAAGACCTGTAAACTTATATAAATATGGATAAGGATGTGATTATGCATTCACATACAAAGTTATGTTACCCGGTTTATAAAAGATATAGGCATATGGATATATGTATATAAAACCAACTAGATTATAAAAATGTACAGAAATGTATGAGCATATACAATGTTCCATGTTTATAGATATGTTTTTATAATTAAGTTAAAGTTATATATGATGGGAAGAAGAAAAGTAAAGATAATCAAAGTAAAAAGTTACAGTTGCCTGTGTCTGGGTCTAGGTTGTGGATAGATAGGCATGCCTATAAGGGTATATTGCAACTACTAACCGGTTTGACCCTATATGGGTCCATGATATAGATTTGACCCTATATGGATCCACGATACAGATTTGACCCTAAATGGGTCCACGATATAGATTTGGCCCTATATGGGTCCATGATATAGATTTGACCCTATTGGCTCCATGATGTAGAATTAGCCTATTTGGGTCTATAGGTTGATACCTTTAGGTATCCATTTGAACCTTTGGGTACCATTTATCGCTCATATCCACACACCTTTTGAGAAAGATGCAAGCTTATTACAAGACATAAGAAAAACAATATAAAGAGTAATTTAACAAGAAGATATGATAACATATATCATGATATGTCTTCCAACATTGTTATATATATACACGAACTAATGTATAGCATATGGAGAACTTGAAAAAGAATATGGTTATGGTTAAAACATGAAATGTATGATTACATAGAAACATATGTATACAATAATCACTATAGGTACATAAAGCTTTCATTACCTAAGATCGTTGTATTTATATACAAATCTATACACACAATTAAGCACATGTAATTTAATTAATGGTTTTCATTAATTACAAGTATATACTTGTAACCTTAATAGTAAGTTATGTATTTTTGTTATACAAATTTTATACTATGGTTCCAGATTGTATTTGATCAATAGTATGCCTGTGTGTGTAAGTTATTGGCGACTACGGTAAGAAATTATTTCCAAATTATTTTTCTTTGTTCACCACTAAGCTAGTGAGCTTAGCACAGGTGTTTATTCGTGTAGGTACTCGAAGCTAGATTTCTTCCTAGTGGGACAAGATCTGCTATAGCAAGGCCAACAATAGAGATAGGAAGAGTCTAAGTAAGTAGTTGTATTTTGTTGTCTTTGTAATTATTATATTGTATTAGTAGAATGTAATGCGAAGAACAAGATAAGGACCAGTGTAAGTAACCCAAATCTTTCTTGTAAATCCTTGTCTATGTATTGACGTATGTTATAGTATATATGACGACATGTATTAGGAGAGATTAGAATAGTCTTTACAAGCTTTGTGAGGAAATCCTTGGATGAAAACACGAGTTTTGAAAATGAGGCTTTTGAGGGAGTTGAACACTTTGTAAATTTATTCAAGTTTCGTGGATAATAGAAAAATTTATAGAGCAATAAGTGTTGGCTCAAGGTGACATCTTAGTTTTGATGATAATCAAATCTTCAATAAATTTTCTAAAAAATTCTATTTAATTTATTTATGTTTCAAATTATCTCCACTAAGTGTGCAGAACCAATCTAAAATTTTCAAGCCTTATGCATGAAAGAACTTCAAGATTTTCTATTCTATACTAGCATCAAGAAATTATGGTATTATTTATATACAATCGTTTGAGGAGTTACTAATTCATGTTCATGCATTATAAAATTCTTTTGGTATATAAAAATTGATTTACATACATTAAAACTCGTGTTAATTTGATTGAGTCAAAAATTCTCTTTGAAAAGTTGTTAGAAATGTTCATTAGAAAATGTTCCAGAAAATGTTTTAGAAAATGAATTTTTGTTCTGACTCACCAAAATATGTTCACTAGAAAATATGTTCTATTCCAGTTCACTAGAACTTCCAGTTTTATTATCACAAAAAGAAAAAATAATAGCTAGTTCTATTTTTACCAGTCTGTCTCATTTCTAATGGCTCTTTTCTATTTTCTAATGGCTATAACTTATTTTCGGCTATAAATACAAGATGTTTTTAAGTCTAAAGAGTTTAGAGAAGTTGGAAAATCATTTTATCTTTTGAGATATAAAGCTTACATATTTTTCAAACATATTTCCACATCTTGCACTTCACTCTTTATCGTCTGCTTCAACTAGATTATAACTTCTTATTGTGATTGTATTGTGAGGAATCTTTGAAATGATTGTGAGAAAGGTAGGCTAGAACCTTAGGAATTCTAATAAGTTTTTTACATCTTTTTTTGGGAAAAAAGATTATGAGTGGAATATACTAAGATTGTATATTTGCTTCAACTCTTATCCATTAAAAGAGTTGTTAGTGGAAAGAAAATCTCAAGACGGTGTCTTGGGGAGTGCATGTAGGCATAGAGACCGAACCATGATAAATCTTGGTGTTGATCTATTCTATCTCTTCTCTTCTCTACTCTAATTTTTAAATTGTTTTTAACTGTTATGTTCTGCTCATAAAAATTTTGTTATAAAAGCTTTTTGTCAAAAATTATTTTGTGATTATTTTAAGTTATGCAAGTCAACTTCCTTTGAAAAAAGAATTAGGAAAAATCAATTTATGTTGTTTATTGTATACTGCATATTCATTTTACACCTTAGCCAGTTCTGCTCCACCAGAATACACTTCACTTCTGCTTTACCAAACCTTTTTTAAATAATTGAGTGACACCTAATTCACCCCCATCCCCCTCTTTTATGTCTTTAGGACCAACAATTGGTACTAGAGCAGTGCTTATTCTCCTAAGGTTTGACAATCTTGAGTGATCCGCAACATGGCTTTAAGTTTTAGAAATCCTCCCATAGCTACTCCATTTAAAGAAGACCATTCTCAAGCTATGGACTGTTGGGATATCATGGAAGATGGATATCAACCACCAACAAAGATGATTGTTCAAACTGGGAATTCGAATGTTATAGTTTTAAAAACTAGAAAGGAACTCATAGATGAAGAGAAGAAAAGCATGCAATTGAATTCAAAGGCTATAAGCATTTTGTTTTGCTCACTGCACACTAATGAATACAATAGAGTTTCTGGTTACTAAACAGTGAAAGAAATATAGGATAAGCTAGCAGCAACATACGAAGGAACCCATCAAATGAAAGGATCTAGATTGCATGTGCTTATGGTAGACTATTAAGCCTTCAAGAAGAAAACAAAAGAGATAGTCTTAGATGCAATTAATAGGTATATTAAATTAACTAATGAGATTAAAGCTCTAGGTAAAAGTTTAGATAAGGAAAATAGATTACTAAATTAGTTAGAGGTCTCACTCCTAGGTGGGAAGCTAAAGTTTCAATTTTATTAGATAAAGATCTTGAATCTCTTAATTTCGATATTGTTTGTGGCTCTCTTATTTCTTATGAGATATATATTGAGTCACAAGATGTGATCGGGATTTAATTGAACCCTTAGTCTCATTAGACTGCGTATAGGATGAGTAGGGTATCATTCCAAAGGGAACGGGGTAAATTTTGTATTGAAGTAACAACAAGTAGATGAATAGGTAACAATTTCAATTGGAATCATGCAATTAATGTAATAGTTAAACTACTTAAAATATTTTAAGTTAATTTTGGATAATAAATTACTTAAAAGTTGGAATGAACATACATTATAGCCAAGTAAAACAATTTCGTTCTTGAATTATTTAATAATTGTATGCATGATATGATTGGAGAATTTAGCCAATTTTCTTTAAAGCAATTCTCATTGTCATTAAAGGTGTTTTTACCTAGAGTCTATAAGCATTCTCATGACATTATAGAGATAAATAAAAGCTATGAAGTTCAATGCCAATTCTTTAATCCCTTAAAGTGAATTCCTTATCTTTAAGTGAATTCAATGCTTCAAGTAAATTTTATTTGTCTTTCCATCAAAGAATTCTAATTCTCATTGCGAATTAAATGACTAACATGCTAATTATGATGATCAAGAATAATGAGCAAATTAAAGTACTCAAATAAATCTAAATCACACTTCATACGTAAGAGAATAAACATTCATAAAACAAATATAAGTAGATGAAAAACAAATTGAATTAAGTAGTTATAATGTACCAAAAGAACTTAGCCAAATATAAATTTACAATAGAAATGAAATAAGAGAAAAGAAAATCATCACTCCCTAGGGTTTACTTTCTATTTATACCTTCTAATATATCTCTTATTCCTTTGACTTTGTTCTTTGGTCATCCTCTAAAAACTAAGTAAAAAGAAATGTCCAAAAGCAACTAAAAAATATTCTTAAGTAAACAATAAAAATTTCTTTTGATTTGTTCCGATCCTTTAACCAGAGTTTTTCTCCCATTTATATAGAGTCTAACTCTATAGATATGTCCCCTTAGAAACCACAAAAGGCTACTCTGAAAAGACATAATGTTTGGCTGAAAAATCGGGTGCAAAAGTCATGACATTTGGGAAGCAATTTCTTATCCGACTTGTGAACACCCTCATGAGTCGTGAACTCCACCTAATCTTCTAGACTCATGAGCCTCCTTCCGAGTCGTGATCTACTTTACGACTCATGAACAAGATGCTGAGTCGTGAGCCTTTCTTCTCTGCCTCACTCATGAATCTCCAGTCCGTTTTTCGTGAATTCTTGTTCGAGTCGTGAGCCTTTCTTCTCTGCCTCACTCATGAATCTCCAGTCCGTTTTTCGTGAATTCTTATTCGAGTCGTGATCCACTTCACAACTCGTGATCTTCATCTTCGAATCTTCACCAGCTCTTCATTCTTCTTCACATTTAACCATCTTTAACCTAAAAACGCACATTAACACATAAATTGAACATAAACACATAAAATACACATAATATTACATACTTAGTTACATAAATAAGAGAAAACACACACTAAATAATAGACATATTACATGAAATCAAATTGCTCCACACTTAAACATTGCTTGTCCCCAAGCAAGAGAAAAGAGAGAAAAATTAATCCCAAGTTAGCCTAAGTAAGTTAAATTATAAAGCATTGCTCAATTTTCACTTAAAATAAGATTGAGATGAAGTAAAACCCTTTAATACTCAAAATAGCAATAAATCAAGACTTAAAACATGCATTCTAAATTATCAAGTCACCTAAGTTTACTAAATCCAACATCAAGAATATAAAGTCTCAAGGCTAACCATGCTCAAGAAAGAAAATTGATCATAAAACTTAAGAGTTTAAGAGTATAGTTGCCTTTTTGGACAATATTAAAGCACTCATGCCTTTAAACCCATCTCATGGCATTTTTAGACTGCATTTTTTTTTCTTTTTTTTTCTTTTTTTTTAGTATGGGTATACTTTTAGACTTTATCCCATGAATTTTAAAATAGCAAGAGAATGTAGTATTGGGTGCGTTTTACGCTCCATCCCATACTTAATTAAGCTTTTGAGTATGCATCTTGCTTATTTTATTTCATTATTTTATTTCATTTTCTTTTGCTAGTCCTCATCCATTATTGAAAGGCCTAAAGGTAAGTATTATGGCTATAGTTTCCATGAGGCAACAAAAACCCTAAAATCTTAAGCTAAATGAGCAAATTCTAACCTTAAAGCATAGTTAGTAAAGAGACTAAACAACCTAAAATGTTGAAAGAATAAAAAGAGATAACTTGAAAACATAAAACACGTGCCAAAAGCCTTAAAAAACTAATCAAATGAGCATAGAAGGTAAATAACTCTTCATAACAACCTTTATTACATACAATATGAGCAATACTTCTAATAAAACCTAAGAAAAAGGTTAGTCTAAATAAAGAAAAAGACAAACAAAAACAAACAACACACATAAGATTTATGATGCTCCCCCACACTTAGAACACACATTGTCCTCAATGTGAAGGAACAAAATATAAACAACAAAAACAAAAACAAAAAGAAACAACTAAAGAAAATAGAGGAAAGAAAACTACCCAAAAGATTATAGTGAAGGTGGAGGCGAAGACATCACATAGCCCGATTGGGTAATGAAGCCGTCCACCTTGTGCTCAAGGCGGCATTGACGTCTAACCAATTGTGAGGTAACTTGCTCCAAGGAAGTGAGTTGATGTTAGATGGTGGACTGGTTTTGCAGCAATTGATTGAACATGGAATGGGTAACATTTAAAGAA
The DNA here is from genome assembly GCA_037975025.1 of Excoecaria agallocha. NCBI lineage: Eukaryota > Viridiplantae > Streptophyta > Magnoliopsida > Malpighiales > Euphorbiaceae > Excoecaria > Excoecaria agallocha. The sequence continues at coordinate 40,347,578 of CM075820.1, forward strand.
GATCCAACAGTAGGTGAAAAAGTAGGTGCACGACTAGGGGTATCCTCCATAGGATCATCACTTTGCCCTTACTCCGATGGCCTTGACTCTTCCGAAGTACTCTCCAAAGCAGCCACTTGTGGCGTAAAGGTACTTGGAAGTTCCTTCCAATAAGAACGATATATGGGTGGTATATATTGAAAGGAATGGTTAATCACTTCTCCTTGTACAAACAAATGTTTGGAAAAATATAAGCATGGAAGTACAATGTCATAAGTGCGTAAATCAATATCAATACCCTAGCAATAGCAGCAATGACATGGCCATGTGTGATAGTGGACTCCGGTCGACCAATACAATTCAATAATTGTTTGAAAATCCAAAAAGACCAACAAATAGACTTGCGATTATGCACACACCACATCAAGAAAAGTTCATGACTTGAAACTCGATTAAATTCAGGCTTGTTAAAGACAATAGAGGCAAGAATCTTGTGCAAAATCCAATATTTCAAATTTGAAATAAACATTGATTTTTCCTCTCTAGCCCTATATGGTGTAGTTAAACTAGTGAGAAAGTTCCAAAAAGCATTAGGCCTGTAACTCTTAGGTGGATCACATAATCTAGATGGTTTAAAGCTAAAAATGCGATGCATCATAAAATATGTAAGTGTATGATCAATGCCATTCAAACGAAAGTCCACAAGCCTAGGATTGTCAGCATTTTCTTTCAAATTGGTGTAAAATTCCAAGACTAAATTAGTATAGAACTGTTCATGCATATTAACAAAACGCAATAAGCCACATTGAGATAACATCTCATTCACTTCATCAAGCAAACCCACTTGTTCCAGCAAAGAATTTGGGAAATACTTACATTGAGAGATTGTTTTATCCTTAAGAACAAAGAACCTATTACCTTCATGGATAGAGGAAAGAGGAAAGTGTGAACCAAAATCTGCCTGTAAACTTGCTAGTTGCGTTTTATCTCCCCCTTGCTGACCCCTTAAAGTTGAGACATTCTTAGTTCTCAAACCCTAGGTTTTAAATAACTGCAGTATTTATATAGAAGTGAGGGGGAAAATGAAACGGTGTGTTGTTTCGCAAACCCTAGGTTTTAAATTTATAACTATTCCCCCCATCTAAGTGAACCTAATTAAAGGCAGTTAAGCTAAATAATAACCGCAAAGAGGACGAATGGAAATTAGTAAGTGTTTAAAGAAAGAAATAAAATAAATTAAAAATAAGAGAAAAAGTAAAAATCATGACTTGGGACGTCGAGAATAGTGAATCACGAGTCGGAGGAAGCATCACAACTCGTGATGAATGAAGTAATTTTACAGAAGAGAAAAATGTTCACGAGTCGTCATAAATGTCACGACTCATGAAAAACTGAATGCAGGCATCTGAGGAATAGGTTCATGAGTCGGACAGCCTTTCACGACTCGTGAGCAATTTCTCTATGTGTTACTCGTGAAACAGGTTCACGACTTGAACGGAGATTCATGACTCGTTATGTTGCAGCCTCTGGAATACTCGTGAACATGTTCACGAGTTGAACTGCACTCATAAACATGACAGTGCTTCTTTTTTTTCTACAAAATCATACCAACCTCAACGCAAAAGTTAAAATTACAAAAGAAAAATAAATCAATGGAATTGTAGACTATAAAATACTTAAGACTTAACCAAAACAAATCATAAAACAACAAAATCAAAACCAAAAGAGCTAATTATAAACAAAAAAATTATTATTTAAAAGAATAATTCAACAAAGAAACTTGTTGCGTAGGAACCAATGCATCACCAATGAAATAAGGCTTCAATCTATGTCCATTAACCTTAAAAACCTCCCCTTTATCATTAGCAATATCAACAGCTCCAAAAGGAAAAACTTGAACGACTTTTGAAAGGACCCGACCATCTAGACTTTAATTTTCCAGGAAATAGTTTCAATCTAGAATTATACAACAAAACCATGTCACCAACTTGAAATTCTTTCTCTGATATCTGTTTATCATGCCATGATTTAGTTATTTCCTTATATAACTTAGCATTTTCATATGCATTCATACGAAGCTCCTCTAATGCTTGCAATTGAAGCAATCTCTTCCTACCAACTTGTTGCATGTCAAAATTCAACACCCTAGTTGCCCAATAAGCTTTATGTTCAATCTCAACAGGCAAATGACAAGACTTACCATAAACCAATTGATAAGGAGTAAAACCTATAGGAATTTTAAAAGCTATCCTATACGTCCAAAGAGCATCATCTAGCTTAAATGCCCAATCTTTTCTTGATCTAGAGACTGTTTTCTCCAATATCCACTTAAGCTCTCTATTGCTAATCTCAACTTATCCACTAGTTTGGGGGTGATAAGGTGTAGCAATTTTATGAGTCACATTATATTTTCTCAATAATTGCTCTATAACTTTATTGCAAAAATGAGACCCACCATCACTAATAATGGCCCTAGGTGTTCCAAATCTAGGAAATATAACCTTCTTAAGCATCTTCTTAACCACCTTGGCATCATTAGCAATGGTTGGAATTGCTTCCACCCATTTAGATACATAATCTACAATGACTAGAATATATCTATTTCCTAAGGAACTAGGAAATGGTCCCATAAAGTCCATACCCCAAACATCAAGCAATTCAACTTCCAAAATACCATGTAAAGGCATTTCATTCCTCCTAGAAAAATTTCCCATTCTTTGGCATTTATCACATCTAAGTACAAAGTCCTTGACATCCTTAAACAATGTAGGCCACCAAAAACCAGCTTGCAAAACCTTAAAAGCTATCTTAGAAACCCCAAAGTGACCACCTACAGTATAAGAATGACAATGAGCCAATACTTCACCAACTTCTTCATGAGGAATACACCTCCTAATCAATCCATCAGCACATCTCCTATATAATAAAGGCTCTTCCCAATAGTAAAACTTCACATCATGAAGGAATTTTTTCCTTTGCCTATAATCTAAACCATAGGGAAGCATACCACTTACTAAATAGTTTTCTATATCAGCAAACCAGGGAATTTCCTTGGAAACTACCCAGAAAAGATGTTCCCCATGAAAAGATTCATCAATCTATACCCCATCAACATTATCTTGCAAAACACATTGGGTTAACCTAGATAAATAGTCAGCAACTAAATTCTCCTTTCCCTTTTTATCCCTTATTTCCTAATCAAACTCTTGTAGCATTAATATCCATCTTAACAATCTAGGCTTAGCATCTTTCTTACTTAAGAGATACTTGAGGGCAGCATGATCGGAATAAATAATGACTTTTTGCCCCACAAGATAAGACTTAAATTTATCAAAAGCATACACAATAGCCAAGAGTTCTTTTTTAGTTGTGGAGTAGTTAATTTGGGCATCATCTAGTAATTTGCTAGCATAATAAATAACAGAAGGTTGCCCATCAATTCTTTGCCCTAAAACAGCCCCAACCGCATAATTACTAGCATCACACATCAATTCAAAAGGTTGCTCCCAATTTGGTGGTTGCAACACTGGTGAAGTGACAAGAGCATGTTTAAGAGTTTCAAAAGATTTAAGACATGCCTCATCAAAATGAAAATCAACATCTTTGCCTAGTAATGTGGATAAGGGTTTAGCTATCTTAGAAAAATCTTTTATGAACCTTCTATAAAATCCAGCATGTCCTAGAAAGCTTCTAACATCTCTAACATTTTTAGGAGGAGGCAAATTAGCAATAATTTCAATTTTAGCTCTATTAACCTCAATCCCCCTATTAGAAACTAAATGTCCTAAAATAATGCCCTTTTATGCCATGAAATGACACTTCTCCCAATTTAAAACCAAGCCATGCTCCATACATCTATCAAGCACCATAGAAAGGTTAGATAAACAATTCTCATAAGTAGTGCCATACACACTAAAGTCATCCATGAAAACTTCTACACATTGATCAATAAGATCACTAAAGATAGAGAACATGCATCTTTAAAAAGTGGCTGGTGTATTGCACAAACCAAAAGGCATTTGCCTAAATGCAAAAGTTCCATATGGGCATGTAAAAGTTGTCTTAGATTGGTCATGTGGATTTATAGGTATTTGATAGAAACCACTTAACCCATCTAAGTAACAAAAATAAGAAAAATTAGCCAATCTTTCTATAACTTGATCAATAAATGGTAAAGGGAAATGGTCCTTTCTTGTTGCCTTATTTAATTTCCTATAGTCCACACACATATGCCAACCCGTGATAGTCCAAGTAGGAATTAAATCATTGCTATTATTATGAATTACAGTCAAGCCACCCTTCTTAGGGACAACTTAAATTGGACTCACCCACTTGCTATCACTTATGGAATAAATTATGCCATTATCAAGCAATTTGATTATTTCTTTCCTCACAACCTCTTTAAGAGTTGGATTAAGCCTTCTTTGGCCTTCAATAGATGGCTTAGAATCATCTTCTAACAAAATTCTATGCATACAAATTTTAGGTGCAATCCCTTTTAAATCACTAATTGAATATCCCATGGCATTTCGATGAGCAAGTAAAATATCACGTAAAGCACTCACATTATGCTTATCAATTGATGAATTAACAATGAATGGTAATTGAAACTTTGAATCTAAAAATTCATACCTTAAACTTGTTGGTAATGGCTTAAGTTCAAGCTTAACTTCCTTCTTAGAAGTCTTTGATGGCATCTCCTCATCCTTTCTCAAAGACTCAAACCTTGAGAACTGTCCATGGAAAGGATATGAAGCAACTTGCAAAACCTCATCACAACTTTCATTTAAACAATAAGGTGCAATTGGATTTTGACTCAAACAATCATTCACAACACTATCAATACACTTATCAAGAATATCATAAGAATCAATTCTATTTACCACCTCTATTGGTGAAGATTTAACCATTCCAAAAACATTAAACTCAATTGTTTCATCATTAACTTCAAGAGAAATTTTACCATTTTTCATATCAAAAATAGCCCCGACAGTAATTAAGAAAGGCCTACCAAACAAAATGGGAATTTCAGGATCTTCATCCATTTCTAGCACAACAAAATCCGCAAGAATCACAAATTTACCCACTTTGGTAGGAACATTTTCTAATATACCTATATGGTGTGAAATAGACTTATTCGCCATTGATAAGCACATATTGGTAGGCTTTAATCCACCCAAATCAAGCTTTTTATAAATTGAGTAAGGCATAAGACTAACACTAGCACCCATATCACATAGGGCCTTATCAAAATATGTGCCACCTATAACACAAGGAACCGTAAAACTACCCAGATCCTTTAGCTTAGGTGGGTATTTAGAATACATAGCCTTAGATTCTTCTACCAAAGAAACATACCCATATTCTTCAAGCTTACCCTTGTAACTCACAATTTCTTTTAAAAATTTTGCCTTTGAAGGCATATCCTTAATTGCATCCACAAAAGGGTATAGTTATAGTAAGTTCCTTCAAATAATTCAGAAACTTGCCAAATTGCTTATCAAGATTTCTCCTAATAAGTCTTTGAGGAAATGGCAAAACATTCAAATTAACATTAGGTTCATCTTCCTTAGATGAGGATATCTTTTCTTTAGGTTCTTTAACCTTATTTATCACATCATCTTTACTCACATCCAAAATATGATCATCATTCACAATAAGATTCTCATTACCTTTAATATTACTCTCAATCTTTTTCCCACTCCTTAACATAATGGATTGAACCGATTCATGAGGCAAAAACTCAGGTTGACTTGGGAGCTTGCCTAAAGGTTTAGGACTAGAAGTGGCTTGTTGAGCCAATTGGGTTTCAAGCATCTTATTATGAGCAACAAGTTGGTCAATTTTAGTATTTATTTGCCTAAATTGTTCCTGATTTTGCTTGTTAGTAGTCATTTGATGGTTAACAAATTGCTCCATCAAACTCTCTAAATGGGATTTAGGTTGTTGGGGGTTAAAAGGTGGTTTATTTGGAAAATTTGAGGGATTTGGTAATTTGTTCATAAGATTATTATTTGGAGGGTTCAATTGGGCATTTTGGTTAGACTAAGAAAAATCGGGATGGTTTCTCCATTGAGGGTTGTAATAATTAGAATTTTGACCCATCCTTTAGTTATAGTTCCCTTGAACAAAACTTACATCCTCACTAGACCCTTCAGTACAATTAACATACATATGAGCTCCACCACATTTCTCACATACTTGACTAACATTTTCAACATTGGAGTGAGAATTACTTACCATTTTTGTTAAAGCTTCTACCTTAGCCGTCAAAAGATTAATGGAATCCAATTCCAAAAATCCCTTAGCCTTCGCCATAGTGGGTTCTTCTCCCATGTATCCTTGTAAGGCTAGTTCTTCCAACAAAGTTTCAGCTTCCTTAGCAGTTTTCTCCAACCATTTTCCACCTGATTATATTGATATGATAAGGACAACGAATTTGAGCTTAAGTGTTGTGATAAGAACATCAAAGGAAACAATACTAGGGAAAGAGGTATTTATAGGTATTTATATAAGGCCCCAAAATGTATCCTAGAGGAATTAAAATAAGTGATTATATAGGTTTTAAAGTAAAAGTAATTTGATTGTGTGTTTTAGGACATATTGGGTATTTAAACTATTGTTGGACAAGTAAGTAATTGTATAATTAGTGGTTATATTTTAGAAGAGGGATTAAATTGAAAGAAAAAATACTGATTTGAGGCAATTAGTGAATAAAAGTTAGATGAGGGACTAAAAGTAAATAAACCAAGAATTAAAAACTTCATCTAATAAGAGATTGCCACCTAATGAATTCTAGAAGAGAAAGCAATTATAAAGGCTTGAAAAATCTACCTCTTAAGGGAGTTGGCTAGCCATCTTTGGCAACCAAATTTCCAAACTTCTTCTTGTTCTTTCTCTCATGAAATTCTCTTTAACCCTTTCTTTAAAAAATCTGCTCTTAATTGGTAGAGTAAAGGAAGAGAAGGAAGGATTTTATAACTACTTTAGGTGAGCAATAGTAACATCATCTCTTTTATCTTCTCTAATACCTATTTTAGATTGATTAATTAGTAATTTAATGATGATATTGTGAGAATATCTGGAGAATAATGTAAGAGAAAGGCCATAAAGGGATATAGAGTAAAGAAAAGGGAGAGGATAAGCAAAAAGGCAACCTAGAGGTATGAGAACCCTTACTCTTCTTCGTGTATGTTAAATATGATTTGAGTATGTATACAAATGAATTATGGAAATATGATTTTGATGAAAGTCAGAATTGAGGGTTAATTGCATGAGTAAAGCTTGATTTAGCCTTGACTGTTGAGTTAGTAAAATTCTATTGTAGGTTCACTTGAACCAGTTTTAGATAGAGTGCTCTAACTCGCTCTATAGTTATCTAAATTAGGTGATTCTAATTGGAGATAAAATATAAGATATATATATACAACTTTGTAGAATAAACAAAAACCTAATTTTGTCTCCAAAGTCCTTGTAATATTCCTTAAAATTGAATAATCACTATTGCCTTGTCATTTAGAGTAGTCTTCATTATTTCGTGAATATATTGAGATTTAGAGGGCCAAATCAAGTTATTTTCAATGATTTGAAAACTAGAAATATATAGGAACAAATTCCTATGAAGAAGTTTTTCCAAAAAAATAAAATTTGCTGGGTCAAACTTAGTGAACAGATCAAACCTAAAAATCTGTTTATAGAATTCTTAAAGCAAAATGGTGCACATGATAAAGATTGTTTTGTCTCTGCCATGTAAACCCTTTTCTACTAGTTAAGACCACTGTACATGGTTGAGACCAATTATTCTCCACCGTGTGCCTCCCTTTTTCGGCCTAAATTTAATTTTTAACACCCAAAATGTCATCGAATTGCATCCAAACTTTCTCGGATGCTTATAGAACTTTACAAACACATGATTGGGATTAGTATATATGATAATGAACATGAAATGAGTGATTTAACATTAAATTATAGATTGTAATAAAGGTATATAAGATGAATAATGAATATTACAAGGTTTTAAGTATATCTTACTTTAATGCTTATAATATTGAATTGTATCTCAAATGTATACGTATTATTGAACATAAGTATTATATGTATGTATGTTTCATATATATATATATATATATATATGTATGTTACACATGATACAAGTTAGAATGACAATTATTGTAAAATGAGTGAAATGTATATTCAGTTAATAAGTGACCATAAGTGTGTTTAGTGTAAAGTAGCCATAATGAAGTGTAATTGACATATTTGAATGTATGAATAAAGTGTGTAGTGCATACATGAGTGATTAGTGCAATAAATTAATTTGTGAAAGAAATTTTATTTGGGGCTTGAATTTGATACAGACATAGACATATGTATTGGATAGTGAATCAATACCTTTTGGTATTTAGTGATTGCCACCTTTTGGTGCCTAGAGAATCAATAGCTTTTGGTATCTTTTGCTTGGCACCTTTTGGTTTCTAGTGAATTGTTACCTTTTAGTATCTTGTGATTGGTATCTTTTGGTGTCAAGTGAATCGACACCTTTGGTATCTAGTGATTGGCACCTTTTGGTGTCTTGTGATTTGATGCCTTTAAGTATGTAGTGATTAGCACCTTAATGGTGCTAGTGAGTCGATACCTATACGGTATATAGTATTCCCAAACGTCCATGAATAGACAAAGTTTAACCAGCAAAGTGATTTTGATAAAATTAAGTAGTGTTGTGTTAGAATAGACATGATTTATAAGATTATTGATTTATTCACATATATTGTCGTTAAAAATAATAATTGTATATAGTTTGTGTATATATAAAATAGTTAATGTATATGTAAAATTGAAGGTGTAATAATAGTAATATCATATGCTTGAGTGATGGAGGAGTTGTGAAGCGTATAGTTGACGTGTTACATGTTAGTTAAATATAGAACATAAGCATATGTTTAGAACTATGTGGTTCTAATTCCTAATTTTTAAGATATTTAAGAAGCTTGGAATACTAATTCTAAGCTTGAACCAAAAATGCTAGATGGAATATTAAATAATCTAGTGTTAGTGACAAGTCAAGGAAGTAACTTGTGTCACACCCTTCACAGAACAGTTCTTTCCGATACGAAACTTAGCCGAAAACGGTAAAATTTTTTTTCCACCGAACAAATCGAAAATACTTAGAATACTTTTACATTAATTTCAGAATCAAATAATAGTCTTATAAACAATTGAAACAAACACCAAACATCATAACAAAACTTATACCATCCATTCATCCAAGACCACTAAAAAAATACATTCAAAATACAATTCAAGCTTTTACCTTAATAGTCTAAGTATATCCCTATGCTCATTCTTAGGTTGTCCCTATGCTAATCATATCTCCTGTTAGTTCCATCCTATCAAGTGGGGCCTATACATATGATATAATGCATATCAAATGCTGTCAAACAATATGAAATGCCATACAATGAATGTATGATTTCATGTATACAGATAGAATACTGTCAAGTATTCTCATATAATGCAGATATCATAGCCCATCCCAGAGCTATGAGAAATACAATCAAATCCCCACTCCTAAAAGGAAAATCACTGATAGATATATATATAGAGCATCTTAAACAACCTTAACTTATAACAATTTGCTCACTAGCATTCTTAAACCAAGGCAATCCAATCAAAATATCTCCTTATCCCGTACAATTTATCTGTATTCAAAATACAATTCCTTTTTATTTCTATCACACTCTTCATTTTGTGCTTCTTTTAACCGTTTCTCATCCATATAGACACTTAAACTCTCACATTATCACTTAATATCAGTTAACTTTTCTTTTCCTTGCTTTGACTCTCAGGAGATCTCAAGCAGCAATACTTTTAATCTTATTCATTACCATTTTTAAAATGTAGAATAAATTCTTTCACACTAAATAATCTCAGTCAAATGTCAACTCTTTCACTTTAACACAGACAGGGGGAGCAAGTACTCTTCAATTTACCTAACACTTATCCACTTATAATTGGCATGTATATACAGACAACCTATCAATAAATCTTATCCCACTCCGATCTTAGAACCGCTTAAACCTTTGCTCTGATACCACAAAATGTCACACCCTTCACAGAACAGTTCTTTCCGATACGAAACTTAGCCGAAAACGGTAAAATTTTTTTTTCCACCGAACAAATTGAAAATACTTAAAATACTTTTACATTAATTTCAGAATCAAATAACAGTCTTATAAACAATTGAAACAAACACCAAACATCATAACAAAACTTATACCATCCATTTATCCAAGACCATTAAAAAAAATACATTCAAAATACAATTCAAGCTTTTACCTTAATAGTCTAAGTATATACATGCCAAAGGCTTACATCAACTAACACAAAAATCTTCTCTTCTGATCAGGACTTTCAATGTACTGTGCTCCCACAACACTTCAGAACCTGCATGCAGTAAACACTACGTGCTGAGCATTAAATATGCCCAGTGGTGACTACTAATCCAAGAATTTCCCAAGAATATGCATAATTTCGTAATTTATGTTATTGCTATTCTTATTTTATTAAGCATTTTCTTATATTTCAGTTATCTCTATTCATTTTATTAATTCATATTTTGATAACCATTGTTCTTTTGTTTCTAAACTTTCAACTTTACTTTGTACTATTTTCTTTGGTAGATCGATATCGGATTTACTTTTATCTTTACATTTTGTTTCAAACGAAATATTTTTTGTTATAACTTTTTATATTCAATTCAATTAAACAGTACTTATTTATTCATTTCGATGTACCCCTAGTGCAATATAACAGGTTTCTTACAAAGGATAATCGGGATTGGACCTGAAGGTCCCACTAAACAGATAGAGAAATGATCTCGAAAGATCAAGTCTCACAGAGCAGAAACAAATACACTTCCACTTTCACTGAAGCTATGGAGATCAAAGATCCCACCCATAGCTAAGCAAGTCGCCATGACTTGCACCGCGGTATAGAGGTGTCCCTATGGCTAGCCAATTATATCCAAAACAAGAATCATAATACCTGTCTATCGCTAAAGGGAAAACATAATCAGTCACATTTTTAAACATTTAAAATCTTTAATTTCTTTCTTTTATTCCTTTGTACATTATATTCTAAGCAAATACACTATTTTAGTACTTTTGGCTTTTCAATAACTTTCATCTTTTCTTTCACTTTATCTTTTCAAGTCACTATTCTGAATTATTCGTTAATAATTCACTCAAACACTTGGGTTTTTCAATCTTTTATACAAATTATGAATTCTATTTTATTCTTTTTGTATATATATATATATTTACGAATCATTTTCAATACTTTAGGCTTGACGTTTTTACAATTTTTTTTCCTTTTTCAGTCCAATTTTTCAATTATTCGACATGTCGGCTTTATTTCGTCGGTGAATTATTTTTTTATAATCATTTACTCTTTTAATACTTTTTATTGACTAATTTATTTTGATAAATTAGTCACATCTTTATTTTTTTATTTTTTTATGCAATTAGAAACTCTATTAATATCATTTATTATTTTCTGCCTCTAAAATGTATAATTTGACTTTTTCTATCGAATTATTCATTTCAAATACATAATTACGATTTTGTCATTATAATTATTTATTTTCATTTTTATTATATAATTTCTCCTATTATTCATCTTTTATTCTTATTTTACCATTTTCGGGTAAAATTACACTTTAGTCCCCATATCATGTAAACTTTATCTTTTGACATGGTTAGGTCTCCGAAATTATTATTTTGCCCTTATTAACTATTTCTTACTTATTTTTACTCATTAGTCACCCACTTTGGCAAAATTACCATTTTGCCCAAAACTTTTATTTTCTTTTATTTTAGTCATTTTTCCATTTAAAACTTCATTTTATCTTTCTTTATTCACTTATCGATTTATTTCCATCACTTTCATTCATTTCATGAATTATTTATCGATAATTCATTATTCTTGTTATTTTCACAACTTAATAATTATTTCAAAAAATTTATTGGTTGACTTTTTATTTTTTGTCATTGACATTAATTTAATTTCATGGTAATTCATCACTTTTGTCATTTTTATACAATTATGCATTAAAAATTCAATTATTTTCATTATACATATTCACATACAAATTTCAATAAAATCTCAATCAATTTAATAAATTCGAATAAAATTTATTTATGCATTATTCATTATTTAGCATCATTTTTTACTAAAATAATCAATTATTTCCCACTATTTCACTATTTTAACTATAAACATAATCAATAAATAGGCTTTAAAATTCCAAAATAAATTTCAATAATTCACTAAAATTTTATGGGCACCATATATCATCTCTACACTTAATTTAGGCTAACATATATTATTTTCATCATCAATTAACAACTTTACCCATTTTTAACCTAATTACATAAATGAAATTAATTCACAATAAAAGGAAAATCAAAGGATTTTGTAGTCACTTACAATTTTTTCATGCTATTGAGTGCCTAAGCTTCATTTTTCTTGCTTTTAGCCATGACAACTCTTTCCTCTTCACTTTTCACCATTGATTTTCCTTTCTTCCTTTGCTTCAATCAAAGATTAAAGGTTATATATTTGAACTATAAAGATGAAATTTCACTTCTCATGTTAGGATTACATGAGATTTTAATTGAAAAATTGAAGAAATAAGAGATAATCTCTTGGGATGGTGGTTCGGCCACCAAATGAAAGGGAAGAGAGAGCTGGAAAAATCTGGAGAAATCTCAAATTTTCCAGCCTCTTATACTCTCCTTATTGGGCCTAAATTTGGGCCCAAAGAATGGGCTTTGTCCAAATTAATTAAAAGGCCCATTTAGGCCTTTTTAAAGCCCAATCCAATTTTTCTCTCTTACTTACTTCAAATTACTTCAAAAATAATTTCATCATCTTTATCACCTCAAAAATAGGTAATATATAAATTTTTGGCTCAATCGGAGTCCGTTATCGGTCCAATTCAAACTTATCGGTCCGATTCGACAACTATCGGTGTCACCGAAAAATTCCATTCTCATCAACAATATATTCTACATATAATTTTAGGCTTAACTGAAAATTTTTACAATTTGTGATGATCTTTTACTATTTTTAAAGCCCTGGTCAAATTGTAGTTGACCGGATACTATTTAAACCGAAATCATTATTTTTCTCTTACTTATAGAGGTCAAATATCCTTAAAAATACTTCTAAAATTCTCAAAATATATTAAATAGAATTCATGAATATTTTTGAGTCATTCAGAGACTATTTTTTGATCTAATGCATCTTTACCAGTCCGATATTTTAATTTCCAAAGTTACCGTAACATTAATTTTTTATTACTATATGATTCTACATCACATTTAATGTAGATCTAAAAAATATGGTAATTTTTAAAGATCATTTGTTATTTTTAAAGTTGCAGATAAGCTCTCAGTTAATACAAGCATCCTTTTAATTGGAACCATGACTTTTTCCTTATTTTTGACTTTTAATGGTCCATTTGATCTCATTTTCAGTCCAAATTATATTTTTAGACTCTAGCTAACTTGTTCTTTCCAATTGTCTAATAAAATATTTTTCGACTCAGGGAGATACTATTCACCCCGATATCACTATTCACTTTCGAAAAAGTACTATTCATGACTGACCCAGTGTTGAGGCCATTACAACTTGTAAAAGTATTTTGAGTGTTATTGATAATTCTAAGGAAATAACCCAATAGAGTGGTCTAAGCGATTATTTCTTGAGCAGAGTAGAGTTAATGACTAGTGAAGGTAATGGAACTGAAATAAATAGTCGATCTTGTAAGGACCCAATCATGACCCTAAATGCACTATTGTCAATTAATGAGGACTATCATTAATTAAGACAAATTTTGGATTACTTTGCATTTATCAAGATGAAGTCTCAAGAGGGGTATTTTGGTAATAGGATGTAAGTATATGAATTAAGTTAAATTATAATTAAAGACAATGATATAATTGAAGTGAATTAGAAAGTCTTGGGGTTAAGTTGAAAGAAATTGATATAGTGGGGGTTTAATTCTGTATAAGGGAATAGTGGAAATTTCCCTTGGTAAGATATTTATCCCACTCTAAACTAAGGTTTTGAGGGAGATGGAGAATGGCATTTAAAGGATCTCTAACTCTCTCTCTCCCTCTCTCTATGGTCACGAGTTGGAGAAGGATGCTAGGGTTTGGGATGTAACATGAAAGGTAATGTTTTTCCTTTAAGATACCTTTTTTCTTTTCTTTTAATTTGTGATTTCTTTGGTGATGAGAGATTATGAGATCTTGTTGTCATCATGTGAATGGAAATGAGAGAGAAGCATGTAAATCAAGTGAAAGAGAAGAAAGGAATTATGTGTAAAGGAGGTGAAGCTTGATTTTGAGGTACGGGATGTATTTGGAAAAGTTACTATATACATTTCCCATCTCATGTCTGATGTGTTTTCTTTGAGAGATTAAGGGAAAATATAGAAGGTGTTGATGATTATAATATGATTAGTAACTTAAATGATAATATGAGTATGTAGGGAGGTGAGATTTAGGGTTTAATTTTATGTCTGCATAATCGGCATTCTGGGTTTTCCTTCTTTTCTTCCCACGCATGGCCACTCACCATTTTCTTCTTGTTCATGCATGTGTTTTGTCTTGGGAGCACACGACCATGTGTTGATTTGTCTTTGATGATGCATGGCCACGTGATGATGTTCTTTCTTCTCACACACGGCCATGCATGTGTTTCTCTTTGGAAACACACGACCACTCACCTTGTTTCTCCTTGATATGCAAGACCACGTGTGTGCTTTCTCTTTGAAAACCCGTGGCCACGTTATGCTTTCTTTCTTCTCACCATGGCCACGTGATGTCTATCTTACCCTTGCACACGACCAATTATGCTTTTTTCTCTGAAAATACATGGCCAACCCTCCTTTCTCTGTATGAAATGCTTGACCAACCATGCTTTATATATACTCTTTCATTCATTCGAGTATATTCTCACCCTTAGATTTAAGCCATGTAATTAGATATTTAACACAGTATTATGTGGTCCATAAGATCCCGACGAGAGCAAGAATTGAGATAATTTGATTAGTAATCAGTATGAGTGATGGTAAATAGTTATTAAATGGAGATGGATATGTTATTCAATTACTAAGGGAGTAATAGATTATGAAAGTTTGTTCTAATGCTAAAGTCTATAGAGATATAATTCAAAATGACATGAATATATCATGAATTATTATAGAAATTAAAAGACATAAAAAGCTATTATAATAGGATGAAGATTGATTTAAGCTGTAATTCATCCAAAGTCACCTACAAATGAATAAATCATGATCGCTTAATATGAAAGTACACACACACACACACATATATATATATATATATACCTTGTTATACACAGATTAGATTGAAAGGCTTTAAAACAATAATCCTATAAAGATATGAATTGGAGTCCACTTGATCTCTAATTAGAAGAAATTACAGGTAATAATGCTAAAATAATTAGGTTTCTAAACCATGTTTTAGTGTCTAATAGCCAGAAACTAAGAAGAGTGAGAAGAAATATAGTAATCACACGAGTTTATGCTATTTGATATGTCCTTTATAGTATGGTATAAAGTATGTGCTAGGCCAAAGCAATTGGTTCTACCCAAATACTATTTTTTTAATCCTTTGTAAAGTCATGAGAGTATTATGATTTAACCTTGTATTGAGAATAATATAGTTGCCATGTTACAAGTAACCTAGTAACTTTAAACGTACATGCTAATTAACGTATTTTACATACAGGTATAAGGTATGTAATATGCCTAAGTTTAAAAGAGAAGGAATGTTTTGAGGGATATTAAAAACTATAAAAGCTTGATTATACTTCAAGTCTTCATGGGTATTGATGGTGAACTTTGATGTAAAGGGTCATACTTGTTTGTTATTCATACCCTATGATGTAAAATGAAAGTTAAAAGTTTTCCAGTACTGTTCTATTGTTTAAAATGAGATAATCTTATACAACTCACATAAGAACATAATGTTATAAAATAGAAAGTACAAATAAGATGATCATGATATATGTGATAATGTTAAGGTAGATAATCTACTACCTATGATATAATAGACTATAAAAGTGAGCTAAAGGGGCTAATGATGAATAAGTGTTGACCTTAAGCTATATAAGAACATAGTTATTCTATCATATGTATCATGAATGCTTGAGTGCTGCAATATATGATTATGTTATCATATGATTAATTATGAGAATAGGGAAACTACCCACAGAAAGCACTAATAAGGTATGTCATCGAGAACTATTCATGAGTTATGTAAGTGTATATGGTAAAATCGATTTGAGCATGCTATGGTGAATAGCTTGATTTATTTTGTGAATAAGTATGAGCAATGGAATTATATATTGCCATGTTTAAACTACACACATATGTATGAGTACATGTGGGTATGCATAATGCTACTCATGAAAGCTAATGTGTTGTTATTGTTGCATAAACATGTAACTATTATGATATGAATGAAAGAAAATTGATGCAAGCATACGATTTCATGGTAACATCTATATGTAATAGAGCCTAAAGCTCAACATTGATGTATGATAAGAATGATACGCATTCTTTATGAATTGTGGCTTAAAGCAAAATAATATATTAAGTAACGAAGAAAATGATGGCTCAAAGATGATTATAATGGGATAAGCCTGTGGGTCTTAGTTCAGTTGTTGATTAGATAGGCTTGCCTAGAGGGATACAGTTTTAGCTGCCATAATTGACCTCGTTTGGGTCTTATTCCTTAATGAAACCATCGTTTGACCCTATTTGGGTCCATAGTTTGTTCCTTACTGGAACCATTGCTTGACCCCATTTGGGTCCATTGTTTGATATCTTTGGATATCCATAGTTTGATACCTTTGGGTATCCATTGCTCCTGTTATCCACTCTTCGAAATAGTACTTAGGTAGGCTATTAAAGATGTATATGGTGCAAGAAATGAAGTAACGTATGTATCGATCACCTCACTTATATGTATTGGAATCATGATAGTAATTTATTCTATTGCTATATTCTAAATTTTAGTTAGCTATAAACTACTTATATGAAATGAAATGCCATGTTATGTAGTACTTGATTATGATGTCTTACATCAATTATGAGAAAGGTCACCATGTGAGTACCAGTGTGAGTCGGTTCCACAGTGAATAGTTGGGCCACATGAGCCACAAGCTTACAATATTGAATTAAACATTACATGAACTATGACATGTATAATAATATTCATGTAGGGGAAATTAGAAAATGTTTGCATGTGGTATGAAGACCTCGTCAGTTAATAATGAGGTGTAATACCTATTCCTTGGAATGCAATGTAAATTCGTGAGTATGTATATGAACATTTATGTATGTATGTGTTTATGTATAATTCTAACATAAATCAAAGTGCAAAGCGTGATATGATATGAATCTGTATGATGTTTAAAGTGTTATGATAACATATCATTAAGGAAGATATATGCAGAAAACCCGAACAAAATGATAAATTTGTAATATATGTAATGAAAGCATGCCTAGCAATATCTATTGCAACGTTATATAACATGAGCACTTTCTTTTGGATATGAATAAGCAATAAATGCACATGTTAGGTAACCAAATTGGTTAAGGGTATTGAGTTGAAGGTTATAAGAATATAATGATAATATTAGTATTCTGGAATAGAAGAATTATAAGGTGCATGAATTGTTCTAAGTAATAAGAGAGTATTAAAAATGATTGTTAATTAACAAGTTTCTGGGGTAAGATAAGATTATATAATGCTTTTAGTTTTAGCAATGATGGCATCAATGGTTAAGGTTGAAAGCTCCTCAGAATGCACAATATGGCATGATAAATGATATAGCCACATATGTTATTTTAAGTTATTATGATAATTGTATTTGGTTTGATTAAGAATATTGTAAAAGCTTGTCTATAGATTTTGTTCCCCACTAAGTTTTATAGCTTAGCACGGGTTTTTTTATCCATGTAGGTTTCAAGAGAACTTCAGAGGATTGGGCAAGATGCGGTTGCCTTAAGGTTTTCAGGACGCTTGAAGGCCATTTTATGTTATGATTATTTATGTATAAGTTTATTTATTTATGGCTTGTAATCAGGGGCTGTGTTATTATTATTACTATTAGTATTTATGCCTGATCTTGATTAAGTATGATTGATGATTATCTATGGTAAAGGAATTAGGGTGATACAGATCTAGTTGTGTACTCAAGAATGATTTTAAGAATGAAATAAACATGTCCTTTTACTATAAATAATTTAGTCATATGTATTGCTTGGATAGGTCTTGAGTTTGAGACATTTTTTAGGCTAGATCTTTGGTAATCATGAAGGGTCTCTTGAAGATGTAGTGAAGATCATAGAAAGTAGTACATTTTGTACATTTCTTATTGTATATTTAACTAAGTCTTTGAGGATATATGTATATGTAATTAAAATTCTATAATTGTTATAAAGATTTGAATTTAACGATAAGTGTTCGGTATGAAGTTTGAATGAATATTATAGTGTTGTTTGTATTACCTGTATCGATATTTTTTATAGCAAGTGTAGCATCCCAAAATACTCCTCAGTGGTATGGAGGTGTTACAATTTATGTGTGTTTGGTAGCTCTGAAAGAAGGTTTGTTGAGTGGTTATAGACCAATAATAGGATTAGATGGTCCATTTTTAAAGGGAATTACTAATGGAGAAATATTGACATGTGTTTCTAAAGATGGCAATCACCAAATTTTTCTAGTTGCTTAGGTAATAGTTGACAAGGAATCCAAGGACACATGGACTTAGTTCACAAGATGCTTGATGGGTGATCTACAGCTTAATGACTCAGTTGGTATTAGATTAGTTGTCATTAGTGATATGCAAAAGGTATGTTAACATTTGAATTAATATTTTATTATTTAATAAGACTTGTAATTTTTTTATTTGAAAAATGCAAGGATCTGTACAAGTTATTGATGATTTGCTTCCAAATGTTGAAAAGAGGATGTGTACAAGGCATACATGGAGCAACTGGAAGCAAAAATGGAAAGCTGGAGAAAGGAGAAAAAAGTTCTAAGCTTGTTCAAGATCAAGTTTTGAGGTAGGATTGTATGACAAAATCCATGATTTAAGTAAGTTAGGAACTAGAATTGTTGAGGATTTGTTATGTTTCAAGCAAGAGACATGATGTAAGCCTTATTTTGGTATAATAAGCTACTGCGATATTGTTGAAAATAATATGTGTGCGACTTTTAATAGTTGGATAGTTAGGCTTAGAAAAAAATCCATTATCATAATGTTAGAAGATATTGGGCAAACAATTATTGGTAGAATGGAATAAATGAGAGAATTTGCTAAAAAATAGATTTGTAATGGATCACCTATGGCTATGGAAATTCATTAAAAAGCTGGACATGACGCTGGAAAGTGTTCGCTAATTTTGAATAGTGATAGTGGGTTTGAAATTATTGATGGTGTTTATAGGCACATTGTTGATATTACGAAGATGACCAGTTCTTATAGGGCATGACAGTTAAGGGGCATCCCTTGCAAGCATGCTATTTGTGCAATGAAACACAAAAGTTTGAGCATTCTAATTTTATTGAACACTGGTATAGAAAAAAAATACATACTTGAAGGCCTATAGTAGTTACATTTAGCCTATGCCTAACATGAAGCTTTAGCCATCCAATTAGAATCTACCCATTGAACCTTTTGAAGTTATAGCAATGCTTGGAAGGCCAAAAAAGAATAAGAAGAAGGCACCTGATAAACCAAACAAGAAGTATGGAAAAATTTCTAGAAAATGAGCATCAATGACATGCTCACATTGTAAGATTTGAGGTCACAACAAGAAAAAAAAGCCCTATTCTAGTTAGTATTTTTTCATTTAAATTCTTTGGTCTTAGTGTGCTAAACTTAAGAAATGCTACATTTATCATACAACTTGTTATGATGTTGTGATATAATTGCAAGAAATAAGGAAGACAAGCACAAGATGTATCTAGCAATGTAAATGTTAGTGAAGCTACCTAGCCCAATCCAATACCAGTAACTCAACCCATTCCAACCCCATCAAGGCATCTAAGTCATATAACATAAAATGAACTTAAGTTCTGTAATACCCTAAATTTTCATCTGATATGCATAATATATTCTAGAGCATGAATAATAGTCCTAGGTTAAGTTTCGGGGCAATTACCTTAGTATAAGATAGTAAATTTTAAGAGTAATTAAGTGTTAAGCATGCTCAGCCCAAGGTAGTAGGAGGATGAGTGACCTCCTGGGAAGTTACAGTCAAGAGACAAATAAAATAATACAAGTTAAATGGAGTCTAGTGGTACAATTTGAAGAGAAATTGACCTCAAATAGGTCTCTAAATTAGCAATAAAGAAAATTTGCATGGTTTCGTAAGGGTTTAACCGTAAATTTGACCAAAGTTTTGGACACCTTAAAGACCTCTAAAAGTATTTTAATTTGACATACACATCAAGAATAGCATAAATAAGCCCAAGAAAGTGAAATTTTTTTCAGTAGTTTTGAGATTTCGAGTTTCGAACCGGCTGATTTTGCCTCTGGAGCTGAAGGTATATCAAAATGATATTGAAATAAGCTGAAATTTTAAAATATATTCCCACTTGTATTATTGAATGTAGGGAAAATTTTCAAGGCACTCTGATAGCTAGAACATCAAATTCAGAAAAATGATAAAAAAATCAAGGTTAGAGTTATTGGAGGGCTTAACTATCATTTTTGAATTAGGTAAGGGCATTTTTGTCATAAGAAAATGGTTTAAGATCAGATGTGTGAAGCTCCATTACAAAAAGCTTGTGTAACCCAATGAACAAGTGACAAATGTCACAAAAATACAGTGTTAGTTTTAAAGGTTAAAGGTGGATTTTTGAATCCTAATTTGGTGGATTTATGAAAAGCCTAGAGAAATATAAAAAACCCAAAAATCCTCCCCAAAATCGGCCTCCTTCCTCTTCTCCTTAACAAAAATCAAATTTTCCCCATTTAAGCCCTCTCATCTTCTTTTCTTCATATCTTTCCACATACACCAAAACTCAAGCTATAATTTCACTTACATACACTAGAAATATCCCTTTACAATATAGAAATTAAAGTAAAGCAAGATGAGGCTTGAAATTGGAGAAAATTTTGTAAGGGAAAATCCACCAAGTTAGGTAAGAACTTGAGTTTTTGTCCAAATTATTTAGGGAAATTAATATGTACATGTAAAGCATGGTTCATAGGATTATTTATTAGGTTTTAGTTGCTTAAAATCATAGCTTAAACTTATAATTTTCTCTCTCCTTAATTCAGCCTAAAGAAGAACAAGAAGGAAAAGATAAGGGCAAAGTAAAGGATGGTGAAAAAAAGAAAGATTAAGGAGTTTCAAGGGTATTTGAGGTTAATGGGTGCTTACTACATTAAATTTCATGTCTATAGTTGAAATCTCTTTGAAATTCACCTTATGTACCTATACTAAGTTAGGTTGGAATGTGAAATAATTCAAGCTAATATGTTAAAATGATGAATTAAGATGTTAGGAGTGTCAATAAATGAAGAAAAAAAATTAAAGTGTGGTAACTTAGCTTGGCCAAATTTGATATATAAGTATAACATGTGATAAATTAATGTATTATGACATATTAATAGCCTAGTTGGTAATCCAGGATTATAGATATAATGGCTAGTCATAGGGATTCATACCGCAGTAAAATTATGACATTTGATTTGATATTATGTTTAGATTACCGACGCACACATGGATTTGCGATGTAGGGCTATGGTAAGTAATTTGGTCATAGGAATGCAAGGTTACAGTAAGTAATCTAGTCCCATGAGTATAATAGTGATATTGAAGTCCTCGTTCTGTATATCCAGTTTGAGAATTTTCTCTGGGCATTATTATGGGATAAAAAAATTGAAATTTTGTAAAAATTGAGGAATAAATGGTAATTTACAAGTAAAAGATGTTAAATATGTGATTAAATAATGAAAAGTATGAAAAACAAAATTAGTTGGGTCAAAAAGGGTAAGAACATAATTACACGAGAAAAATGGGTTAAAAATGTAAATTGGCACTAAAAAGGGTATTAAAAGAGTTAAATTAGTTAAATAAGTGAAAAAAAGGAGAAATTATAATTTTGACAAAGTTTAGGGACTAAAATATAATTTGCCACTTTACGAGTTAAAATAGGGACTAGAACGAAAATTTACCATTTAAGGTGAAATAAAGACTAAAGGAACAAAAAAAGGGTTAAATTAGAGGTAAATAAGAAAAGTTAAGTGAAAAGGAAAAGTTTAGCGACAAAAATAAAATTTTTTATAATGTGAGTCGTTAAGTTGTCTTAATTAAAGAAATTGAAAAAAATGGTAGAAATCAAAAAACTAAAATAATGAAATAATTAGAATCTAAATTAATTAAGTAAAGGTGCACTCAGGCTAAAAATAGAAATCTTAGTAAATTTGTTTATTAGATGAAATTTTGTGTAGTTGTATCTACCACTAGACAACATCATTTTTTAGTGCATGCTTTGTTTTGACTACACACAAGGACAGGTAAACACGGGATAAATAGAGCAAACTAGGTGGCATATACGTGAAGAGTGTCATTACCCTTTTTTATATATGTGTGATTATGTACTAAATAGAGTTGATGTATGTAAATTAACATGTGTGGCATGAAAAATTAACATGTGTGGCATGACAAATAACTCATACTATTGTGTTTAATGATACAAGTAGTAATTACGTGAATGCACATTGTGTTGCACTAAAATAGAAGTGTTGTGTATGCAAATGAAGTACTAGAGGTAGAGGTTGTCATTTAGGAGTGTGAAATTAATCTTTTATAGGTTTGAGTAGCATAAAATATAAGCCGTTATGCTACCAAAAATGTTACCAAATGAATAGTAACTTATTGATCCCTAAATGAACTAGTTAAATAAATATGAGCATAGGGTGTCACAAGTCCAAACCATCAACTCGACCAATTCCACAAGTCCAGCCTATTGGTGCATATGTGCTACTAAGAAAAGGTCAGGCAATAAGGAGTGTGGGTAGAGGTCGAGGGAGGAGGAAGCCAAACTATTCAAACAATAAAAGGTATAGTAGTATTGGTAAAAAAAAGTAAGAGAAAAGGGCTATGGAATTTATTATGATTAATTAGGATTTATCTTACAATGGGTAATGAAATGATTGTTCAGCTAAATCTTTTTATTCTTATTTTTACAAACCACCGAGTGTGAAACGATTGTTCATTTAATTTTTTCTTCATACCGTCAAATGCTACATCATTTGCTTTTATGCCACATAAGACAATCCGTCAACATGAGGTGTTTAGTGTTATTAAAAAAATAAACTATAAGTGGCTAACTAGAAAATATATAAGTTTAAGGGTCAGGATGACAAATGTTTACAAGTTCTGTAAGGACCCAATCATGACCCTAAGAAGATTATTACTAATTAATGAGGATTACCATTAATTATTGTAAAATTTGATTATTTTACAATTATCGAGGTTAAGCCTCAAGAGGGGTATTTGGGTAATTTCAGCATGTAAGTAAATGAGTTAAGATAAATTATAACTAAAGATATGGATATAATTGAAGTGAATTAGAAAGTCTTAGGGTTTAGTTGAAAGAAATTGAAATAATGAGGGTTTAATTGTGTATAAGGATATAGTGGGAATTTTCCTTGGTAAGATATTTATTCCACTATAAATAAGGGTTTCGAGGGAGATGGAGATTGGCATTGGAAGGATTTATCTCTCTCTCTCTCTCTTTCTATGGTCACGATTTGGAGATGGATGCTAGGGTTTGGGAGTTAACATGAAAGGTAATGTTTTTCCTTTAAGATACCTTCTTTCTTTTCTTTTTAATTTGTGATTTCTTTGGTGATGAGAGATTACAAGATCTTGTTGTCATCATGTGAAAGGAAATGAGAGTGAAGTATGTAAATCAAGTGAAAGAGAAGAATGGAATCGAGTGTAAAGGAGGTGAAGCTTGATTTTGAGGTACGGGATTTATTTGGAAAAGTTACTGTATACATTTCCGATCTCATGTTGCACGTGTTTTCTTTGAGAGATCAAGGGTAAATATAGTAGGAGTTGATGATTATAACATGATTAGTAATGGATTATGTTACTTATTAGAGTAATAGATTATGAAATTCTATCCTTAATGCTAAATTCTACAAAAATAAATTTTAGAAAGACATGAATTATTATGAAAATTTAAAAGACATAAATGATATAATAAGAGGAAGAAGAGTGAATTAAGCTATAAGTTATCCAAGTCACCTGTCAGGTGAATCAATGTATGATCGCTCAATATAAAGACCTATATATATATATATATATATATATATATATATACCTTGATATACATAAAGTAGAGTGAAAAGCTTTAGGATAATAATCCTATAAAGTTATGAATTGGAGTCCACCTGAACTTTAATTAGGAAGACTTACATATGATAATGCTAAAATAATTAGGCTGCTAACATGTGTTTTAGTGCATAATGGCATAAAACTATGAAGAGTGAAAGGAAATATAAGAATCATAAGAGTATGCTAATTGATATGCCCTTTATAGTACAGCATAAAGTATACGCTCGACCAAAGCGAACGGTTCTACCTAGATACTATACTTTGGTAATCCTTTTCAACTGCATGGGAATAATATGATTTAGCCTAGTTGATTAGAAGATAGTTGTAATGTTGCATGTAATCTAGTAACTGTAAATATACATGCTAATTAATGTATTTTATATAAGTATAAGGTATGTAATATGCCTAAGTTAAAAGAAAAGGAATGTTTTCAAGGGATATTATAAAATTATAGAAGATTAATTATACTTCAAGTCATAATGGGAATTGATGGTGAACTTTGTTGTAAAGGATCATACTCATATGTTATTTATACCCTATGATGTAAAATGAAAGTTATAAATCTGTAAGTAATGTTCTAATGATTAAGATGATATAATCTTATACAACTCCTCTAAGAAGATAACGTTATAAAATAGAAAGTACAAATAAGATGATCATGATATATGTGAAAATGTTAAGGTAAATAATCTATTGCCTATGATATAATAGACTATAAAAGTGAGCTAAAGAAGCTATAAGTGAAGAAGTGTTGACCTTAAGCCATATGAGAACATAGTTATTCTATCATATGAATCATGAATGCTTGAGTGCTACTATATATAATTATGTTTAATGTGATTAATTATGGAAATAGGGAAACTACTCATGGCATGCAATAACAAGGTACATCCTTGAGAACTATTCTTGAGTTATGTAAGTATATGTGGTAGACTTGATTCGAGCATGCTATGAAAAGTAGCTTGATTTAATATACAGATACATATAAGTATTGAAATTATGGATTGCCATGTTTAAACTACACATATATGTACGAGTGCATATGGGTAGGCGTAATGCTAACCATGAAAGATGATGTGTTGTTATTATTGTATAAACTTGTAACCATTATGATATGAACGAAAGAAATTGATGCAAGCATAAGATCATATGACAACATCCATATGTAATAGAGCCTAAAAGTCAGCATTGATGTATGAAAAGAATGATATGCATACTTTTATGAAAAGTGGCTTTAAGCCAAATGATGTGCTAAGTAAAAAAGAATATGTTAAATTAAGAGATGTCTTAAAAAGTTAAGCATGCGGGTCATAGTTTAGTTGTGGATTACATAGGTATGCCTAGAGGGATACAGTCACAGCTGGTATATGTTGACCCCATTTGGGTCTTGTTCCTTAATGGAACCATCGTTTGACCCCATTAGGGTCCATAGTTTTTTCCTTGATGGAACCATTGCTTGACCCCGTTTGGGTCCATTGTTTGATATCTTCGATTATCTATAGTTTGATACCTTTGCATATCCATTACTCCCGTTATCCACCTTATGAACTAGTACTTAGGCAGGCTATTAAAGATATAAATTGTTCAAGAAACAAAGTAACGTATGTATCGATCTCATCACTTATATATATATTGGAATCATGATAATGATTTATTCTATTGCTTTACTCTAAATTTTAGTTAGCTGTAAACTATTGCTATGAAATGAAATGCCATGTTATGCATTACTTGATTGTGATGTCTTACATCAACCATGAGAAAGGTCGCCATGTGACTGCCAGCGTAAGTTGGTTTCACGGTGAATAGTCGGGTTGCATGGGCCGCAAGCTTAAAAGATTGAATTAAACGTTATATTAACATGTATAATAACATTCATGTATGGCAAAATTAGAAAATGTTTGCATGTGGTATGGAGACCGTGCCATTTAATCATAAAGTGTAATACCTATTCATTGGAATGGCATGCAAGTTTGTGTGTATATGAACATTTATATATATATGTACATGTATAGGTACAATTCTAATATAAATCAAAGTGCAAAGCATGATATGATATTAATCTGTATGATGTTTAAAGTTCCATGATAATATAGCAATAAGGAAGACATGTGTAGAAAACCCGAACAGAATGATAAGTTTGTAAAATATGCAATGAAAGCATGCCTAGCAATATCTATTGCAACGTTATATAACATGAGCACTTCCTTTTGGCTATGAGTAAATGTTAAATGCACATGTTAGGTAACCAAATTGGTTAATGCTATTAAGTTGATGGTTGTACGAATATAATGGCGATATCAGTACTCTTGAATAGAAGAGGTATATGATGCATGAATCTTCTTGGCAATAAGAGAGGGATTAAAGATGATTGTTAACTATCAAGTTTTAGGGATAAGATAAGTTTATACAATGCTTTTAGTATTTGGTAATGATGGCATCAATATTTAAGGTTGAAAGCTCCTCGGATGCCCATTATGGCATGATAAATAATGTAATCTCATATGTTATTTTATGTTATTATGATAATTGTATTTGATTTGATAAAGAATATTGTAAGAGCTTGTCCATAGATTTTTTTCCCCACTAAGCTTTATAGCTTAGCACGGGTTTGTTTTTTCGTGTAGGTTTCAAGAGAACTTCAGAGGATCAGGCAAGATGAGGTTGCCTTGAGGTTTTCAGGATGCTTGAAGGCCCCTTTATGTTATGATTATTTATCCACAAGTTTATTTATTTATGGCATGTAATCAGGGCCTGTGTTATTATTATTACTATTAGTATTTATACATGATCTTGATTAGGTATGATTGATGATGATTGATGATTATCCATGATTAAGGAATTAGGGTGTTATAGTTAGTGGTATCAGAGCCCAGGTTGAGTCTTTTCTGGGCAATAAGAAGTTAAAAAATTGTTCTAAAAGATTAAGATGATATTGGTCTAGACCATGGTGTTATTCTTAATGGCATACATTTTGATGATTATGTTAGGTGTTTGACTTATGATTGATATAGGGGACTAGTAGCAAAATTTTGGCAGAAATTGTGTGATGATATTAGAGATATTATCAATATTTCTCGCCTCCTGGTATTGGAAGTGCTCAAATTACTTAATGTTTTATGATTGAAGTATAGCATAAGATTGATTATAAGTATATCTAGATTATATATTCAGATTTTTAAGGAAAAGTTCATATGAATAGAAGAGAACTTGATCTCTCGCATAGATGATGATGCAAGATGTTAAGTTATTAAGACACCTAGGATAAAAAATAGAACGAGCATAAGAGTATTTGGAAATTTGAGACAGATACAAATGATTATAGATGATGAGTTTATTATGCATATGGAGAATGCTTATGGTTATAGTTGTTTATAGTGAAAGCAGGGTTAAGAATTTCTAGCAATTAAGATACAGATTACTAGTTTTGAATTTCGAGGACGAAATTCTTTTAAGGAGGAGTGATTTGTAAGGACCCAATAATGACCCTAAAAGGATTATTGCTAATTAATGAGGATTACCAATAATTACAATAAAATTTGATTATTTTGTAATTATCGACCTTAAGTCTCAAGAGGGGTATTTTGGTAATTTTAGCATGTAATTATATGAGTTAAGTTAAATTATAACTAAAGACATGGATATAATTGAAGTGAATTAGAAAGTCTTAGGAATTAGTTGAAAGAAATTGAAATAATGGGATTTAATTGTGTATAAGGGTATAGTGGGAATTTTCCTTGGTAAGATATTTATCCCACTATAAACTAGGGTTTTGAGGGAGATGGAGATCGGCATTGGAAGGATCTCTCTCTCTCTCTCTCTCTTTATGGTCATGGTTTGGAGATGGATGCTAGGGTTTGGGAGTTAAAATGAAAGGTAATGTTTTTCCTTTAAAATACCTTATTTCTTTTCTTTTTAATTTGTGATTTCTTTGGTGATGAGAGATTACAAGATCTTGTTGTCATCATGTGAAAGGAAATGAGAGAGAAGCATGTAAATCAACTGAAAGAGAAGAAAGGAATCATGTGTAAAGGAGGTGAAGCTTGATTTTGAGGTATGAGATTTGTTTGGAAACGTTACTGTATACATTTCCCATCTCATGTTGCATGTATTTTCTTTGAGAGATCAAGGGTAAATATAGTAGGTGTTGATGATTATAACATGATTAGTAACTTAAATGATCACATGAGTAAGAGGGGAAGTGAGATTTGGGTTTTAAATTAATGTTTTTCATGATCGGGATTCTGGATTTTCTTCGTTCCATCTCACACACGGCCATGCATGTTTCTCTTCTTCCCTATGCATGGCCACGTGTTGCTTTCTTCTTCCTCATACATGGCTTCCTGAAGTTCCTTTTCTTCTTGCACACAGTCATGCAGGTTTTCCTTCTTTCCTATGCATGGCCATATATGGTTTCGTACTTCCCCATGCGTGGCCACATGATGATGTTTTTCTTCTCACACATGGCCATGCACTGTTTTGCCTTGAGGACACATGGCCATATGCATTTGTTCTTCCTCTTGCACACGGCCACGCTTGTGTTTTCTCTTTGGAAACACACGACCACGTGATTTTCTTTTCTCCTTGCACACGACCACATATGCTTTTATACATGGGAAGGCACGGCCACTTGTCTTGTTCTCCTTCCTCATACATGGCCAAACATGCATTTTCTCCTTGATTGAGGTGAAATGACTAGTAATAAGCCTTGTAATTAGATATGGAACACCATATTATGTGGTCCATAAAATCATTGAAAGAGTAAGAATTGAGGTGAAATGACTAGTAATAAGTGAGAGGATAAATGGCTAATAAGTGAAGTTTGATATGTTACTTATTAGAGTAATAAATTATGGAAGTCTATCCATAAAGCTAAAGTCTACAGAAAAAGATTTTAGAAAGACATGAATTATTATGAAAATTTAAAAGACATAAATGCTCTAATGAGAGGAAGAAGAGTGAATTAAGCTATAAGTTATCTAAGTCACCAGTCAGGTGAATCAATGTATGATTACTCAATATGAAGACCTATCTATTTATATATATATCTATATATACCTTGATATACACAGAGTAGAGTGAAAAACTTTAGGACAATAATCCTATAAAGTTATGAATTAGAGTCCATTTGAACCTTAATTAAGAAGACTTACATATGATCATGCTAACATAATTAGGCTGCTAAAATGTGTTTTAGTGCATAATGGCATGAAATTATGAAGAGTGAAAGGAAATATAAGAATCATAAGAGTATGCTAATTGATATGCCCTTTATAGTATAGTATAAAGTATACGCTCGACAAAAGGGAACGGTTCTACCTAGATACTATACTTTGGTAATCCTTTTCAATAGCATGGGAATAATATGATTTAGCCTAGTTGATAAGAAGATAGTTGTAATGTTGCATGTAATCTAGTAACTATAAATATACATGCTAATTAATGTATTTTATACGGGTATAATGTATGTAATATGCCTAAGTTAAAAGAAAAGGAATGTTTTCAAGGGATATTATAAAATTATAGAAGCTTAATTATACTTCAAGTCATAACGGGAATTGATGGTGAACTTTGATGTAAAGGATTATACTCATATGTTATTCATACCCTATGATGTAAAATGAATGTTACAAATCTGCAAGTAATGTTCAAACGATTAAGATGATATAATCTTATACAACTCCTCTAAGAAGATAACGTTATAAAATAGAAAGTACAAATAAGTTGATCATGATATATGTGAAAATGTTAAGGTAAATAATCTATTGCCTATGATATAATAGACTATAAAAGTGAGCTAAAGAAGCTATAGATGAAGAAGTGTTAACCTTAAGCCATATGAGAACATAGTTATTCTATCATATGAATCATGAATGCTTGAGTGCTACTATATATGATTATGTTTATTGTGATTAATTATGGGAATAAGGAAACTACTCACGGCATGCAGTAACAAGGTACGTCCTTGAGAACTATTCTTGAGTTATGTAAGTATATGTGATAGAATTGATTCGAGCATGCTATGAAAAGTAGCTTGATTTAATATGCGGACAAGTATGAGCAATGAAATCATGTATTGCCATGTTTAAACTGCACATATATGTACGAGTGCATGTGCCTACACATAGTGCTAACCATGAAAGATGATGTGTTGTTATTGTTGCATAAACATGTAACTGTTATGATATGAACGAAAGAAATTGATGCAAGCATACGATCATATGACAGCATCTATAGGATCAATGGATCCTAAAGCTCAGCATTGATGTATGAAAAGAATGATATGCATTCTTTTATGAAAAGTAGCTTTAAGCCAAATGATGTGCTAAGTAAAGAAGAATATGTTAAATTAAGAGATGTCTTAATAATTAAGCCTGTGGGTCTTAGTTTAGTTGTGGATTAGATAGGCATGCCTAGAGGGATACAGTTGCAGCTACTATATGTTGACCCCGTTTGGGTCTTGTTCCTTAATGGAACCATCATTTGACCCCGTTTGGGCCCATAGTTTGTTCCTTGCTAGAACCTTTGCTTGACCCCATTTGGGTCCATAGTTTGTTCCTTACTGGAACCATTGCTTGTCCCCGTTTGGGTTTATTGTTTGATAACTTCGAATATCCATAGTTTGATACCTTCGCGTATCCATTACTCCCATTATCCACCTTACGAACTAGTGCTTAGGCAGGCTATCAAAGATATTAATGGTTCAAGAAACAAAGTAACGTATGTATCGATCTCATCTGTTATATATATATTGGAATCATGATAATGATTTATTCTATTGATTTACTTTAAATTTTAGTTAGCTGTAAACTGTTGCTTTGAAATGAAATGCCATGTTATGTATTACTTGATTGTTATGTCTTACATCAACCATGGGAAAGGTCGTCGTGTGACTGCCAATGTAAGTTGATTTCACGGTGAATAGTTGGACTGCATTGACCACAAGCTTAAAAGATTGAATTAAACGTTATATGAACTATGACATGCATAATAACATTCATGTATGGGAAAATTAAAAAAAGTTTGCATGCCTATTCATTGGAATGCCATGCAAGTTTGTGTGTATATCAACATTTATATATATATGTACGTGTATAGGTACAATTCTAACATAAATCAAAGTGCAAAGCATGATATGATATTAATATGTATGATGTTTAAAGTGCCATGATAATATAGCAATAAGGAAGACATGTGCAGAAAACCCAAACAAAATGATAAGTTTGTAATATATGTAATGAAAGCATGCCTAGCAATATCTATTGCAATGTTATATAACATGAGCACTTCCTTTTGGCTATGAATAAATGTTAAATGCACACGTTAGGTAACCAAATTGTTAAATGTTATTAAGTTAATGGTTGTACGAATATAACGATGATACCAGTACTCTTGAATAGAAGAGGTATAAGATGCATAAATCTTTTTGGCAATAAGAGAGGGATTAAAGAAGATCGTTAACTAACAAGTTTATGGGATAAGATAAGCTTATACAATAATTTTAGTATTTTGTAATGATGGCATCAATAATTAAGGTTGAAAGCTCCTCGAGATGCCCAGTATGGCATGATAAATAATGTAACCTCATATGTTATTTTATGTTATTATGATAATTGTATTTGATTTGATGAAGAATATTTTAAGAGCTTGTCCTTATATTTTGTTCACCACTGAGCTTTATAGCTTAGCACGGGTTTGTTTATCTGTGTAGGTTTCAAGAGAACTTCAGAGGATCGGGCAAGATGCAGTTGCCTTGAGGTTTTCTGGATGCTTAAAGGCCCCTTTATTATATGATTATTTATCCATAAGTTTATTTATTTATGGCATGTAATTAGGGTCTGTGTTATTATTATTACTATTAGTATTTATGCCTGATCTTGACTAGGTATGATTGATGATGATTGATGATTATCTATGGTCAAGGAATTATGGTGTTACAAGTTCAGAGGGCCAGTTATGTATTAAGCCAAAAATAAATTATGCCTAAACCAGAGCCTAATAACATGTAGTTATTTTTTTATAGCTAATAGCCATTGACTAATAGCTGATAATTAATTTTATTTGATGATCGGTAAAACTGCAAATAGTTATTTTTAATATATTGCAATATTACCAATATGGGTATATTTTCTTTTAATGCTTTATATCTTTTATAATAAATAAATAATAATATGTTATAAATTTTATTAAATACTTAAATTATCAATCAAAAGTTAAAACATATTAATAAAAATATATAAATTTTAACAAATTTGTTTAATATAAATTTTTCTAAACTTTAGAAAATTACAGCTCTTATATCAAACTCTCACATATGGATGAGTTACTGCTTCTAACGAAAACAAGAAAATGAGTTACTTGAAATCAAAGAAAAGAAAAAAAAAATTATTGTAATGACTACTTTAGCATTTCCTAATTCTTGTTACTTTGTGTTTTATCTTTCATACAACAATGCATATTATATCTCATTTGTTAACAAATCATATCATTCTCAGTAATTTTATAATCATATCAATATAGAAGTAGGCTATATAAGGTGATGTTTCTTATTGCATTATAGTTATAATAATGTCATTCCTTACATTATACCTTTACATTACATTTCCTTATCAAAATATAAAATTTACAATAACGAAACATAGCCAAAAGATATCATCATCTTCATACTTTGATTCTTCCTAAGCTGGTGTCGGCATTGCCTGCTGGAAAGGCCTATCTTGAGTACCTACATGAAGTTATGTGCAACAATAGTTATGTGGATAACCACTTATAGTGGTCATTGTTTTCACACACAATATGAAACAATAATAAAATACATTTATATCATTAAACATTGCATCATAGTTACTTGGGAAAATATTACTATGTATATGATTTACAATACAAAGTTAGTCACACAGCATACCATTATTTAGTACCAAGCATTTACTATTCATTATTTCCTATGAATGCCTGCCTAAGTTCTGTGGGTGTAGATAATAGGTGGTGTGGATACCCATAGATATCAATCATATGAATACCTTAAGGTATTAAACCTTTGGACCCAAATGGGGTTAAGACTATGATCCCAAATAGGGGACATACTATGGACCCAAACGAGGTTAAGATTGTGGTAGCTGCATCTATACCCCATAGGCATGCCTATCTATCCACCACTAAACTCTATGTGTAGGCATTGATCATTTCACATATCACTTTTTCATTGTGTGCAATTCATCATATTGCATAATTACGCATGCAAATGTTCAAAACAATTACAATAGTGTAATTTAACTATCAATGTATAACTACAATTACAATTGTATAACTATCAATGTATAACTTCACCTATATAAACATACATATACAATATGCTTTAACTTTACTCATATATATCAATATGTTTTTACATATTTAATGTCACAAATTATCTTTATTTTTATGTTTAGAATGCTCTAGAAATATTTAGGAAGGTTTAATCAAACTTTTGTAACAATTTGGAAAGTTGAATGTTCGATCAAAGATTTGCCCTATCTCAAGTGTTTAAAGGTTTTGAGAAGCCAATTGAGATTTGTACCTTTTGGTATGTGCCTAGAGATAAGGACCAGCTAGCATATGCTTTGGCTACCTTGGTATCCATATAAGATAATCCTAAAGGGGTGAGTATAAAGCTCGTGTTGATTTCATGTTCGAACAAGCCACGCTTTGGCGACGGATAGATCATGGACATCAAAGTGGATGATGGAAAATCTTGGTACTATGACATTTAGAACTATTTGGAGAAGTCAGTGTTTCCTGAAGAAGCAACTAAAAAGGACCAGAGACTAATTCATAAACTGTCTACCTAATTCATCACCGTGGGAGGAGTGCTCTGTTAGAGGAAGCTTGATGGGATCCAATTGAGATATCTAGATGAGAAAAAAGTTAGGAAGGTCATGGAAGAAATACATGTAGGAGTGTGTGGAGCCCATATGAATGGTTTAGCTTTAGCTAAGAAGATTATGCACCAAGAGTCGATTTTGCTCACAATGGAAATTGATTGTTTTAAGTACATTAAAGAGTGTCGGCTATGTCAAAAGTATGCAAATTTGAGACACTTTCCCATTTTGGAGTTATGAAACCTCACATCGCCATGGCCATTCACTACATAGGGTATAGATATCATAGGTATAATCCATCTACCTACTTTGAAAGGACACAAATTAATCATAGTAGCACCAAGAGGGTAGAACATAATCTTTTAAAAAGATAGATGCGAGGGACATAGCCAAGTTAATTGAAAAAAGCTTGATATGTAGATATGGTTCACCTCATCATATAGTGTCTGATAATGGGTTATAGTTCTCTAGTGAAACCAGGTAGATGCTCACTAGGTATGGAATCAGCATTATAAGTCTCCCCCTTATAGACCTCAAGCAAACGGAGCAGTTTATGTGGCTAATAAAAATGTGAAATGGATTCTAGCCAAAATGGTTCAAACTTACAAGGATTATGCTAATAAGCTACCCTTTGCATTATGGGGTTACAGGACCACATCTAAAACTTCAATGAGAGTAACTTCATTTTCCTTGGTCTATGGGATAGAGATAGCGTTACCTGTAGAGATTAAGCATCAATCTCTGGGTGTTGTTTTGGGAGTTGAGATACTAGAAATAGAATAGAATAGGCAGAGATTATCAAAACTCAACTTGCTGGATAGGGATAGATTGAGGGCATATTATCATAATGAAGTTTATCAAAATAAGTTGGCTTGTTCGATTGGGAAAAATGTTAGGAAACATCCTCTAAAAGAGGAGGATCTAGTGTTAAACAAATAAGACTAAGGATTCTAGATATTCCAGGCAAGTTTAGGCCCACCCAGGAAAGGCCTTTTGTGCTCAAGAAGTTGTTATCCAAAGAAGCTACGATTTAGTCAAACAGTGATGGCAATGAGTTCAGAGAACCAGTGAACATAGACAAAGTGAAAAGGTTTCATAGCTAAAACTCAAAAGAGAAAAAAAGAGAATAAATGCCCCGTAGGTCGAAAATTGAAAAAAAGAGTGACCTTGCTAAAATTAGGCATCTTACCAGGGTGAAAAGTGAAAAAGGCATCCTAGACAAAAATTAGAGGCTAAGAGAAAATAATCAATCAAGAAAATCCGAGAGGGCTGATTGATGACAGGAGTTATAATGCCTGTAAAGTTTCAATTCAAGATTAAACATTACGTGTTATTGGGGTAATATCAAATGCTATTCATGTATACTGAAATCAACAAGATATATCTTACATGTATTCATAACATCATCAATGTAACTGAAAGTAGCAATAGTCTTTCCATATGTTCAAGTTCTAAATGTTTAATAAAAGCAAAAACATAATCTATATCTCTCTCCATCCAGGTGCCTAAGATAAGAAAGTCTATTGTCGACGCTAGGGCTAGTGACCCATTGCTTATATGAGTTAGTGGTGGGGAAATCATATGCACCAATCTCAGGAATGGAAGTCCTAATAGGAAGCTAGATCCAAATCCTCCGATAATACTCTATTAAGAGATGAGAAGTGAGAATGCTACCTCAAAAGCCTAATGAACACCTGATAATCTCCTGTCGATCTCTAAAGTAATGAGCACAATATACTTAAGCATAAAAGGTGGCCCGATATAATCCATATAGATGGATATTGCTCGATACCCCATCCCAAACTATAGAAGTGATAGGCAACCATGTACACCTAAACATGATGTCTTCATCTATCAGACAGCCCAACAGGTTGACATATCTTATGGGATAAACACCCGTGGCTCTGACTCGAGGAGGAGGCTCTAATAGCAGCTTTAGCTTCTCATGAAGCCATAACAAAAAAAAAGCTGTTAGGCTGATTTAGATTTATCTCAGGTAAAAATAAGGCAAACAAATGCGTGATTATCCAAAAGGACACATATTTCAACAATAAAAGCTAGTATGAAAATCCACAAGAGCCATACTACCTTTAAAATAAGGATATACCTGAAGAAGCATAAGGCTACATGTGAAGAAAGAATAAAGGTCATGATGAGCAACATCGAAATCGATGATAATCCCCACTAGAATTAGGGAAAATGGGTTGTGCCTTCGGAACTTGTCATCCACAATACTAAATAATGCAGAATTGCTAGTCATGGGATTATAATTGCATCTCAACAAATACCAGGCAAAGCAGCACCATGCTAAAATGAAAGGTAGGCATGTCGTCGAAGTCATCCGGTACGTCAATCAAAGGTTCTAGTGAGAATGTCCTCCCATAAGGTATCAAGCGTCTAGCCTCAGAAGGGAGAATGCCTAAAGCTCAAGCTACATCTCTAAGATAGTTAGAAACAGAAGAAGGCAAACATGGTCGGGTATAGTGCTCGAATCTAGCATTGACCATCACTGCAAACTCTTTTGGTAGAAGGTACAGCTCCTAATGTGTAAATCTAAACACATTGAACTTTAGGTCCCAATGTCAAGTGGTAGCAAGCAATAAATTCCTATCTAAAGACACTCTCCTTAGAAACCTCAGACTCAAGTGTGAAGCTAATATGGGGCCTTCCAAGTTTTTGGTTCATCCAATAATTGATGTAATTTTGCAAGTACAAAAGTCATGATAACGGTAATTTTTAAGCTATCTAAGTGCAAAAATAATGGAGTAAAAATAAATAACTGAAAGAAAAATGAACAGAAAAAGAAAGAAAAGGAAAAGGAAGAGAGAGAAAAAACCTAAGGAAAGCTTCATTGGAAAATGAGAGGTCAATGGCACAAAGACAAAGAAATTTGAAGCACTATTTATAAAAAGTGATGATAGTTGCCCATCCTTCAAAAGGAACGAGCCATGGGCAGCCCGCCTGTCATTCCTATAAGGCTAAAACTCATTTCTTTGCATGGCTCATACATTACACATACATATTATTGCACTTTCTATTGTTTCCACTTTCATAGAAAATCCATAAGTTCGATGGCCCAAATAAATGACAATGGAAAATTTTACAACTGAAAAGTCACAGAGCTCAAAAGACATGATGAATTTCAAGGGGTATTTTGGACTTTTGGATACATATAGCAAAAAAACACATGTAAACAATGCGAATAATGTAAAAATATGTGATCAAGATGTAAATAAATATTTTATAATAATTTTTAGGCAAAAAAATTTAAAAAATGAAAAAAATGGTTTAAAAACAAAAAAAAATGAGGTTAAAATAAGAAAATAAAATTAAAGATTGATCTAATGAGCAAAATGATCATTTGGCCATGAGGGACGGGATGTTTCTCAGTCCCATTCATTGCTAACGAAGGACGGATTCCTGTTCCTTGCTTGAAAATATAATATAAAGGGCTTTCTTTTTCATTTTTCTGGCAAACCACCATTTTTTTTCGATTTCAAGCTTTGTATTATGGTTTCTTGGGCTAATTTTCTCTATTTTCCATCATTTCATCGAATTGTTAGTGCTTGGAGACTCCTGGAAGCGAGGCACACTTTAGGGAGCAACTCATTCCTACTATTTTTCATTACTTTCTTCTTTCATCTTTCACAAGTATCCTTTATTTATTTATTCATTTTACATTTTATTTAGTTTGACCATGTAACATCCTTGGATCTGCCACCAGCACAGTATTGTTCACTTTGCCACCTGTCACTACACATGTCTGCTTTGGAGACCATGCCGGAGCTAGGCGACTCACGGTTTTGTCCTTGGGCCATAGCCTAAAGCGCGTTATGCTGGGGAGAGGTATCCATATCCTTATAAGGCCTGCTTCTTTCTCCTCTCCAACCGATGTGGGATTGGGACACAATCCACCCCCCTTAGGGCCCGACCTAGCATCCTCACTGATACATCGGTCCAGCACCAGCTCTTATTCCAATTGTAACATCCCTAGATTCGTCGCAAGCACAGTATTGTCCTCTTTGGCACCTATCACTCCACATGTCTGCTTTGGAGACCATGCCCGAGCTAGACGACTCATGATTTTGTCCTTAGGCCTCAGCCCAAAGCCCACTATACTGGGGAGAGGTATCCACATCCTAATAAGGCCTGCTTCATTCTCCTCCCCAATCGATGTGGGAATGGGACACAATCCACCCCCCTTAGGG
This sequence comes from Excoecaria agallocha, assembly GCA_037975025.1. Taxonomy (NCBI): domain Eukaryota; kingdom Viridiplantae; phylum Streptophyta; class Magnoliopsida; order Malpighiales; family Euphorbiaceae; genus Excoecaria; species Excoecaria agallocha. The sequence continues at coordinate 40,386,085 of CM075820.1, forward strand.
CCCGATCCAGCATCCTCGCTGATACATCAGTCCGGCACTGGCTCTGATACAAATTATAACATCCTCGAATCTGTCGCCAGCATATTATTGTCCGCTTTGCCACCTGTCATTCCACATGTCTGCTTTGGAGACCATGCCAGAGCTAGGCGACTCATGGTTTTGTCCTTGGACCTCAGCCTAAAGCGCGCTATGCTGGGGAGAGGTATCCACATCCTTATAAGGCCTGCTTTGTTCTCCTCTCCAACCGATATGGGATTGGGACATAATCCACCCCCCTTAGGGCCCAGCCTAGCATCCTCACTGATACATCAGTCTGGCATCGACTCTGATACCAATTGTAACATCCTCGGATCCGTCGCCAACACAATATTATCCGCTTTGCCACCTGTCACTCCACATGTCTGCTTTAGAGACCATGCCGAAGCTAGGCGACTCATGGTTTTGTCCTTGGGCCTCAGCCCAAAGCACGCTATGCTGGGGAGAGGTATCCACATCCTTGTAAGGCTTGCTTCATTCCCCTCTCGAACCGATGTGGGATTAGGACACAATCCACCCAAGCGGACAATACTGTACTGGCTGCGGATCTGGGGATGTTACAGATCATCTCTTAGCTACTTCTATATATTTTTAGACCTTAGCAGTAGGTTAGTTCATATGTATATGTTTGTTGTAGTTTGTAAATATATAATGCCTTTAGGATATTAGTGAAAATTACAAGAATCCTTTTTTGCATGACACTATAGATAAAAAGAACAACCTTGTATATGAGCACATAAACCAATGGCTATAAACCTTGTATATGAGCAAGTAAACCTATAACGTCTCTATTTTGTGAATAATATAGATGACCTTTATGTGTTGTAATTAGAATATCAATTGCACCCAAACAACCTCTATCAACTTTAATATAGCATGAATTGTGTTGCTTAACGGCCATGACGACTTGTCTAGGTTGTTTTAAATTGTTTTTCATGTAGGAGGCAGTCATATTCCTAGTCAAAATTCTGCCGAAATTTTGTTAAATTCTCATCAAATGTGAAATCTACATTATGTTAATAGTATGAAATATGTTGCTTGGTAGCCATAATGGCCTATGTGTTGTTTGAATTGTCTTTTGTGTAGGGACAATCACATTCCTAGCCAAAATGCTGCCAAAATTTTGTTAAATCCTTGTAAAATGAGAAATATACATATTATGTATTGTCTCCATGTATGTTTTCTAGAACACTTAGTAATGGGTTTAGGATGTTGCATATCATGTTGTGGCACTAATTGCACATTTCTGTGTAGGTTGGCTATCCGCCTTTTTGCCAAAATGCTATCAAAATGCTTGCAAATTCTAATATATTAGCTTACTTGTGAACCAAGGCAAGCCCAAAAATTAACATATAAACTTTTTTGCAGGATGCCTCATAAGACTGCACACACACAGCCACCATAGCTAGTGCCAACCTATATGATGTTAGTGTAGCCACCACATATAAAGCCTACTATGGCTATAGTATAAATGCAGTCGGTTCATGTCCATTAAGTTTCTATAAGACTTCGGATTGTTAAAGGAGGCTAATAGGCTCTTGTCTGGGGTATGCTGGATAGAGTTTTTTGCTCTGGCCTATAAGATATACCCTGATTTGACTCGAGAGGTACTAGCCACTTTACAGTACAAGGGTTATTAGAGTTCAGATACACGTGAGGGGGTAGTCCAGTTCTAGGCACCAGTCCTGATGTGGTTAAAGCTCCTAGACTTATGGATTGAGATAGATGGAGAGTAGTGACACTACCCAATGCCATATACCAATCGGATACTACAAAGAGTACCATGCTGACTACTCAAAACTACCAATATATTCAGAGGGTATTGTTAAGTTCATACTTAAGACGTATAGGCAGTCCACAGTATTGTTAGGTTCATACTCAGTAGAGGGGTAGGCATGTGGACATCACGCATGAGATTATTACATCATTAGTTAAAGTAGCAACTCAGCCCACCACTCAGATATGTATAGGAGGTGTCATCACTCGACTGCTACTATCACTAGGGGCAGACAAGAACAAGTTTGGCGACCCTATTCTAGAGGACATCTATATTGACTTGTAGGCAGTAGTCACCATAAAGATAGTGGAGCCCATTAAGGAGCATAAGGAGGAGTACAGATTGTTGACTGTATCAAAGACCAGACAAAGGTGCAATCTCAACCCTATAGTACTCGCAGAAGGGAACGAGTAAGATCAACCACCATAGGAGGTAGCAGTAGTTCCACAGGTACCTCCAACATAGCCACCTTAGTAGGAGGATTAGGCAAGCTAGGCAGATGAGCCTTAAGAGCCACAATAATGCCAGGGGTAAGAGAGGATTTAGACTATGAGTTTGATATGAAGCTAGACCTGCAAGACCTCCTAAATAGATCATCGTAGCCTCTAGATCATTTGAGATCGCCCATCAGACATCGGTGATTGCTACTCAGAAGGATAGGGAGGTTTTCTCCTAACGAACACCCAGAGGCATCCATATCTTCAATGCCTCTACCATCTGTTCCACTATCACTAGCACGCCTAGAGGCATCCTCGTCTATACTGCTAGTATATCCGTCTTCAGCTCCTTTGTTAGATGATATTTTAAGGAGATTGGCTGCACTTAAGGATGTTAGTCGATGCTAGTATCAGACATTATGGACAATACTCACAATGGTCCAATCTTTACAGGCCTTGCCAACGACCGTATAGACTTTGCAGAATGAGGTGCAAGGTATTAGGGCTTACTTGGTGGCTGCAGGATATAGGTTCCATGTTACTTTATAGGATGTTGATGAGTGTCTAGCTTAGATCAAGGATCAGGGTATGCGCATTGAGAAAGAGGTTCTTAGGAGCAGGCTCATTATTATAGAGACTAACGAGCAGTTAAGGAGGTATATTGGGTATCTAAAGGGTGATTTGATGATATATCTTAAGCACCACTCCAGGGCTTTTACTGAGGTTGGTCAGGGTTCAGAGCAACTAGCAAAGGTGATAGCTTAAGTTTTGCAGCCCTTGATAATAGCATTGATTGGGTTTTGGTTCAGATTTGGGCTAGATGATGAGAGCCACCAGTAGTACCACAGGCCATGGCACCAACCAGAGCTCCTAAGCCTTCAGCATTCAAGCTTCCATCTGGGTAAACCTATTGTAGAAGACCAAGGCTTTCGCAGTAGATCCATTTTTGTATTCAGGGATTTTGAAAATTGTTTATGTATATAAAAGTACAACTTGTATTTAAAAGCTTTGTGTACATATTATGCTTCATTTTGTTTATATTTACACTCAAAATTATTATGCCTCACTTTATTTATATCTATTAGGCTTGAAAATAATAAAAATGATAATAATCATGAAAAAAATACCATAAAGTTAATAAGAAAGGCCTATCATGATGAGAAAAAAGTAACCATAAACACATGAAAAAAAAAGAGGAAGGCTAAATTGACAAATCACTAATATCGAGTTCTTCTCTCAATAGGTACTTAAAACCCCACTAAGGGGCATATACTTATTCCTACAATGACAAGGAGTAAAGAGACTCGTTTATATTAGAAGGAGTTGCCTGAACAGGCTAAAATAAAAAGATATGCACAACAAGAAACTATTGGACAAACAACAAAAATATGATGACAATGTAAATGTTGGAAGAATACAGAACAAGAACAAGTGCGGGACAATAACTTTAATTATGGATTTTTGTACATCGGTGCCAATTTACAGAGTGGTGGCATAGTCATTGAGAAATTTACTAGAAAGGCTCCCAAACATCTTAATGACTCTTCACATTTGTATATTTTCCAGAAAGGCGCTCAAACATCTTAGTGACTCCTCACATATGCATATTTGCTAAAAAGGCTCCCAAACATCTTGATGACTTTTCACATATGCATATTTACCAGAAAGGATCCCAAACATCTCAGTGACTCTTTACGGATACATACTAGCGAGAGTGGCTCTAAGCGTCTCAATGACTTCTCATATATGCATAGTTGCCAAAAACCTCCCTAATGGAATATCTCTTTAAGAAGGGATAATAAACTTATCAAAAATATGAGCCAATATAAATGTTAGTCTACAATAGATAGCAACAATGAAACATTACTTAAAACATATTTGATTTTGCAAGTCAAATAACCTAATGCCAATTAGTCCATATCAAGTCATCTCAATTCTGCATGCCTTAGGCACTAATCAAATGCATTCAAGCTACTTGATTCTATGTGCCTCGAGCACTAATTAGTCCCCACCAAGTTGTCTTGATTTTGTATGCCCTAGGCACTAATCAAATGCATTCAAACTACTTGATTCTACATGCTCCAAGCATTAATCAATCCCTACCAAGACATCTCATTTTTAGATGCCCTAAGAACTAATTAAATGCATTCAAACTAACTAATTATGCATGCCCTAGGTATTAATCAGTCCCCATCAAGTCATTTTGATTTTGCAAGCCCTAGGCGCTAATAAGACGTATTCAAATAACTTAATTTTTCTTGCCTCAAGTGCTAATTAGGGTTAATCAACTCATCCTGATTTTGCATGCTCCAGGCACTAATTGAACAATCAATCTAGGATTAACACATTGATAAATTGATGTTAACTATCTAAATTTGGTTAACACATTGACAAACTGATGTTAACTACTCGAATTAGGGTTGATATGTCGACAATCTGAAGATAACTACCCAATCAACCTGGAGACTCACTGCCTCAAAAGATACATGTTTTAATAAAATCAGAAACTCATTGCCTCAAGTGCACATCTTTTCCTTTTACTCTAAATTTTGGCTCACTTTGGCATCAATGCACCAGTTCCTAAAAATTAAGGGCAGCTGTAAACATTGTGACCCAAGGCAGCCTAGATCAGGGTTTTTTGATGATGAGGAAATAGTATACTACTAAAAGTAGGTTCGGATCTCAAAGCTCTAATTGTCAATTTCTCACACTTTCTCAAATATTTTTATAATTTTTGAAAAGATTTCCAAGAGTTTTTTACAACAAAATGCATAAAAACCTTTCTTTGGACCTTTAGAGGTGACAAATTACCATCTATTACCTGAGGAGTGCCCGTCCATGGCTCTTTCTCTCCTATATAAGCTAAACAAGGGGAATTTTGGAAATTCTAGGATTTCGGGCTAAGAGACAGCTGCCTCTCATTGAGGGACACTCGTCAATGACTTGAAGTCCAGAATTCCCACATTTTTGGAATTTTAAAAAAAAATGAGATAATAGTTTTTAAGAGATTTTATCCAAATTTTTTAAGGATTTATCTCTAGATTTAGGAAATTGGAGTTGGAATCCAACTTTACCTCTACCTTAGGTATAAAACCTAAAAAATTAAGGTTTTGGAAGGGGGAGGAATCACTTTTTACATAGCCACTTTAGAGAAAAAGAAAACTTAATTTCTTTCTCTCTTTAAAATTTGCTCAACCAATTTCTTTTGATTAACACACATATAAATGAATTTCATTGCATTATTCAAAAAGGTAAGAAGCACAAATCAGAGTAGTGATATAGACTACAAGGGCTTTAGAGTTATAATATCTTTTAAGGATAATATTATAGGCTCATTTCTTACTTTCACTCTCTACAAATTATAATCCATAATTATGTGATTATTTAATGCAAATATAATATGTTTAGATGTTGTGATTGAATAAATGGCATGATTAAATTTTGTTGAGATGCAAATCTGGATCAAAGAGAATGTTAGAGGTATGATTAAGTGATTAGATTCCTCCATTGTTGTAATATGTGAAGTTTTTATTTCTTTCTTTTAATTTTATAAATTGATGATTTTAATGTGTTCTATGCATGAATTGATGTTATAACACTATATTAGCATGATTTAGAGCCTAATAAGTGCATGTTTAGGGTTAAAATACACTTTGTATAATTTTTTCATATTTTACCCATGGAAATTCTGCAACTTACCTTGTCTAGAGGTGATGGAAGAGAAGATGATTCAATGGATGCCCGTTCGTCAGTCGACAGATAGGATGCCGCGAGCTCATCTCCTCATCCCATCCCTTACTTTTTTGTGGGCATCCCTCGCCTTATTTTGGGGGTCTGCGGTCATGAAATTGGGTATTTTTGGTGTATTTTATGCATTTTATATATTTTTATGCCATTTATTCAATTTGCATGATATTTGTGTAGTATTTTAAGTTTGACTTTGTGTGATATGGTTCTGTACTTGGTTTCATTATGTTTTGTATAGTTAAATTCATAATTATTTTTATTGTATTATACTAATCCATGTGCCTTTTTTCATAGTTTTTTGAGTACTTTATATCTTTGCCTTTGGAGAATTTCTGTGTGATTTTTTGCATAGGAAATCATGCTTTTGAGTTGATCACCATCCTTTGCCCATTCGGTTACTTTGGTTAACCACTTTCTCTTATTAATTATTTATTTATTATCTTTGGTTTGATTTAGCTTTTATTTATTTTGCATTTATTTATTTGATATCATTTTCTAGATGTATTATTATTTTGGAGATGTAATTGTTAGTAAAAATGGGTTTTTGTGCACAATAACAAAAAAGGCATTAAAAATATTTTTTATTAAATAATTGGGCTTTCCATCAAAGTCTAGACCAATATCCAAATTTTTAGCCCAAATCCACATAAAATAAAACTACTTTTTTGTAAAATATGCATAAGGGAACCAATAGGATTTTTACTTAATTTTAATCAATTTGAATCGTGCGAGAGAGGAAAGAGGATTAAATGTAAAACCCAATTATAAAACAAACACCTAACTAAGATGCCTAATAAGACTGATGTCCCAAACACCAGTCTCTATTTGGGTATCAAAAGGTTGAAATTTATTTCTCGATTTTCTGTTAGGTGGTGATTCCATGATACCTTCCTTTTGTAGGCCCATTAGTAAATGCCTTCATGGGTTGAGTATCAATAATAACTTGGGCATGATCTTTTTTATTGTGAAGTAGCCAATTTATGAGCTAAGTGAGCCTAATTTGGTCTTGGACCATAATAACGAGCCTCTGAGAGTGAACTTGAATGACGAACACAGCTTTGGTATGCGTCACACACAATGGCCACTGCCATTCCACCATTGGAGCTATTAGATTTAGTAAAGGAAGGCACTAGAGAGAATGTGGCATACTCGGATGCAAACCTACTGGCTGAGGGTAGAAATCATAATAGACTTGTCTATATTAAGGCCCAAGTTAATGGTAAGCACACTATTTGTTAAAGAGTATGCCCTAGAGCCCATGTAATAGGGATGTTTTTCATATGTATGAATTTATATTCTCAATAAAAGGCATCATTAATTTATTAATGCTATATTTAAATACATGAGTTTGTAAATCTTAAATTAATAAATGAAGTCCTAAATATTATAAACACGGTGTAATGGCAATTATGAAAGTGTTCATGATATGAGATGTCAATTACATGCAAATGTATTAATATCTGAATATCCGTAGTCATAAAATTAACAAGATAAGGATACTGTTAATTCGAACAGACTATCACATGTTATGCTTCTTGAATGGTTAAAGCAGTGGTTATCATAACTGTGATTATGGAAGATAATCAAAGCTAACATACGGATACTTGTTAGAAGAACAAGTTCATTGGAGACCTGCATAGAGAATCCTCACATGGATATTAAATCTATGTCAGTGAGGAATCTCTTCATAGCGGTTGTGTAAGTATCCCTAGACTTGAGATCACCAAAATTATCTTAAGTAGCAAGTGGTATACTTTGACTCTATAAATGATTACTTCCAACTGGGAGTGAACATAGTTAGGAGATTGGGTATATCATGATCTACTTGAAGATAGTTGAGTGATTGACAAAGGATTCACCATCCCAGATTTAATAAGGGAAGTTATCTCGCATGATTCTATAATTGCCTTGTTCAGAGAATCTCTGGCCAGAGTAATATGCCAAGATGGATAGAGATCCATGAAGGGCATTTTGGGAACAATGATTAAATTAATAGAACATACATAAGTAGTTTATATGAGTTGACAGAAATACATACTCAGAATCTAATTGAGATAAGAGTTGTGAAAGGAGTAATTGCACGATAACTATTTCTATGGAAGGGTATAGTCAAACCACTTGACTTTCCTGACATTTGGGTTGTCATGATGCCTAGCTAAAGGCCAATCATGACTTGTATAATGATGTATCAAGAATATAAATAGGGATTGATAAAATGATTTAAAGGAGTTTAAGTCATGTGAGTTTTGAATAGAATTCACAATTACATATTACACTGCCAATATGGACAGGAACCCAATAGGTCACACACATATAGAGAAAAGGATAAAATGTTAAAATTACAAGGATAATAATATTTGATATTATTATGAGGGTAGAGAAGTGAATAAGATAATAATTAATTAAAGAGTTTAATTAATTATGATCAAGTAAAATTTTTCGCGGAAGTTTTGAGAAATATCTTGTAAAATTAGACCTAATTGAAATAATGTTTTTCATGATTAATTATTATTGTCCTATAAGTGTTATAGGACTACTATAAGTGTTATATAACTGATATAATAATTAATAGGTTCATTAGAGGAATTATAAAAAGGGCTAAAGGAATGAAGCTGGTGTGGAAGCCGTCTAAAAGAGGGCCACACGCTAACTCCATACAGAAGGCCTTAATGGCATATTTATTGGACCAAATTAATTTATAAATGTGACATAAGTGTTATGGAACCTACATATTTAATTTGGTTGGATTTGGAATCCATTTGGGTAGTTAAATCCGATTAGTTACACAAAGGGCCTAGTTTGTGGGTTTTGTGCATAGTTTTTTATGAAAAGGTTTAATTAGGATTTAATTAAGCCCAAATGATTATAATTAATTCTAGAGGACCAATTAATAATTCTCCAGCAATTTTAAAGAGCCCAATCTCATTGGAAGTTGGAATTTTAACCTGACTATGAAAGTCTAATTAATGAGGAATTAGGGTTAAGTGATTAAACACATAAGAAAGTCTTTTATTCTAATTCTCTCTCCTTTTTGCGCTACTTTCCTTGCTAGATCTTGGGAATTTCGGCCACTCTTTTTTCTACACCAATTTTTTGGTTCAATTTATCAATCTCTAGAGTGGATTACTCATTGGAGGTGTTCGATTTTGGACACTGTGGTTTGCGACAACCCGGTGCGAAGGAAAATCAACTATACAACAAAAATTAATGGTGATTTTTTGTATTCATGTTAATATGAATATTGTACATTCATGGCAATATCAGTAATGTTGGTTAAAAAATTTTAAATTCCGCTTATGTATGAGATGCATGTAACCGATAAAATCCAACATGGTATCAGAGCCTAGGTTTTGCCATGAATATACAATTCTATATTTTTCTGCATAATAAGTTTTATTTTATTTTATTTTGAGTTATTTATTTCATGAACTTTAAAATATCAGATTTAATTATTCAAGAATGAGAAATATTGATTTCTGGATATATGTGTTATCAAATAAATTTAACCGAAACAAAAACGATTCTTTTGAAGAATTAGATCTAGGGTTTTGCGTGAAACCCTTACAGAATTAGGGACTATTCTAATTTAATTTCTTATGGATCCATTAAAACATCATTTAGATGATATTTTAAATGTTTAATAGGTGATATTAAGCCGTAGGATCGAACAAAATTAAAATCGAACAAGTTTTGCATGAAAACTAGTTCAATCGAAAAGTTCGATAAATTGATGTTTTTGGTGTGTTCTTGGTTAGAACGACTTTTAATATTCTAAATCCGATATATATGATATATTAAAGTGTTTTTAATTAATTGGATTAATTAAAATGGGTCTTAAATTAATTTGATTAATTTTAATTCATTAAAACCACTTAATGGGCTTAATTATGTTTATGGACTTGGTTTAAATTAGTGAATGACTTGGTGGGCCCAAGGAGCTGATTTAAATTAAATATTATAAACATTAATTAAGTTTATTAATGGGTTTTAAGAGCTGGAGTGGGCTTGCCTCATTCCAAAAGGCCTAAATGGTCCAATAGACACAAAACTAGTTTGTTTGTGAACACATTTAGGGTTTATTTTGGTGGGTTTCGGCCTACCCTTGATCTTAAGCCCAAAATTGATTATTTTAATTATTTAATATGATTAATTAATTAAATAATCAATTAACAATTAATTACTAATCAATTGGATTGATTATTAAGGCAAGAACACATGCATGCAAAAAGGTTTCCTAAAATGAAAATTTCCAAAATGGAAAAAGTTTCCTAATTGGATCACATTGTTAAAATAACTCAAAAGCTTGTTTCAAGAGTTGAAACAAAGTTAGTAATCAATTTCTTTATGCATTAGAAAGGCATATAAGGGTGTATGATTGGCATAATGGATAGTTATGGACAACGCCCAATGTGATTGAGCATTATGCATGTTTTGGCCCAATAAGGACTTTAATGTCCGAGCCACTTGTTTTTGGTTTGAATTTCTTTTCAAGTTTTAATATGTAATTAGATTACTTAGATTAGAATTAGAAATAGAGATAAAGAACACTATCAAGGAGAACGATGGGCTGGATAGAGATCCAACAGTCAGTCTTCTTTACATATTTTGTGAATTAGAAACAGTCAGTCTTCTTTACATATTTTGTGAATTATTTCGCAATAATTCACCATTTTATCTATAAATTATGCAATAATTCATCATAATTTCACATTTTTCAATTAATACCTAACTAAAAGTTATTTCAAAAATATTTATTTAATTTCCATAAATTCTATAAAAATTCATGGATATTAATTTTCATTAATATTATCATTAGAAAGCTTAAAATCACTAAAATAACTGAAAATCACATTGTTTTCTCTTGAACTACCATTCGGCCTCCACGATAACTCTACCATATAAATTATTTTAAATTCACTCAATGTTTCTAATAAGCATAATTAAGACCTAAATACATGAATGTAACATGAATTTCAATAATACCTCAATATATAAATTTTTCCTTAATAAACCTAAAGGAAATTCACTCAATTAATAGGGAAATAAAATTTTTAATTAGTCACAAACCTTTTTCTTGTGATTATCCTTGTATAGGCTTCATTTTCTTTGCCTTTGGCTAGTGGGATAGGCTCCTCCTCTTGAATTTCTTCAATGGCCGAATTCCTTATCAAAATAAAATCTAATATTTTGAGTTTAAATGCTAAAATTAATAGCAAAAATGAACTCTAGGGACCCAAAACTAGTAGTAGGCACCACGAAATCAAATTAAAATCATCTATTTCACTTACCTAAATTTGACACTTAAACTTTAACCCTTGATTTCTTTTGATTCTCTTCCTTGAATCAAAGATAAAAGATGGCTAGGGTACTCTAGAGGGGCTGAAATCACTTCCTTGAACTTTGATTTGGTGGGATTTGGGTGAAATTTGAAGGAAAAATATAAGAAAAATGAAGTGAGGGAGTTCGGACACCAAAGAAGCTGAAGAAGGTAGATGATTTTGCTAGATTTTTCTGGAGAATAAGAGCTTTTATGTGGCCTTATAATAGGCCTTGGGCTAGGCTTTAATTGGGCTGGGCTTTAATTGGGCTTGGATAATTAATTTGTTTTTACCCGATAAATGGCCCTAATTAATTTCTCCCAGTTTTTAACTTCAAACCACTTCAAATTTGATTTCATTATTTATATCATATTAAAAATAGGCTATACCTAAAATTTCAACCTAATCAGATTTCGTTTTGGGTCCAATTTAATTTTATCGGTCCGATTCAAAAATACTATTATTACCGAAAATTTTATTTTTTATTACCAAAATAATCTACATATTATTTTAGGCATATATGTAATTTTTTATAATTTTTAAACTTTATTTACTATTTTTAATAGCAAAAATGATAAAAAATCAATTAAAAACCCTAAACCTTAATTATCTCGGTTTTCGTTCTTTTGGATTTTGAAGGCCTATTTGACCTCAAAATTCAACTCTGAACTACTCGTGACTAATACTTTCCAATAGTCAAATAAAATATTTTTCACTTTCGGGTGTAATTTTCAGTTCGAAAATACTATTCACTATCAGAAAAGTACTATTCATGATTAGCCCAACATTGAGGCCATTACAATTCTCCCCTACTAAAAATAATTTCATCCTAGAAATTTACTTGATTCAAAAAGTATAGGATATTCTGATGGTTGCTTTTGGTTCCCAAGTAGCTTATTCCATGTTGTGATGGTGCCATAAGACCTTTACTAGTGGAACTTATTTATTTCTCAGCTGTTTAATCTCCCTAGCCAGAAATCTTACCAGTGTTTACTCATAAGTCATATCGGGTTATACTTGAATATCCACTGGTGTAATGACATGGCTAGGGTCAGATCTGTACCTTCTGAGCATTGACATATGGAACACATTGTGGATCTTTTCCAACTCTGAAGGTGATTTCAATCGATAAGCTACTGGACCTACTCACTGAAGTATCTCATAGGGGCCAATAAACCTTGGCCTTAACTTTCCTTTCTTGCCAAATCTCAAAATTTTCTTCCATGGAGATACTTTTAGGAAAACTTTTTCTCCGACCTGAAACTCTATATCTTTCCTCTTCAGATCTGCATTAGACTTCTGTCTATCCATGGCTTCTTTCAATCTACCTTTGATAATTTGCACTTTTTCTTATGAATCATGAATCAAATCAGATCCTATCAATTTTTTTTCATTTAACTCTGTCCAACATAGAGGAGTCTTGCATTTTCTTCCATATAAAGCCTCAAAATGAGCCATGTTTATACTGGATTGATAGCTGTTGTTGTAGGAAAATTCTATAAGGAAAAAATAATTTTCCCAACTGTTACTAAACTCTAGTACACAGCATCATAACATATCTTCCAGTGTCTGAATTACCCTCTCTGACTGACCATCTGACTCGGGGTGAATACTGTGCTAAAATAGAGCCTTGTACCCAGAACTTCTTGTAGACTTTTCCAAAAATAGGAAGAAACCTAGGATCCCTATCTGAAATGATGGATGATGGTACTCTATGTATTAATATATATTTTTGCCAATCTGGTCAAAGGATAATCCATCCGGAATGGCAAGAAATGAGCGGATTTGCTGAGTCGACCCATAATCACCCATATAGCATTATGATTCTTCTGAGTGACAAGCAATCCTGTGACAAAATCCATGGTGACCCTGTCCCATTTCCACTTTGGTATCAAAATAGGATGAAGTAATCCAGAAGGAACCTGGTGCTCAGCTTTTACTTACTGACATATCAGACATCTACTCATAAACTCTCTCACATCCCGCTTCATTCCTGGCCACCATTAATAAGATTTCAAATCCCGGTACATCTTGTTACCTCCAGGATACATAGCATAACTATTATGGTGTGCCTCTATAATGATGTTCTTCTTCAGTTCTTCCTGATCTGGAACACAAAGTCTTTTCTTATAGCAAAGGCTTCCATCTACGTTCAAATAATAGTCTCATTCCTTGCCATCCTTTAACCTATTCATAATAGTTTTCAGTCGATCATCCTCTTTTTGAGCCATTTTCACTTGATACATGAAGTATGGTTTCAACTGCATTTTAGCCAGTAAAGCTCCATCTGATGCCAGACTCAAACTAATATTCAATGTTTTAAGTGCTAGAAACAATACTATTAGTCAATTACAATTGTCAATCACTTATATCAATTCATTTGAAAACATTTACCTTACCTTTCATGATTTTTTTGCTAAGTGCATCAGCCGCCATGTTAGCCTTTCCTCGATGGTAATCGATAAAATAATCATAGTCTTTAATCAACTCCAACCAACATCTCTGTCTGAGGTTAAGTTCTCTCTGAGTAAGCAAATACTTCAGACTCTTATGGTCAGTATAAATATAACATTTCTCTCCATACAGATAGTGCCTCTATATCTTCAATGCAAAAACAATAACTGCCAGATCATGAGTAGGATAATTCTTCTCATGAGTCTTGAGTTGTCAGGAGGTATAAGCAATTACCTTGCCTTTTTGCATTAAAATGTAGCCTAGCCCATTTTTGGAGGCATCACTGTAGACCACAAAATCCTTACCCGACTTGGGTTGAGTGAGGATAGGAGCTTCAATCAACATACCTTTAAGTTTATCAAAGCATTCTTGATATCTGTCAGTGCACACAAACTTTGTGTTCTTCTGTAACAGTCAAGTCAGTGGAACTGCAATAGCGGAGAAACCTTTTATAAAGCTCCTGTAATATCTGGCTAACCCCAAAAAACTTCTCACTTTAGTCACATTCTTAGGTGGCTTCCACTGAAGAATTACTTCAATCTTTGATGGATCCACTTTAATACCTTCTGCAAAAATCACATGACCTAAGAAAGATACTTTATTCAACCAAAAGTCACATTTACTGAATTTAGCATACAACTGCTTCTCTCTCAAAGTCTGTAAAATAATTCACAGATGTTTATCATGTTCCTCTGGTGTCTTAGAATATACCAGAATGTCATCAATGAAAACCACCACAAACGGATCCAGATAAGGATGAAAAACTCTGTTTATCATATCCATGAAGGTGGATGGTGCATTTGTAAGCCCAAATGGCATGACCAAAAACTCATAATGGCCATCCCAAGTATGGAAAGTAGTTTTAGGCATATATGTAGATTTTACTCCCATATGGTAATATCTTGATCTCAAGTCAATCTTTGAAAATACACCTGCTTCCTTTAGCTGGTCAAACAAATCTTTAATGCGAGGAAGGGGGTATTTGTTCTTTATAGTCACTTTATTCAGCTTCCTGTAATAAATGCATAGCCTAAGTGTCCCATCCTTCTTTTTAACAAACAAGACTGGTGTTACCCAGGGAGAAACACTGGGTTTGATGAATCTCTTATCGAGCAATTCCTGTAGCTGAATCTTTAATTCTTTTAACTTTGTAGGTGCCATTCTATAAGGAGCAATGGATATGGGCACAGTTCTTGGAGCTATATCAATAGAAAATTCTACTTCTCTGTCGGGTGGTAAACCTGGTAATTAATCAGGGAACACATCTGGAAATTCTCTGACAGTGGGCACTTCTGACACCTTTGAACTATCTTTTTTTTACCTCCATTGCATAACACATATAGGCTACACATCCCTTTCTGATCAATCTCTTAGCTGTAGTAGCAGATATCACATCAGACATAAAATCATATCTCACACCTACCATTGTAATTTTTGATGATCTTCAAGCATTAAAGTGACACTTTTTCTTTTACAATCAACAGTCGCTTGGTGGTCGGATAGCCAATCCATCCCCATAATCACATCAAACTCATGGAAGGGTAGCTCAATAAGGTTTGCCAAGAATACATGTCCCTGGGCACTAATAGGACACTGTCTGTATACCTTATTTACCACTACACTATGCCCTAGAGGATTACTTACCAAGATATCCTGGTCCAAGATTGCCTCTTTCATCCCTTTATCCCAAGCTAATGCAGTATTAATATAGGAATGAGTCGAACCAGGATCAATCAATGCTTGAACTGAATCAGATAATAGGAGAAATGTACCTACTATCACATCTGGAGCATCCTCCACCTCTCTGGCTCTAACAGCATATATCTGACCTGCAGATCGCCTCTGACTCTGAGATGACTGCCCAACTGGTCTAAAGGCTGATGTGATGGGGGTAGCTCCCCTACCACATCCTCTTGGTGTAGAAGACCCAGTGCCTAATGCTGGAGATGCCACTAAAGCAGTCGGTAATGCTGGACAATCTTTAATCTGATGCTCTTTGGACCCACATCTAAAACATGCTTCAGTCTGAAATTTGCACTCCCCATAATGAAATTTGCCACAATAATCATAGGCTACAGTTGTCCCACTGTCTCTATCCCGAGGGGTACTAGCTGCTGGAGTAGTTGGAGCTCTGCCACGTGCAGTACTACCCCGACCTCGTCCTGCTGGAACTAGAGCACGGCTCTGAGGTGTAAAAGATCCCTTTGATTTCTTACTCTGATCACCCTTTCCACTGGAATATCCTTGCTTCCTCTTGTGTTGAAATCGGGACTGTCTCTCAGCTTGCTCAGTCTTGATGGTCTCTAATTTAATGGATGCCTCCACAATAGCTCTCAAAGTAGGGTACTGCTTGGTCCCTAAAATTTGCCTGAGCTCAGTATATAGTCCTTTCGCAAACCTTTGTCGCAACTTTGCATCTGTAGACTGACTCTCATCAAGGTATGCACTGAGGCACTCAAACTCGCATTCACACTCTGCCACATATTTATTATCTTGCCTCAGCCTCCAAAAGGCATCCTACATGGCCAATTTATACTCTGACCCAATATATTTAAGCTAAAACTAAGACACAAAGAAATCCCAAGTCAACTGATCCACTGGGGTGTGCTTCCTAACTGAGTCCCGCTAAACAAAAGTTGTTCCTTGCAACAAAGCAACTATACCCTCTAACTTTTCTTCTGCTGAACTATTTGTGATTTCAAAAAGCCTCTTTATTTTAAATAACCAGTCTTCAGCCAGTGATGGTTTCAAAGGATCCTTTCCAGAAAAGTCTTCAGCTTCCAACCTTTTTAACTTTCCAAAATAGGCCTTCTTCTAGGTGGAGCTAGCTGAACCTGAACAACTGTATGAGAGGATTGAGCTTGACCTACTTGTAGTCGTTGCTGGATGTATTCAGCTATAAGACAAAGGAAGTCTGGCTGTGAGGGTGGAGGTGGCAATGCTTGAGAGAAAGTCTGCGGTTGTGGGGCCTCCTGCTGTCCAGTACCTATATAGGCTTCACTTTCATCATCCCCCACCTGTCTATCTCGATTAGATGACATCTTTACACGATAAAACAAATAAGAGCAAGTACACATTAGATTTCCATCACACTTTATTACTTACAATTGGCATGTATATATATAGGCAAATAAATCATACTTATTCCCACTCCGATCTTAGAACCGACTAAACCAATGATCTGATACCACAAAATGTAACACCCTTACTATAATAGTCTTATTGGAGGATGCAAATGGTCCAAATTTTTTTTTTACCATCCAATAGCTTTTCCATTAAAACTTAATATCCATATTTCACCTAACCTCTATTAACATAACAACCTCCTTTCATACTTAACTCTTATTAACTGCTGACCTATAACTGTCCAGTTTATACTATACATTTAACTAAAATTTGGCAATATAACGGCTATAATCTTAACTAATCCCCCTGAAAAATAGACAATAACACAGCCTCTCTGAGGCATAATAATTTATATCCAATCACATGACACAACCACATACTCCATCATATAACACATGAATACTATCTACTTTCTGCAATTCCTCATCCACACACTTCTATATACAATAGCATACAATACAATACAAGTATCATTACAATTTTGTTCTCATAACACAAAACATAATAGATATATATATACATGCCACAAAACTATTCCTCCTATTTCTTCAACCTCAGTTGTCTTCTGTGTACTCATGCTTCAGAATATTTGTACCTGAACGCAGTAAATCCTACGTACTAAGCATTAAACATGCCCAGTGGTGACTAAGAATCATAATATTTCCCTAAAAGCATATTTTCCTATTTATGTGCAATTAAGTTAATTGTTAACCTTTTTCTCGTTTAAAAGCATATTAAACTATTAACAACTATTTTTTTTTATTTAGATTAAAACTTTACTTAACTTTTTAGTTTAGTCCTTAAACTTTTATTTATTCCAAAAATACCCTTTTATGCTTTTTAATTACCAAAATGCCCTTTATTTTCTTATTTTCTCATTTTAATTTCTTAATTGGCTTATAAATTACCGATTAATCCTTATTTTGACTTTTTCATGTAAAATTATATTTTAGTCCTTTAACCATACAAAGTTAACTTTTTACACAATTAGTTAACCAAATTATAATTTTATCCTTATTAATTATTTTCTTCTCACTTTTACCTATTAAAATCATCTTTTTGGAAAATTTCCATTTTAGCCCTAAACTTTTAAACTTTTTCCATTTTAGTCCTTTTTCACTTGAAACTTCAGTTTTAACTTTCTTCTTACACTTTTAGCATTTTTTTAGCATTATGTCCTTAGTACAGACCCGATAGATAACTCTCAGATCGGATATGCAGGACTGGACGCCACAGGGCCACGACAAAATGCGAGATGACCTCCAAGAATCATCCCTCATATAACATATGAACATATGACAGTACGTATGATAGACATTATGGAGATCAACGTTCTAACCATAGTAAAGCAAGTCTCCATGACTTGCACTGCGGTACAGGTATCCCTATGGCTAGCCAATTATATCCTGAACTAGGTTTTACTGTCTGACTCTTTCTAAGGGCACAAGTTTCCTTAATTTTTATTTTATTATTCAATTTCCCATTTTTTTCATTACTTGTCATTGCTTGTCAATACTGCATCAGTGTAGTACACTTACATTCAGTCTTCTATACCTAGTCTGTGAATTATTTCACAATAATTCACCATTTTATCTATAAATTATGCAACAATTCATCATAATTTCACATTTTTCAATTAATACCTAAATAAAAATTATTCCAAAAAAATTCATTTAATTTTTGTAAATTCTATAAAAATTCATGGATATTAATTTTCATTAATATTATCATTAGAAAGCTTAAAATCACTAAAATAACTAAAAATCACATTATTTTCTCTTGAACTACCATTCGGCGTCCACTATAACTCTACCATATAAATTATTTTAAATTCACTGAATGTTTCTAATAAGAATAATTAAGTCCCAAATACATGAATATAACATTAATTTCAATAATACCTCAATATATAAATTTTTTCTTAATAAACCTAAAGGAAATTCAATTAATTAATAGGGAAATAAAAGGATTAATTAGTCACAAACCTTTTTATAGTGATTATCCTTGCCTAGGCTTCATTTTCTTTGCCTTTGGCTAGTTAGATAGGCTTCTCCTCTTGAATTTCTTCAATGGCCGAATTCTTTTTCAAAATAAACTCTAATATTTTGACTTCAAATGCTAAAATTAATAGCAAAAATGAACTCTAGGCACCCAAAACTAGTAGTAGGCAACAAAAATTCAAATTAAAATCAACTATTTAACTTTCTTAAATTTGACACCTAAACTTTAACCCTTGATTTCCTTTGATTCTCTTCCTTGAATCAAAGATTAGAAATGGCTAGGGTACTTTAGAGAGGCTAAAATCACTTCGTTGAACTTTGATTTGGTGGCATTTGAGTGAGATTTGAAGGAAAAAGAGAAGAAAATAGAAGTGAGGGAGTTTGGCAACCAAAGAAGTTAAAGAAGGCAGATGATTTTACTAGAGTTTTTTGAAGAATAAGAGCTTATATATGCCTTATAATGGGCCTTGGGCTGGGCTTTAATTGAGCTTGGACAATTAATTTGTTTAAGCCAGATAATTACCCGATAAATGATCGTAATTAATTTCTCCAACTTTCCAACTTCAAATCTCTTCAAATTTGATTTTATTATTCATATCATATTAAAAATAGGCTATACCTAAAATTTCAGCCTAATCGGAGTTCGTTTTGGGTCTGATTCAATTTTATCGGCCTGATTAAAAAATATCGGTGTTTCTGAAAAATTCACTTTTTGTTACCAAAATAATCTACATATTATTTTAGGCACATATGTAATTTTTGATAATTTTAAACTTTATTTCCTATTTTTAATAGCCAAAATGATAAAAAAATCAATTAAAAATCTTAAACCCTAATTATCTCGGTTTTCATTATTTTGGCTTTTAAAGGCCTATTTGACATCAAATTCACTTCAAATTTCAAACTCAGACTACCCGTGACTAATACTTTCCAATAGTCTATTAAAATATTTTTCACTTTCGGGTATAATTTTCAACCCAAAAATACTATTCACTATCGAAAAGTACTATTTATGATTAGCCCAACATTGAGGCCAATACATGTTCATTTAATCTTGGCACTAAAAAAATCCAAAAGAAATCCTGATAGAATCAGACATAATTCCTAAAGAATGGGAAAATTTTGAAATAAAATTATTGAAGTAGGAAAAGTCTTTGCCTGAACCTGTGAGGTTATACTAGGAATTGATCAGGAAATCACTGAACATGCCATTCCTACTTACCCGAGGTATAAGCCATTCAAGTAAAAGCTTAGGAGACTTAGGCTGAAGTGAATTGAAAAGGTTAAAGAGAATATGAGGAAGAAAATAGAAGCTAAGTTCTTAGTAAAGGTGCAATACCCAACTTGGTTAGCTAATGTAGTCCCTATACCTAAAGAGGATGAAAGGCTCAAAGTGTGTATAGACTATAAAGATTTGAACAAGGCCTATCCCAAGGATGATTTTCCTTTATCCCACATAGATGTCTTCATAGATAGTGTTGTACCATGTGCCATGTACAATTTTGTTGATAGGTATATAGGGTATAATTATATCATTAACAAGATTGTTGATAGGATCAAGACAACATTCATCACTGAGTAAGGAATCTATGCCTATCGAGTTATGCCATTTGGACTTAAGAATGCAGATGCCACCTACCAGAGGATGGCCATTAGGATCTTATATGACTTTATCCATAAAGAGGTGGAGGTCTATGTGGATGATATGATGATCAAGTTTGCTACCCGAGAGGGTCATTTCATGGCCTTGAAGAAGTTCTTTTAAAGGATAGACAAGTATAATCTTTGCCTTAACCCGAAGAAGTGCATATTCAAGGTTACTTTAGGAATTCTACTAGGACATATAGCAAGCCAAAGAGGAATAAAAGTAGACCCAGATAAGGTGAGGGCTATTAAAGAAATGCTTGTGCCATAAAAAGAGAAAAAAGTTAAAGGATTCCTAGGTAGGCTTTAGTACATTAATAGATTCATTGCCAAACTCACATCAATTTCCCAGCCTATCCTTAAGCTACTTAGGAAGAACTAGCTGGTGGTATGGAATGAGGACTATCAAAAGGCATTTGATATAACACTTCAAAAAAATGCAGAATAGCAACAAAAATTCATGACAAAAATGAAATTCGTTCCTATATGCACCATATACCAACAACATTATGACAAAAAATAAATTTCATCGCAACTATTGAAAGATTTTTTGGGAAAACAAATATAGTGACAAATTAGCGAGAACAAATTCTTGTTGTTGCTAATATCAGGTGCCAAAATTTTGGCATAAAAAATTGCGACGACAAAAGTAGATTTAGTGAGAACATTATTGTTGCTAATTAGTGAGAACAATGTTGTAGCTAATTAGCGAAAACAATGTTATCGCTTACTTGGCAAAATGTTTTGGCCCGCACCTAAGTTGGTGACAACATTGTTGTTGCTAATTAGAGAGAATAGTGTTGTAGCTAATTAGCGACAACAATGTTGTGATTGATTTAGCTCTATATTAGTTTCATTCATATAACTGTATTAGCTAGAACATTTGCATCGCAACTTAACGAGAACATTGTTGTAGCTAAATTGACAACAACATTTTTGTTGCTAATTAGTGAGAATAGTGTTGTAGCTATTTGGCGACAATAATGTTCTCTCTAACTTGGCAAAATTTTTTGGTGCGCACCTAAATTTTTGATAACATTATTGTCGCTAATTAGCAAGAACAGTATTGTAGCTAATTGGCAACAATAATGCTATCACTAATTTAACTCTATATTAGTTCCATTCATATAACTATATTAGCTAGAACATTTGTGTTGCTAATTAGCGAGAACATTGTTGTAGCTAAATTGGCGACAACATTATTATCGCTAATTAGCGAAAATAGTGTTGTCACTAATTGGCAACAACAATGTTGTTGCCAACTTGTCAAAATGTTTTGGTGTGCACCTAAATTGGTGACTACATTGTTGTCGCTAATTAGCGAGAACAGTGTTGTAGCTAGTTGGTGACAACAATGTTGTCGCTGATTTAGCTCTATATTAGTTCAATTAATATAACTATATTAGCTAGAACGATTGTGTCACTAATTATCAAGAACATTGTTGTAGCTAAATTGGCGACAATAATGTTGTTGCTAATTTATCAAAATATAATATTAGCTCCATTCATATAGTGATGACAAACTCCTGTCTAAATTGCAATGATAATTGTTCTCGCTAAAGTATACTAAAGTTGTGACGGTAATGTTGTTGCCAATAGCAAAATATTTAAAGTAACAATGGTAAAGTTCTTGCTAAAGTAGCTAGTGCTTACGGTGTTTAGCATAGAAAAATTAGCTAGAATAGTTGCCCCTAAAAATATTAGTTAATTAATTCTAACTATTTTTTAATTATATGATTTTTATTTTTAATATTTAAATTTTATTTACATTTACGTAATGCATTAAGTCTAAGAGATTTTGCAATAATCGTTTTCCTAGCAAAAATTGGGTAATTAGCTAAAATTATGTTCTAACTATTTTTATATGATATTAATTTTTAATATTTAAATTTCACTTACATATAATTAGACTATTTAATTTAATAAATTTAGCTGGTATATTTTTTTTAGCAAAACATAAATAAACTAAATTGACGTTACATAAATTAATTAATTTGAAGTAAAATATTACCTTTACAAATAATAATATAAAATTATTATTAATTATATAACAAAGGAACTAAATTGCGAGAACCATGTCTTCACAAAATTAGCTAGGAAAAATGTTCTTACCAATTTTGCGAGAGTTATGTCGTAGCTAATTTCTCCAATTTCTTAAGTGGGATATAAAAAGTGTTGGTGCGATTTATGTTTTTCTAAATCCCTAAAACTCTATTCCTTTCTATGTTGTTGCCCTATTTTCCCTGTCTCTCTCCTTTTTTTTCTCTACTCATCACTGGAGATTACTATGGTTGGTCTCTTTTTCACTGTATATTTCTCTCTCTCGCTCCCTCTCGATTGCTCTACTTACTGGAGTTTATTATGCCTTTCAATTTTGATGTTTTTGTTTGCCTTTAACTGAAGCGAATGCGACAATCAGATAGAATGAGATCGTGAGATCACTATTCCTCTATCTTTTTCATTTGTTGAGGATTTTTTCATTTCAACGTTTTCTTTTTATGTGCCCAAATCTTTTTCTTACCTTACACTCTCAAAAGAACTGTTGGTCAACTCATTTGAGTGAGGTTGCTATTTGGTTCTATGTTGAACAATTTTTCTTTCTTTGGTGGTTCATAAAATTATTTTTCTCTTCTTAATTACTGAAAAATCTATTTGATTTTCTTTTCAGATTTTTAGTTACTTTTATTATAGGAATTTTTATAGAATCTTTTGTGATAATTACCTTACAATATGGCAATTTGCTCTTATGGCTTTGGCAATCCTGCCAATTCTTGTAGTTTATACATTTGCATAAGTTTGCATATTTTTTGGTGACTTGATATTATTTAATTGGTTGCTGATCTATCCCATTTATTTTTCTTAACTTGTTTGATTCAAAGAGATCATTTTAGGTTACTTCTACCATTTATTAGACTCTAAATTCTTTTTTTCTTTTTCTTTTTACTTTAAATTCCTTTTCACTTTTTTTCCTTAATAAGATTTACCGCTTTTTGCATTTTATTTGGAAAATTCACTTTGGATTGATATTTTCATGAATGGATTAACCTAATTACTCCTTGCATCAGGGTTCTTTATTTTTGATTCTGAATTTGCCAAGAAAAATATTGTGAAGTTTCTATTTATGTATTGAATGCTCAAGAAAAAAGGTTGAACATGAATTTTAACATGAGGTTGATATCTTATCACTTATGAGCATTTAATGTTGTCATTCTTATTCTCTGATTTGTAGGATTTTTCACCAAATCAAAGTAGCTTTGTTGAAAATTTAAATCCATTAATGTATATAATTTTCGTGTTTTGCTAGAATTTCAAATCAATTGAGTGTTTTAAGTCAAAATGAAAAACATGTTTTTTGGTAATGAGCAAAGAAAGTTTGTCGGTGCTTTTATGTTAGAACATGAAATATGTGCCTATTCGTGAGGTTTATTCTTTTATGTAAATCAAACAACAAACACATATAGAAAAAAATCATTACCTTGTAATGTATTTCTATTATTTGTTATGATCTATTACATATCCTAGCTAGGTACTCCACTAATGATATGAAAACTACTTTCACCCTTTCATGGTGAAAGAGTTATTTGGACACTATTTTTTTATTCCATAAATGTTTTTGATTTTCTACAATTTTGGTACGGTGGCATTTTGGTTGCTAATTTTTTGTACTTATATTCTAAATTTTTGTCAACTGTAATATTGCAGAAATTATGGCTTGTTGGATTTTCAAGGGGCATCCAGGAGATGCATAGGAAGGGCATCATTGGTCCTTGAGGATGCTATCAGGAATATTTGTACTATCCTATGTAGCATTTTGTGATGATAACAAAGTAATGAACTTTTTGATGTCATGGACTTATAGTCTCTCTTTGACTTCTTGATGCTAGGGTTTCTTGGCACTCAGAGACAAGTAAGTGTTTACTATTTTTGATTTGTAGCTTTCATACACATGCACACACACACATATATATATATATGTATACACACACACACATATGTGTGTGTGTGGGATTAACTTTTATGGATGCATTAGGCATTTATAGTTCCAAGCCACTTATTGGAAACCTTTGTTGGCTTTTAGAGATGCTAAATGTTTTGGAGAAGCTAATATATATCCTATATGTTATAAGCACTTCAGTACTTGCTTAAGCTTTGCAGTCATCTATTGCTTGTTATTGGTGAAAAGTTATCCGAATCACTTGCATCCTAATTGTTTAGACTCTTTCTACAAGTTCTAATATAATTTCAAAATTACATAGGCTTCACCATTCTCCAAAGTAAGTTGCACTCTAAGAGATTCTAGAAGAGTGCGGTATAGGTATAGATGCTTCAAATTTTGATAATGCTGTGAATGTTGGCTAGCACAGAGTCCTGATATTTGCTCAGCAGAAAGTAATGGATGATGCGTGTTTAATTTATATCATCAAAGTATTGATTATGGATGCTCTTTGATGGTTTTTCCTGAACTATGGCATCTTATGTAGGCACTTCATGACATTATTGAAAGAGATTTGGTTCATTCCCACACGAATAAGTAAGTTCTCTTCTCCCTTTCTTTTTATAATGATTTAGTATAAACATATCTTATTTGCTAAATTAACCTTTAAACCAACGCTGTGGAAAGGTCTAAGCAGGGACCAACTTTTTATTCTTCTTTAAAATTTGTTATTTCTTTATTTTTTCACTAGTTCCTCATCAATCTTGAGAGATGCTATCTTGAACTCTACATGATTTCATGCTATTGTGCTCATTAATATTTTGAAAGTAGTATTAGGTGTCATTAGTTTACTCCATAGGGATGATCACTATTTTAGCATGATGGTACCGACAGTAGATATAATTTTCTTTAGAATATAACTCAAAACTGGATCAGAATGGATCCTTCTTTCTCATAATAATTAAATTACCAAAAAGATGTGATATATTTGATGATAATGAAAGAACTTAAATTTGTAAAATTTTTTACTCAAACTCTATATGATTATCTGATCAAAATTATGCTTTTTTTTAATCTAACTTTATATATTTTCAGAAATTCTAAGGATTTTTAATAAATTTATCTCTAAGTTTTGTGTTATACTATGGTGTTTATTTTTTATGCTGTCTCTCGATTGCCATATATCTATAGATGTTGGTATATTTGTATTAGGTTCCCTTTGCTGAATTAATAGGTCTATATTCCTTGTATTGGCATGATAAATCATGCCATCTGCATCTCATGCATCAGCATTGTGACTTGCAGTTTTTGAAATGCTGTAATAATACAAAACTTTGATTAAGCAGCTTAAATCTCCCCAAAGAAATTATTTTTTTTTTCAATTTAGAGTTTTGAGTTTCTTCTTTTGAGCTTCCAATACACATTATTCAAACAAGTTACATCTCTCTTTGATCTGTCAGTTTGATGTTCTATTGGAATTCCTGTAGCTACCCTATCTCCAGTGTAAGCGACCATAAATAGCTGAGCTATATATTGATCTTTACAGATAAGTTTCTCTCCCTTTCCCTCCTGTTATTTTTCACTTTATGTTTAGAGCGAATCAAAAATTGAATTTTTTTTGTAATCCATTCTTTATGTGTTCTTGATTTGTTTTGTCTGGATGGATTATCAGCATTAGCCTTGTTTTTTTTTAATTATTGATGTGCATATTGGAGTGTGATTATCATCCTAATCAATTTTTCTATATAGATGCAATTAGGCTATAAATGTTGTTTTTAAGGCAATTGGGAGCCAATAAACTGTACCATGGACAGTAGACAGTGTAATTCTAGCAAGCTTTCTTTTCTTAGTCATGATATGATGGTTGATCTAGGAAATATAAACTAGATAACAAGCTTACATTACAGATAATTAGTTACAAGAATATATGCACGTACATATTGTTAGGATTAATTCTAACAAAAAAGATGGATTGAATAATATTCTGGGTTGGATTCCAAAATAGAGATTAGGAATAGAGTTTGATAGAAAGAAGAAAAAGAATAGAATGGAATAGAACAGAAAAGAGAGAGAGAAAAAGGAAGAAAGAGAAAATTAGGAGAAAATGCTTTTTTGATTATGTAATGATTAGTGGTCCCCAAAGGACTAGTACAAATAGGCATGAGCAAAACTAATTCTGCTGAGGTACAAAAATAGCTAAAATGGCACGTGCACCTACAAAAAAAGAAACTTAAGTAATTCTGAAATTTCTTCTCACAACTAATAACTAACTTAACTAACTTTTTGCAATTTGACACCTTTACCCTCTTGGTATACCTAACAATACCCTCCCCTTTTGCACATTCTTGTCCCCAAAAATTATAGAATCCTGGGAATTATTGATGGATGAAGGCACTATCTTCCCATATGGCATCTGCAGTTGGAAGGTGTTGCCATTTGATGAGGAATTGTTGAATGTGGGAGTCGTTAATCAGAGTTGTTCTTGTGTTAACGACTTTTTTTGGTAGAATAACGAACTCTGACTTAGTGTGGGGAGGGAGAGTGACCTGTACTAGATGATTGGGTTCTACCTTCTTCTTGAGTAGGGAGACGTGGAAGACAGGATAGATCTTATAGTTGGAAGGGAGTTCTAATTTGTAAGCTACCTTTTCAACTCTTTGTAACACCTGAAATGGCCCATAATATCTAGCAGCAAACTTTAGAGACCCTTTTACAGCTAAGGTAGTCTGTCTATAGGGCTAAATTTTAAGATAAACCCAGTCACCTATAGAGAATTTCCTCTTAGTTCTTCCCCTATCAAATACTGCTTCATCTTGTTTTGAGAGTGTGCCAAACAATCCCTTAGATAGGTCGTCAAATAATATCTTGCTTGTAGGAATTCCTCTACTGCTGCTACTAAATTGGTTTTGGTTGGTAGATTTGGTAGATTAGGGGCATAGCCATAAATAGCCTGGAAAAGACTCATGTGGATTACTGAGTGGTAACTGGTATTGTACCAGTACTCTACCAGGCTAAGCCACCTGAACCAGTGGGTGGGATGGTGGAAAGTCATGCACCGTAAGTAGGTTTCGAGGCACCGATTTAGCCTTTCTGTCTGGCCATCAGTTTGGGGGTTGTAGGCTAAACTAAAATGCAATTTGGTGCCCAAAAGCTTCATTAGCTCTCTCCAAAATCCTCCCATAAATAGCTTATCCCGATCCATCACAATTGAGTTAGGCATCCCATATAGCTTAAAAATCTGATCCAGGAATAGTTGAGCAACTTCAGCAGTAGTGAATGGGTGTTTGAGGGCAAGAAAATGGTCTATTTTAGAAAACCTGTCAACTATTACTAGAATAGTATCTCTGCCAGCCGATTTAGGAAGCCTCTCAATGAAATCCATGGAGATATCTCTCCAAATGTGGGAAGGGGTTGGTAAGGGTTAAAGAAGTCCTGGGTATGCCACTGATTTAGGCTTACATCTCTTGCAAACATCACATTGTGCTATCCATTTCACTACTTCCCTTTGCATTCCAGGCCAATAAAAAGTCTACTATAACCGTTGGAGTGTGCCTACAACTCCTGAGTGGCCTCCAATGGGAGAATCATGGCAAGTTACAAGAAGCTATTGCCTAAGGGAGGTATAACAGCCAATATATAGTCTGCCCTTGTACTTAACCAGTCCCTTGGAGAGTGAGTAATTAGGAAGATCCTGGGGTGTGATAGATAAAGTGGTAATTAGCTCTTAAAGGATAGTATCTACTTCACAAGAATTGAAAACTTTGGTTAGCCAACTAGGAGTGTATATAGAGAGAGTGAGGTGATGTATGGAAGCCCCTTCATGCTATCTAGATAGAGCGTTGGCCACTCTATTTTTAGTGCCCTTTTTGTAGAGAATGGTGTAGTCCAAGCCATGTAATTTAGAGATCCGTTTCTGTTGGATGTAGTTATGAAGGCTCTACTTTAGTCGGTGCTTTACGCTTTCATGGTCAATTTTGATGATGAAACTAGACCCTTCCAAATAATGCTTCCATTTTGTCACAACAAGTATGATTGCCATTAACTCCCTCTCATAGGCAGACAATTGCTGGTTTTGAGGGCTCAATGGATTGGATATATAGGCTACCCTCTGCATTAGAACAGCCCCCAAGCTAGTGTTACTAGCATCACACTCTAAAACAAAGGGCTTTTTGAAGTCTGGTAGTGCCAGTAGTGGTGCTTGGGTCATTAGCTTCTTTAGTTCTTCAAATGTTGTTTGGGCAGCAGAGGTCCAAAGTAATTGATCCTTTTTAAGTAAACCAGTAAGGGGTTTGCAAATGACCCCATATCTAGTAATAAATATTTTGTAGTAACCTACAAGTCCCAAGAATCCCCTTAAGGACTTCAGGTTTTTAGGAGTAGGTCATTGGAGCATGGCTGTAACCTTGCTAGGGTCAGTAGAGATCCCTATTGAAGTTATCACATGCCCTAAATAATTCACCTTGTCTCTGCCAAATTAACACTTGGACTCCTTAGCAAATAGTTGATGTTCCTGTAGCTTATTGAAGACTAGCTGTAGGTGTTTGAAATGGAGCTCCAAAGAGGGAATGTAAACTAGGATATCATCAAAGAAAACCAACACAAACTTCCTAAAATAAGGCTGGAAGATGTGGTTCATGAGTGACTGGAAGGTTGTAGGAGCATTGGTTAGTCCAAAGGGTATAACCCGAAATTCATAATGCCCTGATGAGTCTTAAAGGCAGTCTTGAATGTATCCCCCATCCACATTATGATTTGGTGGTACCCAGACCTCAAGTCTATCTTAGAGAAATAGGCTGCTCTATGTAGCTTATCTAGGAGATCCTCTATGATTGGAATGGGAAATTTGTCCTTGATGGTATGCTAGTTGAGCTCTCTATAGTCAATGCAAAATCTCCAAGTGCCATCTTTCTTCTTGACTAGCAAAACAGGAGAGGCATAGGGGCTAGTGCTAGGCTGGATGATGTTGTTCTCCAACATTTTAGCTACCAATCTTTCAATTTCAATTTTCTGTTGGTGTGAATACCTGTAGGGTCTGATATTCACTGGTTCAGTGTTAGGTTTAAGTGGAATTTTGTGGTCATGTGATCTGGGAGGGGGTAAGGATGTTAATGGGTGTCGGAGCCACCAAAAATAAAATCCTAACTTATCCCAACAAAAAAATTGCAAATAGGGTAGGAAAGAGTCAAATCCACAGAGACTATCATTGAAGTAATTTCCAAACAACCAGATTTTTAATAATAAAATTGAATAGGGAGTTTATAAATTGAAAGTGAAATAATGAACTAAAGCAAATAAATAAATGAGTCAAAAATTAATTAAGAGAAAATTAAAGGGATGATAATTCCAGTTAAAGATATTCGCAACACAAGATTCATTCAACTGATCATAAATCAAGAAATAATTCTAAAAAATCAAATAATGGACTAGTTATAGCGTCGGCTTCGCGCTTCCGACCTAATCTTTTCGTATTAATGAATTAACCAAGTATGACTGTAATTAATTCCTAACCAATAGACGACCCTTAAAAAGCACAAGATTTTAATCTATTAACAACATTAAGAAATAGAAAGACCCGACCTAGACCAACCGATCTACAAGCAAGACCAATTTAGAACAATTCATGCATCTACTCAACATAACAACCCTTGTGAGGAAGCTACACTGATCACTACTCGTTATTGAATCTACCAAACAATTACGGATTTGATATCTTCAATTAGCAATATGTTATTTAAATAAATGAACAATGGCGCCTCATTGAACATGAAACACATAACAATTGAGAAATGATTTCTCTAAGCTATAGTAAACAACATGAACACCATATGAAATAAAGAACAATAAGTAAGCACAACGATCTCACAGTGAAATAAATCCTAAATTTGAATTAATCTTTAACTGAAAATAATAATTTGGCCACTCATGGCCATGAGAATTTCACAATATAAAAAGTAGAAGTTGAGAAAACCCTTGCTACAGAATTCGAGTTACAAAAATTGCAAAAGAAAAGATCCTCCAAACCGAGGACCCTTTTTCTTAAATGATAACCAAAAAGCAGGAAAAAAAACCAACCAATCAAGGAAATTTAAAATAAAATTCCTAAAGGAGTACTAAATTCCTCCAATCACTGCCTCTTTACTCCTAAAATAAAGTCTTCAAATTCCTAAATACCAGCTAGGGTTTAAGTGGCAGCTAGGTTAAATTCACTTAAAATTATCTTGAAAAAACACAGTCCACTGTCAATTTCCCTTGGGCAAGTCCCTTGGGAATCTTGGGCAAGGGAACTGGGCAAGGCTTTGCTTCCTGCCTTGGTCAACTGGGCAATTCCCTTGGGCAAGGCAACTTCCAGAATTTTCAACTATTAGCTCTTTGCTCCAAATCAATCCCAAAAATTCTTCGCTTCTCTAGATCATTAACAATTAGCCCCAAAATACAACTTCCTCAAAATCCACTCTTGCAATCAGAAAAATAAACAAACCAATGAAAAGCACCTAAAACTGACTTGAAAGAACGCAAAATAATAAGCAAAATTCAATCAAATAGATACTCTTTTAGCAGCTTAACAAATTCCCTCACACTTATCCCATGCTTGTCCTCAAGCATTAGTCAAACAACACAATCAATCCCATCAGAAGCATTCTCATCCTCAACCAAATCCCATCCTAAAAGCTCCAACCATATTAAAATGCAGGGCAAGTCAGAGAACGACATTCAAAATAATTTTCTACTAATTCATATCATAACATGGGTTCCTCAACAATCTTTTTAAATCGAAAACAACAAGACTCAAAATATTTTAAGAATGCAAGAATTTTAAGGTCATAGTTTAAAATTAAATCAATACACATAGATGGATTGGCAAACCAAAGGAGACAACACACACATGAATTCCAACAAGCAAGGGAATCAAACTACCAAAACTTTTATTTTTGGCATCATTTTTACTTTTTATGCTTTTATATTTTATTTTTTTATTTTTTTTATTTTTTTCATGGGGAAGACTAGGATTGCTTACGAGGAATGTAAAGGTCCTTTTTACGTGAGGGCACCCGATTCTGACCCGCATACACCGGTTACTTAGAAAACACAAATCCAAGCGGTTACTAGCTCTACTCATATCCAAATTTTTAATGGATAGTAAAGTGAAATTTTATTTGCTAATCTCCTTTTTTTTTCATTATAGCAATAAGATTCCCAAACCATAAATACACAAAGATTTATTTGATGTCTCAACTAGTTTTAACAATCACCTAGTGGGCAAAGATTTCAAATTAAGTTCATGCAAAAATTTATTTCACTTATTAAATTCGAGCCTTGAATTTTCTAATTCAAAAGAATGCTGAGGCTACCATGAAATATTTGCAATAGAGTAAATTATCAAGAAATTGACTCATTTCTGCCTAACATCTAATAGATTAAAACTAAATGGTCAAGGAATTAATCTAAGATAAGTATTTTCTTTTGGAAAAGAGAATGCAATTCATCTGATGCTAAGAACAATGAACGAGAAGAACAAATCCTTTAAATCCATGGGACAAATGTTAAATCCTATCACCTAACCACAATTATGCTTCAATATATATAATTTTTCTCAACTTGGGTGCATTTAATTCCTAAAAAAACCAAAAAGACCAACTAGTCAAAATATTCACAATAATCCAATAAGCCAAAAGTATGTCCATAGAAATCAACACATTATCACAAAATGCACAACACTTCTATCTCAACCCCTCCCCCACACTTTCTCCTTGCATTGTCCTCAATACGGAACAACTTAATTAATCATGCGGCGAAGGGTATCAAAAATGCAAAAAGAACAAAAGAGAGAACTAATACTGTCCTGATGGAGGAGGGCGAGTCCAGTCAATCAATGCTGCAAATGAGGGGGTGGTGTAAATCCCACATGCTTAAAGTAGGCCAGAAGATGCACCTACAACTGGTGGAGAGTGGCTTCAATGTGCTCTAAGTGGGTTGCAATGGCAGTGGTGGGTGTGGTGGAATAGGGAACAGAGGTAGCAGCTTGTGATGAGGCTTTCGAGGCTTTCTTCTTGGTATCCTTTTTGAAAATTCTATCTTTGGCCAAAGCACATGCATCCACAAAAGAAATGGCTCCTTTCTCGCCACATTGCAGCTAGTGTAATTTATCCAAGAACATTAAATCCATTGGTGGCATTGTACAAGCAACATGCATTGTGGTATTGCATACATCCAACAATCCAACATTAATAGCCAGCTAGTGACAAAAGACCCCAAATAAAGCTTTTTAGGTTTTAAACAAATTTTATCCAATTTGACTGCAAGCCAGTAGCCCAAATTAACTATTTTCTCATGAACCATGCAGCATAAAAAGAATAATTCAGCTTTTGTGACAACAGTGCTATCATCATTACATGTAGAGTAATTAATGGCTAAGAAACGATGGAGGATTCGTAAAGCAGCACTTTAGAAATAAAACGCCTTGGATTTGCCAGGAACAAACTCAATATTAGGCATATCGGTTAACTCTCTATAAACTACTAAGGCATCAAATTCATCAGGATAATCACAAAGAATATCCAAATAAGCACCTGTTTTAGACTCCTCTTCAGCAATAAACCCCAAAGTAATGTTAAGTGTAGTGATGGAAAAATATTTAAATGTGCCGAGCAGTCTACAAGTTAAAGCAAATGGATAAGCTAAATTAAAATTTGGTCCCTGATGGTCAAACTTGAATATGCTGAAAAACTCTAACAAATGCATCATACACGGCATATTGATAATGAAAAAACAACACTAACCAATACTATTAATTAATTCCAATACATCATCATATACTCCTAAAGCACATAAAGCAAAATCATCAAAAGATCTACCTGGTACAATATCTAAAGTATCAAGGGAATAATACCTTATCTTGTGTTCTTTTCTATCAAAGTCAGGATTGCCTCCTAACTCATGTGCCGCTGGAGGAAATTGACTCTTACCTATCACAAGCCGTGGTAATTTTTGAGGTGGCTTGTCATGAATGGGTACATTTCCTTGGTCTGACTCATCATTCGAAGTGCTTTCATCAACCAATCCAGCCTCTACTTACCATAAATACATAAGTAAGGGGTCGTTTACCTTTATCTTATACTTGTGAAACACCAGATCTGGTTGGGTGACGTGTGTGGTAAGCAGAGATGGTTGGATCAGTGGCCGCAAAGGAAGGAAAAGGGTCTTCAACATGTTGTGGCATATAAGGAGTGCTGGTGGCTAACAGTGGTGAAGAGCTAGGCTGGGCATGTGGTAGTGGCTGCGTCTGCGCGGTGAGCTGCTGTTGTACATCTGGGCTCGCCTGGGTATGCAACAGCGGCTGTTGTGCAGTGGGCTGCTACTGTGTGGCGGTCTGCTATTATGCGTCTAGGCTTGTCAGGGTGTGCGACGATGGCTGCTGCGTGGCAGTCTGCTGCCGGCGGTGGCACAGTGGCCTAAGGTGGGGCGGGGTGGTAGTTTTCTGATGGGTCATGGTTGGTGGCTGTTGAATCTTCTACAAGTGAAGAAAAAGAAATGTTAGGGTTGAGTTGTGGGGAAGATGGTCAATAGTGAAAGTAAAAGCAATTTTACTTGGGTGAAATTTAAAACAAAAGAAAGTAATTAAAATGTTGCTTTATGAAAACCCATAAAAGGAATCCCATTTACCGTAAAACACCAAAAACAAAGCAAATCACATAAACCATTAAATCTAAACAATGGGCTTCCATCATGAAAAGTCCAATTAAAGCTTGGAAAAATTCCCAACAAACCCATCATTCAAAAGATATGCCCAAAAAATAAGAAACCCTTATGAAATTCTTTTTTTTCTTTCAATAGTAAATTAAAATAAGTGAAGGACTGGTAGATGAAATGCAATTCTAAATAGTAACAGTTCAGCCTTGGGCAAGGCTGAAAATTGGGTTGCCTCCCAGAAGCACCTTTCTTTAACGTCTTCGGCCAGATGTTCCTGGAATTAATTCTCCAATCCAGTTATGGCCAGTTGAGATTCCTCATTGCCTTGGGCCAAAAATCTTTCATAGAATGGTTTGAGGCAATGTCCATTAACTTTAAAAATTTTGCCAGTTTCCAAACTTTGAATTTCAACTGCACCATGAGCAAAAACATTAGTAATAACAAAGGATCCTATCCATCTGGACTTTAATTTCCCTGGAAATAGTTTCAAACGTGAATGGAATAATTAAACCATCCATCCAATTTGAAATTATTTTCTAGAAATCATTTTATCATGGAACCTTTTTGTTTTCTCTTTATAAATTCGTGAGCTCTCATATGCCTCATTTCTTAACTCTTCCAATTCCTGTAATTTTTTTTTGCGATTTTCACCTTCTGCTTCTAACGCCATGTTGCAACGTTTTATAGCCCATAATGCTTTATGCTCCAACTCTATGAGTAAATGACTGGGTTATCTATACACCAATCGATATGGTGACATACTGATAGGTGTCTTATAGGGAGTCCTGTAAGCCCAAATAGCATCTTCTAGCTTCAAACTCCAATGCTTTCTTGTTAAATTCACTATCTTTTCTAGTATAGACTTCACCTCTCTATTGGATATTTCAGCTTGTCCACTTGTCTTGGGATGGTAAGCAGTTGACAAACAATGTGTGACTCTATATTTCTTTAGTAGTGCATCCATGATTTTGTTGCAAAAATGCGTCCCTCTGTCACTTATAAGCACTCTTGGGGTACCAAACATGCAAAATATATTCTTTTTGACAAAATTCACAACAGTTTTGGCATCATCAGTCCTTAAGGCTTTAGCTTTAACCCATTTAGAAACATAATCTACTACGAGTAAAATATAAGAATTGCCAAAACAAGAAGGGAAAGGACCTATGAAATCAATACCTCACACATCAAATATTTCACAAATTAATATAGATGTGAGTGGCATTTGGTCTTGGGGTCCTAAGTTACCTATTCTTTGACACTTGTCACAAGATTTACAGTATAAATATGCATCTCTAAATAAATTAGGCCAAAACAAACAACATTGTAAAACTTTTTGGGCTGTTCTTTTGGGACCAAAATGACTCCCACATGCTTTAAAATGATAGAATTTCAATACGGACTATATCTCATCATCAGGAATACATTGTCGAATAATTTAATCGGAGCAATATTTGCATAAATATGGTTCATCCCAAGCGTAGTATTTGTCATCTCTCTTCAATTTGTCTTTTTCAAACCTTGAAAACTCTGCAGGGATGGCACATGTAACCAAGAAATTCACAATATCAGCATACCAGGGGTTAAAAGTGTGGACAACAAATAAATGTTCATCTAGAAAATCATCGTTTATAGGCAATGCTTCCTTATTTAATAGCAATCTACTGAGATGATCAGCTACTAAATTTTCAGACCCCTTCCTGTCTTTAATTTCAAGATCAAATTCTTGCATTAAGAGGATCTATCGAATTAGACGGGGTTTGGATTTTTTCTTCATCAACAAATACTTTAGTGCTGCATGATCAGAAAAAACTACTTTAGTACCTAATAAATATTGCCTAAATTTTTCAAGAGTAAAAACAATGGATAAGAGTTATTTTTCCGTCATAGAGTAGTTTCTTTGTGCACTATCCAGTATTCTTGAAGCATAATAAATCACATGTGGATTTCCCCCAATTCTCTAGCCAAGAACAACTCATATGGCATGGTTACTCGCATCGCACATGATCTTAAATGGAAAATCCCAATTGGGTGGCTGAATTATAGCTGCAGAAACTAGCCTATCCTTCAACTCATCAAATGCATCCTGGCATGCTTGATCAAATTCAAAGTCCACATCCTTTTGCAATAATTTGCACAATGGTTGGGTGATTTTGGAGAAGTCTTTTATAAAGCGCCTATAAAATCCTACATGTCCAAGAAAAAGAACGAACTTCTTGCACATTTGCAGGGTAAGGAAGAGATTGAATAACATCTATTTTAGCTTTGTCTACTTCTATTCCTTTTAAAGACACTATATGACCCAAGATCAATCCTTGATCTACCATGAAATGACATTTTTCATAATTAAGAACCAGATTAGACTCTAAACATCTCTTCAAAATCTTGATTAAATTATATAGACATTCATGGAATGAGTTACCATAAAATGTAAAATCATCCATAAATACCTCTATTATTTTCTCAACATAATCTGAAAAGATGTTTACCATACAATGTTGGAAAGTCGTTGGAGCATTGCAAAGTCCAAATGGCATTCTCCGGTAAGCAAATGTGCTAAAGGGACTGGTGAAGGTTGCCTTCTTTTGGTCCTCGGGCGCCACCGGTATTTAATAAAAACCTGTGTAACCATTAAGACAACAGTAGTAAGATTTTCCAATGACTCTTTCCAACATTCGATCAATAAAAGCAAGTGGAAAATGATCTTTTCTAGTAGAGGTATTTAACTTCCTATAGTCTATACAAACCCTCCACCCATTCCGGACTCGGGTGGGCACCATCTCACCATTTTCATTCTCCACAACTGTGATTCCCATCTTTTTGGGTATGACTTGGACTGGTCTCACCCAATTGCTATCCAAAATAGGGTATATAACTCCTGCATCCAGCATCTTTTGGATTTCCTTTTTCATAACTTCCATCATTGGTGGGTTTAACCATCTTTATGCTTGTTTATTGGGTTTGATATCATCTTCCAAATGAATCCTATGCATGCATGTAGAGGGACTTATGCTTGTGATGTCAGCAATAGTCCATCCAATTGCTTGCTTGAATCAGTAACTTTTCATCCTTAGAAGTCAGCTTATTGGAAATAATCACTAAAAGTGTTCTCTCCTCACCCAAGTAGGCATACTGTTGGAGTTTAACGGTTATATGCATCGCCTACATAGGCGGAATTTTAAAATTTTTTAACCATTAGATCTGATCTTGCCATGAATAGACAATATAACTATATGAGAATAAGAAAAATCACCTTTGATTTTTGTTGAACAGTTAATTTTACTTCGCACCGGGTTGTCGCAAACCACAGTGTCCAAAATCGAACACCTCCAATGAGCAATCCATACTAGAGAAGGACAAATTAAACCAACAAATTGGTATCAAAGTAGGGCTGGCCGAAATTCCAAGAAACTAGCTTGAAGGTGGTGTTAGAGAGTATGCCCTACAGCCCATGTAATAGGGATGTTTTTCATATGTATGAAATTTATATTCTTAATAAAAGGCATCATTCATTTATTAATGCTATGTTTGAATACATGAGTTTGTATATCTTAAATTAATAAATGAAGTCCTAGATATTATAAACACAGTGCAAAGGCAATCATGAAGGTGTTCCTGATGTGAGATGTCTATTGCATGAAAATATGTTAATATCTAAATATCCCTGGGCATAGATTTAACAAGATAGGACATTGTTAATTTAGACAAACTAGCACATGTTATGCTTCTTGAATGGTTCAAGCAGTGGTTCTCATAACTGTGATTATGGAAGATAATCAAAGCTAACATATGGATGCTTGTTAGAAGAAAAGTTCATTGGAGACCTGCAAAGAGAATCCTCACATGGATATTAAATCTATGTCAGTAAAGAATCTCTTCATAGTGGTTGTGCAAGTATCCTTAGACTTGAGATCACTAAAGTTATCTTAAGTAGCAAGTGGTATACTTTGACTCCATAACTGATTACTTCCAACTAGGAGCGAACATAGTTAGGAGATTGGGTATATCATGACCTACTTGAAGATAATTGAGTGATTGACAAAGGATTCACCATCCCAGATTTAACAAGGGAAGTTATCTCACATGATTTTATAATTGCCTTGTTCAGAGAATCTCTGGCCAGAGTAATATGCCGAGATGGATGGAGATCCATGAAAGGCATTTTAGGAACAATGGTTAAATTAATAGAACATACATAATTAGATTTATATGAGTTGACAGAAATCCATACTCATAATCTAATTGAGATAAGAGTGGTGAAAGGAGTAATTGCACAGTAACTATTTCTATGGAAGGGTACAGTCAAACCACATGACTTTCCTGACATTTGGGTAGTCATGATGCCTAGCTAGAGGCCAATCATGACTTGTATAATGATGTATCAAAAGTATCAATAGGGATTGATAAGATGATTTAAAGGAGTTTAAATCATGTGAGTTTTGAATATAACTCATAATTACATATTATACTGCCAATATGGACAGGAACCCAATAGGTCACACACATATAGAGAAAAGGGTAAAATGGTAAAATAACAAGGATAATAATATTTGATATTATTATGAAGGTAGAGAAGTGAATAAGATAATAATTAATTAAAGAGTTTAATTAATTATGATCAAATAAAATTGTCCGCAAAACTTTTGAGAAATGTTCTGCAAAATTGGACCTAATTGAAATAATGTATTTTATGATTAATTATTATTATCTTATAAGTGTTATAAGACTACTATAAGTGTTATAGGACTGATATAATAATTAATAGGTCCATTGGAGAAATTATAAAGGGCCAAAGGAATGAAAAGGTTGGAGGAAGCCCTCCAGAAGAGTGCCACATGCCAACTCCATACAGAAGGGCTTAGAGGGCTTTTTCTTGGACCAAATTAATTTATATGTGTTAAATAAGTGTTATGGAACTCACATATTTAATTTGGTTGGATTTGGAATCCATTTGGGTATTTAAATTCGATGCATAAAGGGCCTAGTTTGTGGATTTTGTGCATAGACTTTTATGAAAAGGATTAAATTGGATTTAATTAAGCCCAAATGATTATAATTAATTCCAGAGGCCCAATTAATAATTCTCCAGCAATTTTAAAGATCCCAATCTCATTAAGGTGTTGGAATTTTAACCTAACTATAAAAGGCCAACTAATGAGAATTAGGGTTAAATGATTAAAACAAAACGAAAGTCTTTTTTCTCTATTCTCTCTCTCCTTTTTACGCTAACTCCAAGCTAGCTTCTTGGAATTTCGGCCAGCCCTAGTTGAAAACCAATTTTTTGGTTCAATTTACTCCTCTCTAGTGTGGATTACTCATTGGAGGTGTTCGATTTTGGACACTGTGGTTTGCGACAACCCGGTGCAAAGTAAAATCAACTGTTGAACAAAAATCAAAGGTGATTTTTCTTATTCTCATATAGTTATATTATGTATTCATGGCAAGATCAAATCTAATGGTTAAAAAATTTTAAAATTTCGCTCATGTATGTGATGCATATAACCGTTAAATTCCAACATGGTATCAGAGCCACGGCTTTGCCATGGATATACAATTCTATATTTTTCTGCGGAATAAGTTTTGTTTTGTTTTGAGTTATTTATTTCATGAACTTTAAAATATTAGATTTGATTGTTCATGAATGAGAAATATTGATTTCTGGTTGTATGTGTGATCAAATAAATTTGGTAGAAACAAAAACAAAATTTTTGAATGATTGTGATTAGGGTTTGGCGTGAAACCCTAGGTGATGTAGGGGCTGTTCTAATTTAATTTCTTATGGATCCATTTAAAAATCATTTATATGATATTTTATGTGTTTAATATGTGATATTAAGCTGTAGGATCAAACAAAATTAAAATCGAACAAGTTTTGCATGAAAACTAGTTTAGTCGAAAAGTTTGATAAATTGGTGTTCTTCGTGTGTTCTTGATGTGTTCTTGGTTAGAATGACTTTTGATCTTATAATAAACATTAATTAAGTTTATTAATGGGTTTTAAGGGCTGGAGTGGGCTTGGCTCATTCCAAAAGGCCCAAATGGTCCAAAAGACACAAAACTAGTTTGTGTGTGAACACAGTTAGGGTTTTTCTTCTGTGGGTTTCGGCCTACATTTGTTTTAAGCCCAAAATTGATTCTTTCAATTATTTAATATGATTAATTAATTAAATAATCAATTTATAATTAATTAATAATCAATTGGATTGATTATTAAGACAATAACACATGCATGCAAAAAGGTTTCCTAAAATGAAAGTTTCCAAAATGGAAAAAGTTTCCTAATTTGATCACATCATTAAAATAACTCAAAATATAGTTTCAAAGGTTGAAACAAAGTTAGTAATCCATTTCTTTATGCATTAGAGAGGCATATAAGGGTGTATGATTGGCATGATGGTTAGTTATGGACAAAGCCCAATGTGATTGAGCATAATGCATGTTTTGGCCTAATAAGGACTTTCATGTCTCGGCCACTTGTTTTTGGTTTGTATTTCGTTTCAAATTGTAATATGTAATTAGATTACTTAGATTACAATTAGAAATAGAGATGGAGACCAATATCAAGGAGCAAGATGGGCCGGATAGAGATCCAACAAGCTTGAAGATAATGTAATTATTTTCTTGTTTGAATCATGCATACTACCTAGGTGTGACCTTTTGATTTCCCTCTTGGCTCGGGGAAATCAATGTAGTGAAGTCCCTAACTATACCATATTTGTATGCTTATATTTATGTGATAGATATAGGATGCATACCAATGTATGCCAACCATGTATGATGAGACTTAATTAACTAAAACCCTCAAACAAATACTAAGGTATATAAGCCTTCCATTAATTTGAGGAGAACCAGAGTTCTTTATAGTGTGGGTTATTGACCACAGTCAAGCTCACATTATATCGAATATGTTCAAATCTAATTAAATGGGTCATCTTAGCTAGCCCATTAGTTTTTTGACCACAGTCAAGGCTAATGGTTCTAGAGGCAAGATTAGGGAATACATATATGATATGCATGCATCAAGAGTTAATAACCTAATGATCCAATAGTTGTGAAGAGACACAATTTGTATAGAGATACCTACCTTTCAAGGGTATGGAATTTGGCTTGTTGACTATAGTCAAGGTCAAATTACATATTAAGGATTGGATATTTGCCCACTAAGAAAACCATCGGGTTTTCTCGGATTATATAGTGAGGGCTATTAATTCGCAATAAAATAGTGGGAGTAAAATGGATTAATTAAAGACCTTATTAATGCATACATATATATGAACATACTCTCATATCTTTTCTTTTTCACATCTATGTCATCATCATGAGCACATCAAATATACGATCAATCTTGGATAACAAACTGGTTGGCAGCAACTATTCTAACTGGATCAAGCAAGAGAGAATTGTTCTCAGAGCTGAAAAGATCCATTATGTCTTGGATAAAGATCTTCCACCACTTCCATCAGATGATGCTGTTGATGAGATCAAAGGCACTTATCGAAAATACATAGAGGATAGTGAAGCAGCAGCATGTCTGATGCTAGGTGCTATGTCCTCAAAGCTTCAGAAGCAATGAGATAAAAGATGGTGGGGTTTCCAAGAAGTAGGTTGCCAAGAAAGAGAATCCCAAAGGAACTTGCTTCCATTGTGTAAAGGATGGTTATTGAAAGCGTAACTGTAAGGCCTATCTATATTCTCTCAAGGAGAAAAAGCATGCTGATGCTTCTACCTCAGGTATTCATATGATTGAAATTAATACTTATTTTATTGCTTCAAAATAATCTTGGGTATTAGATAACGGATGTGGATCACATTTGTGTAATGATCTACATGGGCTTAGAAGCTTTAGAAGAGTTGGAAAGGCAGAGATATGTTTGCAGTTAGCTACTGGACAAAACATCTCTACATCAGTTGTGGGGACTTATCATTTGCCTCTTCCAAGTGGAT
This sequence comes from Excoecaria agallocha, assembly GCA_037975025.1. NCBI lineage: Eukaryota > Viridiplantae > Streptophyta > Magnoliopsida > Malpighiales > Euphorbiaceae > Excoecaria > Excoecaria agallocha. The sequence continues at coordinate 40,428,186 of CM075820.1, forward strand.
TAGTACTGGAATTAAATACTTGTTATTATGTTCCAGCTTTATCCAAAAGTATTATTTCTTTCAGTCGTCTGTTGAACGATTATGATATTTCTTTAAATGACAAATGTTGTTACATTTTTAAGAACAAAATGTTTTATGCAAAAGCTATCATTGAGAATGGTATATTTGTTCTTGATTTAATTAAAGAAGTACATAATGTGGATACCAAGAGAATGAAACATGATAATCTAAATACCTCGTACTTATGGCATTGTCGTTTAGGCCATATAAATGAAAAACGCATGACCAAATTGCATAAATCAGGTGATTTGGGATCATTTGATTATGAATCATTTGATACATGCGAATCTTGTTTATTGGGAAAAATGACAAAAGCTCCCTTTATTGGTAAAGGAGAACGAGCTAAAATGGTTTTGGACTTAATACATTCAGATGTATGTGGTCCAATGACTACACATCCCAGAGGAGGTTACTCCTACTTCATTACATTCATAGATGATTATTCCAGGTTTGGATACATCTATCTAATGAAATATAAGTCTGAAGCATTTGAAAAGTTTAAAGAATTCAAAAATGAAGTAGAGAAACAACTTGGCAAAAGTATTACAACACTTAGATCAGATCGAGGTGGAGAATACTTAAGTCAAGAGTTTCAGGATTATCTTAGAGATAATGGGATTTTATCTCAATGGACTCCTCCATATACACCACAACACAATGGTGTATCTGAAAGGAGGAATTGAACACTATTAGATATGGTTCGATCAATGATGAGCTGAGCGAACTTGCCTAAGTCCTTTTGGGGATATGCACTCGAAACAGCTGTTTATGTGTTAAACAGAGTTCCTAGTAAATCGGTTGATGTTACTCCATATGAGATGTGGAATAACAAGAAACCTACGCTTTCTCATATGAAAGTATGGGGTTGTCTTGCTTATGTGAAGAGGACAATGTCAGACAAACTGGATGATAAGTCTGACAAATGTTTATTTGTGGGATATCCAAAAGAAACGTTTGGATATTATTTCTATCATTGCTTAGAACAAAAGGTGTTTGTTTCAAGGAATGCTGTCTTCTTGGAAAGAGAATTTCTCCTACGAGAGGACAGTGGGAGTAAAATTGAACTTGGTGAAGTTCAAGACCCACAAATAGAAGATGATCAACCGATTGAACCTGAAACTGAATTTCATAATGATGAGATTACAGTTGAACCTGATTATACACAAAATCCTAGAAGATCTACTAGGATGCATTCTATCCCTGTGAGATATGGATTTCACATTGATTCGGATAGAGGCATAACTGTAGTAAAGGACAATGAGCCTACAAGCTATCAAGAAGTTTTGAACAGTTCAGAATGTGATTTATGGTTTAAGGCTATGCACTCTGAAATGGATTCCATGTATGAGAACAAAGAATGGACTTTAACTCAACCACCTGAAGGGATAAAACCCATAGGGTGCAAATGGGTCTTCAAAAAGAAGACTGACATGGAAGGTAATATAGTTACCTATAAAGCTCACTTAGTAGCAAAAGGCTATCGCCAAAAAGAAGGTATTGACTATGACGGAACTTTTTCTCCTGTAGTGATGCTTAAGTCTATAAGAATACTTTTAGCCATTATAGCTCATTATGATTATGAGATTTGGAAAATGGATGTGAAGATAGCTTTCCTTAATGGAAATCTTACCAAGGATGTGTATATGACACAACTAGAAGGATTCACATCAGGAAATGGCGAAAAGGTATGCAAGCTTCAAAGATCCATTTATGGATTGAAGCAAGCCTCTAGGAGCTGGAACATATGATTCAATGAGACAATCAAAGAGTTTGGTTTCTCACATAATGAAGATGAACCTTGTGTGTATAAAAGGGTCAGTGGGAGTGCAATTGTCTTCCTAGTTCTATATGTAGATGACATATTGATCATGGGAAATGACATTTCTCTTCTCCAATCTGTTAAAATATGGTTACACAAGCAATTCTCAATGAAAGACCTTGGAGAAGCATCCTATATTCTGGGAATAAGGATCTATAGAGATAGATCCAATAGGTTGCTAGGTCTTTCTCAGAGTACATATATAGATAAAGTATTGAAGAGGTTTAATATGGATCTCTCTAAGAAAGGGTTTATACCCATGGTGCATGGGAAACACCTTTCTAAGTTTATGTGTCCATAGACACTAGATGATAGAGAGAGCATGAATAGAATACCATATGCATCTGCAATTGGTTCTATCATATATGCTATGTTATGTACACGTCCAGATGTAGCATTTGCTTTGAGTGTCACAAGCAGATTCCAATCCAATTTTGGAGAGGAACACTGGGCAGCTATCAAGAATATTTTTAAGTACTTGAGAAGGACTAAGGATATATTATTGGTATATGGAGAGGGCAGTTTGGAAGTAAATGGGTATACAAATTCCAGCTTCCAATCTGACAAAGATGATTGTAAATCACAATCTGGTTATGTGTTCATAATGGGAGGAGGAGCAGTTAGTTGGAAAAGTTCCAAACAAGAAACAACTGCTGATTCCACGACGGAAGCTGAGTACATTGATGCTTCAGAAGTAGCCAAAGAAGCAGTCTGGATCAAAAAGTTCATAACCAAACTAAGAGTTGTGCCTAGCATTGTTGATCCAATTCCTTCATATTGTGACAACAATGGAGCCATTGCGTAAGCAAAGGAACCACGGTCTCATTAGCGATCCAAGCATGTTCTCAAATGCTACCATCTCATAAGGGAAATAGTTGCTAGAAATGATTTGAAAATAGAAAGGGTTCCCACAGATGACATTGTGGCGGATCCCCTCACTAAAGCACTTTCCCAAATTAAGCATGATCACCATATAAAAAGCATGGGTCTGAGACATAGGAGTGATTGGCTCTAGTGCAAGTGGGAGATTGTTAGAGAGTATGCCCTAGAGCCCATGTAATAGGGATGTTTTTCATATGTATGAAATTTATATTCTTAATAAAAGGCATCATTCATTTATTAATGCTATGTTTGAATACATGAGTTTGTAAATCTTAAATTAATAAATGAAGTCATAGATATTATAAACACTGTGCAAAGGCAATCATGAAGGTGTTCATGATGTGAGATGTCTATTGCATGCAAATGTGTTAATATCTAAATATCCCTAGTCATAGAATTAACAAGATAGGACATTGTTAATTCGGACAGACTAGCACATGTTATGCTTCTTGAATGGTTCAAGCAGTGGTTCTCATAACTGTGATTATGGAAGATAATCAAAGCTAACATATGGATGCTTGTTAGAAGAACAAGTTCATTGGAGACCTACAAAGAGAATCCTCACATGGATATTAAATCTATGTCAGTGAGGAATCTCTTCATAGCGGTTGTGCAAGTATGCTTAGACTTGAGATCACCAAAGTTATCTTAAGTACCAAGTGGTATACTTTGACTCCATAACTGATTACTTCCAACTAGGAGTGAACATAGTTAGGAGATTGGGTATATCATGACCTACTTGAAGATAGTTGAGTGATTGACAAAGGATTCACCATCCCAGATTTAACAAGGGAAGTTATCTCGCATGATTCTATAATTGTCTTGTTCAGAGAATCTCTGGCTAGAGTAATATGCCGAGATGGATGGAGATCCATGTAAGGCATTTTTGGAAAAATGGTTAAATTAATAGAACATAAATAATCAGATTTATATGAGTTGATAGAAATCCATACTCATAATCTAATTGAGATAAGAGTGGTGAAAGGAGTAATTGCACGGTAACTATTTCTATGGAAGGGTACAGTCAAACCACATGACTTTCCTTACATTTGGGTAGTCATGATGCCTAGCTAGAGGCCAATCATAACTTGTATAATGATGTATCAAAAGTATCAATAGGGATTGATAAGATGATTTAAAGGAGTTTAAATCATGTGAGTTTTGAATATAACTCACAATTACATATTATACTGCCAACATGGACAGGAACCCAATAGGTCACACACATATAGAGAAAAGGGTAAAATTGTAAAATAACAAGGATAATAATATTTGATATTATTATGAAGGTAGAGAAGTGAATAAGATAATAATTAATTAAAGAGTTTAATTAATTATGATCAAATAAAATTGTCCGCGGAACTTTTGAGAAATGTTCTGCAAAATTGGACCTAATTGAAATAATGTATTTTATGATTAATTATTATTATTTTATAAGTGTTATAGGACTGATATAATAATTAATAGGTCCATTGGAGAAATTATAAAGGGCCAAAGGAATGAAGAAGTTGGAGGAAGCCCTCCAGAAGAGGGCCACACGCCAACTCCATACAGAATGGCTTAGAGGACTTTTTCTTGGACCAAATTAATTTATATATGTTACATAAGTGTTATGGAACTCACATATTTAATTTGGTTGGATTTGGAATCCATTTGGGTATTTAAATTCAATTAGAAGCACAAAGGGCCTAGTTTGTGGATTTTGTGCATAGACTTTTATGAAAATGATTAAATTGGATTTAATTAAGCCCAAATGATTATAATTAATTCTAGAGGCCCAATTAATAATTATCCAGCAATTTTAAATAGCCCAATCTCATTAAGGAGTTTGAATTTTAACCTAACTATAAAAGGCCAACTAATGAGAATTAGGGTTAAGTGATTAAAACAAAAGGAAAGTCTTTTTTCTCTATTCTCTCTCTCCTTTTTACGCCAACTCCAAGCTAGCTTCTTGGAATTTCGGCCAGCCCTAGTTGAACATCAATTTGTTGGTTCAATTTACCCCTCTCTAGTGTGGATTACTCATTGGAGGTGTTCGATTTTGGATACTGTGGTTTGCGATAACCCGGTGCAAAGTAAAATCAACTGTTCAACAAAAATCGAAGGTGATTTTTCTTATTCTCATATAGTTATATTGTGTATTCATAGCAAGATCAGATCTAATGGTTAAAAAATTTTAAAATTCTGCTCATGTATGTGATGCATGTAACCGTTAAATTGGAACAGGTGGCACAAAAGAGAGAGAGAGGATAAGAGAAAAGGTCTTTCCTTTTTGTTTTAATCACTTAACCCTAATTCCTCATTAGTTGGCCTTTTATGGTTTGGTTAAAATTCCAACTCCTTAATGAGATTAGGCTCTTTAAAATTGTTGGATAATTATTAATCGGGCCTCTGGAATTAATTATAATCATTTGGGCTTAATTAAATCTAATTTAAACCTTTTCATAAAAGACTATGCATAAAACCCACAAACTAGGCCCTTTATGCAACTTTTTTGGATCTAAATACCCAAATGGATTCCAAATCCAACTAAATTAAATATGTGAGTTCCATAACACTGATGTAACATATATAAATTAATTTGGTGCAAGAAAAAGACCTCTAAGGCCTTCTGTATGGAGTTGGAATGTGGCCCTCTAAAGAAGGGCTTCCACACCAGCTCCATTCCTCTGGCCCCTTTATAACTCCTCCAATGGACTTATTAATTAATATATTAGTCCTATAACACTTATAAGACAATAATAATTAATTATGAAATACATTATTTCAATTAGGTCCAACTTACGGAACATTTCTCAAAAGTTTAGTGGACAATTTTACTTGATCATAATTAATTAAACTCTTTAATTAATTATTATCTTATTCATTTCTCTGCCCTCATAACAATATCAAATATTATTATCCTTGTCATTTTACCATTTTATCCTTTTTTTCTATATGTGTGTGACCTATTGGGTTCATGTCCATATTGGCAGCATAATATGTAATTGTGAGTTCTATTCAAAACTCACATGATTTAAACTCCTTTAAATCATTTTATCAATCCCTATTGATATTTTGATACATCATTATACAAGTCATGATTGGCCTCTAGCTGGGCATCATGACTACCCAAATGTCAGGAAAGTAATGTGGTTTGACTATACCCTTCCATAGAAACAGTTACCGTGCAATTACTCCTTTCACCACTCTTATCTCAATTAGATTCTGAGTATGGATTTCTATCAACTCATATAAATCTAATTATGTATGTTATATTAATTTAACCATTGTTCTCAAAATACCCTCCATGGATCTCTATCCATCTTGGCATTTTACTCTGGCCAGAGATTCTCTAAACAAGGTAATTTTAGAATCATGTGAGATAACTTCCCTTATTAAATCTGGGATGGTGAATCCTTTGTTAATCACTTAACTATCTTCAAGTAGGTCATGATATACCCAATCTCCTAACTATGTTCACTCCCAGTTGGAAGTAATCAGTTATGGAGTCAAAGTATACTACTTGCTACTTAAGATAACTTTGGTGATCTCAAGTCCAAGGATACTTGCACTACTGATATGAAGAGATTCCTCAATGACATAGATTTAATATCCATGTGAGGATTCTCTTTGTAGGTCTCCAATGAACTTGTTCTTCTAACAAGCATCCACATGTTAGCTTTGATTATCTTCCATAATCACAGTTATGAGAACCACTGCTCGAACCATTCAAGAAGCATAACATGTGCTAGTCTGTCCGAATTAATAATGTCCTATCTTGTTAATTCTATGACTAGGGATATTTAGATATTAACACATTTGCATCCAGTAGACATCTCACATCATCAACACCTTTATGATTGCCTTTGCACTGTGTTTATAATATCTAGGATTTCATTTATTAATTTAAGATTTACAAACTCATGTATTTAAACATAGCATTAATAAATGAATGATGCCTTTTATTAAGAATATAAATTTTATACATATGAAAAACATCCCTATTACATGGGCTCTAGGGCATACTATCTAACAATCTCCCACTTGCATTAGAGCCAATCACTCATATGTCTCAGATGCATACTATTTATATAGTGATCCTGCTTAATCTGGGAAAGTGTTTTAGTGAGGGGATCTGTCACATTGTCATTTGTGGGAACCCTTTCTATTTTCACATCATTTATAGCTACTATTTCCCTTATCAGATGGTAGCGTCTGAGAACATGCTTGGAACGCTGATGAGACCGTGGTTCCTTTGCTTGCGCAATGGCTCAATTGTTGTCACAATATAAAGGAATCGGATCAACAATGCTAGGCACCACTCCTAGTTCAGTTATGAACTTTTTGATCCAGACTGCTTCTTTGGCTGCTTCTGAAGAAGTGATGTACTCAGCTTCCATCGTGGAATCAGCAGTTATTTCTTGTTTGGAACTTTTCCAACTAACTGCTCCTCCTCCCATTATGAACACATAACCAGTCTGTGATTTACAATCATCTTTATCAGATTGGAAGTTGGCATTTGTGTACCCATTTACTTCTAAATTGCCCTCTCCATATACCAAGAATATATCCTTAGTCCTTCTCAAGTACTTAAGGATATTCTTGACAGTTACCCAGTGTTCCTCTCCAAAATTGGATTGGAATCTGCTTGTGACACTCAAAGAAAATGCTACATCTAGACGTGTACATAGCATAGCATACATGATAGAACCAATTGCAGATGCATATGGTATTATAGTCATGCTCTCTCTATCTTCTAGTGTCTGTGAACACATAGACTTAGAAAGGTGTTTCCTATGCACCATGGGTATAAACCCTTTCTTAGAGAGATCCATATTGAACCTCTTCAATACCTTATCTATATATGTACTTTGATAAAGACCTAACAACCTATTGGATCTATCTCTATAGATCCTTATTCCCAAAATATAAGATGCTTCTCCAAGGTCTTTCATGGAGAATTGCCTGGATAACCATATTTTAATAGATTGGAGAAGAGAAATGTCATTTCCCATGATCAATATGTCATCTACATATAGAACTAGGAAGACAATTGCACTCCCACTGACACTTTTATACACACAAGGTTCATCTTCATTATGTGAGAAACCAAACTCTTTGATTGTCTCATTAAATCGAATGTTCTAGCTCCTAGAGGCTTGCTTCAATCCATAAATGGATCTTTGAAGCTTGCATACCTTTTTGCCATTTCCTGATGTGAACCTTTCTGGTTGTGTCATATACACATCCTCAGTAAGATTTCCATTAAGGAAAGCTGTCTTCACATCCATTTGCCAAATCTCAAAATCATAATGAGCTGCAATGACTAAAAGTATTCTTATAGACTTAAGCATCGCTACAGGAGAAAAAGTTTCATCATAGTCAATACCTTCTTTTTGACGATAACCTTTTGCTACTAAGCGAGCTTTATAGGTAACTATATTACCTTCCATGTCGGTCTTCTTTTTGAAGACCCATTTGCACCCTATGGGTTTTATCCCTTCAGGTGGTTGAGTTAAATTCCATACTTTGTTCTCACACATGGAGTCCATTTCAGACTGTATAGCCTTAAGCCATAAATCACGTTTTGAACTGTTCAAATCTTATTGATAGCTTGTAGGCTCATTGTCCTCTACTACAGTTATGCCTTTATCTGAATTAATGTGAAATCCATATCTCACTGGGATATAATGCATCCTAGTAGATCTTCTTGGATTTTGTGTATAATCAAGTTTAACTGCAATCTCATCATTATGAAATTCAGTTTCAGGTTCAATCAGTTGATCATCTTTTATTTGTGGGTCTTAAACTTCACCAATTTCAATTTTACTCCCACTATCCTCTCGTAGGAGAAATTCTCTTTCCAAGAAGACAACATGCCTTGAAACAAACACTTTTTGTTCTAAGGGATGATAGAAATAATATCCAAACGTTTCTTTTGGATATCCCACAAATAAACATTTGTCAGACTTAACATCCAATTTGTTTGACATTGTCCTCTTCACATAAGCAGGACAACCCCATACTTTCATATGAGAAAGCGTGGGTTTCTTGTTATTCCACATCTCATATGGAGTAACATCAACCGATTTACTAGGAACTTTGTTTAACACATAAACAACAGTTTCTAGTGCATATCCCCAAAAGGACTTAGGCAAGTCCGCTCGGCTCATTCGAACCATATCTAATAGTGTTCGATTTCTCTTTTCAAATACACCATTGTGTTGTGGTGTATATGGTGGAGTCCATTGCGATAAAATTCCATTATCTCTAAGATAATCCTAAAACTCTTGACTTAAGTATTCTCCACCTCGATCTAATCTAAGTATTTTAATACTTTTGCCAAGTTGTTTCTCTACTTCATTTCTGAATTCTTTGAACTTTTCAAATGCTTCTGATTTATATTTCATTAGATAGATATATCCAAACCTAGAATAATCATCTATGAAAGTAATAAAGTATGAGTAACCTCCTCTGGCATGTGTAGTCATTGGACCACATACATCTGAATGTATTAAGTCCAAAACCATTTTAGCTCGTTCTCCTTTACCAATAAAGGGAGATTTTTTTATTTTTCCTAACAAACAAGATTCGCATGTATCAAATGATTCATAATCAAATGATCCCAAATCACCTGACTTGTGCAATTTGGTCATGCGTTTTTCATTTATATGGCTTAAATGACAATGCCATAAGTTTGAGGTATTTAGATTATCATGTTTCATTCTCTTGGTATCCACATTATGTACTTCTTTAATTAAATCAAGAACAAATATACCATTCTCAATGATAGCTTTTGCATAAAACATATTGTTCTTAAAAATGTAACAACATTGGTCCTTTAAAGAAATATCATAATCATTCATCAAACAACTGAAAGAAATAATACTTTTGGACAAAGCTGGAACATAATAACAATCATTTAATTCCAGTATTAATCCACTAGGAAGAGGCAAATGATAAATCCCTACAACTATTGTAGAGATGTTTTGTCCAGTAGCTGACTGCAAACATATCTCTGCCTTTCCAACTCTCCTAAAGCTTCTAAGCCCATGTAGATCATTACACAAATGTGATACACATCCGGTATCTAATACCCAAGATTTTTTTGAAGCAATAGAATAAGTATTAATTTCAATCATATGAATACCTGAAGTAGAAACATCAACTTGCTTCTTCTCCTTAAGAGAATATAGATAGGCCTTGCAGTTACGCTTCCAACGACCATTTTTTTCACAATAGAAGCAAGTTCCTTTGGGATTCTCTTTCTTGGCAACCTTCTTCTTGGAAACCCCACCATCCATTATCTCATATTGCTTTTGAAACTTTGAAGACATAACACCCAGCATCAAGCATGTTGTTGCTTCACTATCCTCCATGTTTTTTTCGATAAGTGCCCTTGATCTAATCAATGGCGACATCTGATAGAAGTGGTGGTGGATCTTTATCCAAGACATAATGGATCTTTTCAGCTCTGAGAACAATTCTCACTTGCCTGATCCAGTAAGAATACTTGTTGCCAACTAGCTTGTTATCCAAGATTGATCATATATTAATGTTTGATGTGCTCATAATGATGACATAGATGTGAAAAAGAAAAGATATGAGAGTATGTTCATATATATGTATGCATTAATAAGGTCTTTAATTAATCCATTTACTCCCACTATTTTATTGCCAATTAATAGCCCTCACTATTTAATCTGAGAAAACTCAATGGTTTTCTCAGTGGGCCAATATCCAATCCTTGATATGTAATTTGATCTTGACTGTGATCAACAATCCAAATTCCATACCCTTGAAAGGTAGGTATCTATATACCAATTGTGTCTCTACATAACTATTGGATCATTAGGTTATCAACTTTTGATGCATGCATATTGTATATGATTTCCCTAATCTTGCCTCTAGAACCATTAGTGTTGACTATGGTCAACATGCTAATGGGCTAGCTAAGATGACCCATTTAATTAGATTTGAACATATTCAATATAATGTGAGCTTGACAGTGGTCAACAACCCACACTATAAAGAACTCTAGTTCTCCTCAAATTAATGGAATGCTTATATACCTTAGTATTTGTTTGAGGGTTTTAGTTAAGTAAGTCTCATCATACATGGTTGGCATACATTGGTATGCATCCTATATCTATCACATAAATATAAGCATACAAATATGGTATAGTTATGGACTTCACTACATTGATTTCCCTGAGACAAGAGGGAAATCAAAAGGTCACACCTAGGTAGTATGCATGATTCAAACAAGAAAATAATTACATTATCTTCAAGCTTGTTGGATCTCCATCCGACCCATCTTGCTCCTTGATAGTGGTCTCCATCTCTATTTCTAATTCTAATCTAAGTAATCTAATTACATATTACAATTTGAAATGAAATACAAACCAAAAACAAGTGGCCGAGACATGAAAGTCCTCATTGGGCCAAAACATGCATAATGCTCAATCACATTGGGCTTTGTCCATAACTATCCATCATGCCAATCATACACCCTTATATGCCTTTCTAATGCATAAAGAAATGGATTACTAACATTTTTTCAACCTTTGAAACAATATTTTGAGTTATTTTGATGATGTGATCAAATTAGGAAACTTTTTACATTTTGGAAACTTTCATTTTAGGAAACCTTTTTGCATGCATGTGTTCTTTCCTTAATAATCAATCCAATTGATTATTAATTAATTATAAATTGATTATTTAATTAATTAATCATATTAAATAACTAAAAGAATAAATTTTGTGCTTAAAAACAAGTGTAGGCCAAAACCCACAAAAGAAAACCCTAAATGTGTTCACACACAAACTAGTTTTGTGTCTTTTGGACCATTTGGGCCTTTTGGAATGAGCCAATCCCACTACAGCCCTTAAAACCCATTAATGAACTTAATTAATGTTTATAATGTTTAATCTAAATCAGATCCTTGGGCTCACCAAGTCATTCACTAATTTAAACCAAGTCCGTAAACATAATTAAGCCCATTAAGTGGTTTTAATGAATTAAAATTAATCAAATTAATTTAAGGCCCATTTTAATTAATCCAATTAATTAAAAACACTTTAATATATCATATATATCAGATTTAGAAGATTAAAAATCGTTCTAACCAAGAACATATGAAGAACACCAATTTATCGAACTTTTTGACTAAACTAGTTTTCAAGCAAAACTTGTTCGATTTTAATTTCGTTCGATCTTACGGCTTAATATCACATATTAAACACATAAAATATCATCTAAATGATGTTTTAATGGACCCATAAGAAATCAAATTAGAACAGCCCCTTAAAATTCCATGGGTTTCACGCAAAACCCTAGTCCCAATTCTTTAAAAGTTTCGTTTTTGTTTCCAACAAATTTATTTGATCACAATCACATCCAGAAATCAATATTTCTCATTCATGTACAATTAAATATGATATTTTAAAGTTCATGAAATAGATAACTCAAAATAAAATAAAACTTATTCCGCAGAAAAATATAGAATTGTATGTCCATGGCAAAATCGTGGCTCTGATACCATGTTGGAGTTTAACGGTTACATACATCGCATACATGGGTGGAATTTTAAAATTTTTTAACCATTAGATCTGATCTTGCCATTAATACACAATATAACTATATGAGAATAAGAAAAATCACCTTTGATTTTGTTGAACAGTTGATTTTACTTCGCACCGGGTTGTCGCAAACCACAGTGTCCAAAATCGAACACCTCCAATGAGTAATCCACACTAGAGAAGGATAAATTGAACAAAAAAATTGGTATCAAACTAGGGCTGGCCAAAATTCCAAGATGCTATCTTGGAGGTGGTGCAAAAGAGAGAGAGAGGATAAGAGAAAAGGTCTTTCCTTTTTGTTTTAATCACTTAACCCTAATTCCTCATTAGTTGGCCTTTTATAGTTAGGTTAAAATTCCAACTCCTTAATGAGATTGGGCTCTTTAAAATTTCTGTAGAATTATTAATTGGGCCTCTAGAATTAATTATAATTATTTGGGCTTAATTAAATCCAATTTAAACCTTTTCATAATAGACTATGCACAAAACCCACAAACTAGGCCCTTTGTGCAACTAATTAGATTTAAATACCCAAATGGATTCCAAATAGAACCAAATTAAATATGTGAGTTCCATAACACTTATGTAACATATATAAATTAATTTGGTGCAGGAAAAAGACCTCTAAGGCATTCTGTATGGAGTTGGCGTGTGGCCCTCTACAAAAGGGCTTCCACACCAGCTCCATTCCTCTGGCCCCTTTATAACTCCTCCAATGGACTTATTAATTAATATATTAGTCCTATAACACTTATAGTAGTCCTATAACACTTATAAGACAATAATAATTAATCATGAAATACATTATTTCAATTAGGTCCAACTTACAGAACATTTCTTAAATGTTCCGCAGACAATTTTACTTGATCATAATTAATTAAACTCTTTAATTAATTATTATCTTATTCACTTCTCTACCCTCATAATAATATCAAATATTATTATCCTTGTCATTTTACTATTTTATCCTTTTTCTCTATATGTGTGTGACCTATTGGGTTCCTGTCCATGTTGGCAGTATAATATGTAATTGTGAGTTCTATTCGAAACTCACATGATTTAAACTCCTTTAAATCATTTTATCAATCCCTATTGATATTTTGATACATCATTATAAAAGTCATTATTGGCCTCTATCTAGGCATCATGACTACCCAAATGTCAGGAAAGTCATGTGGTTTGACTATACTCTTCCATAGAAATAGTTACCGTTCAATTACTCCTTTCACCACTCTTATCTCAATTAGATTCTGAGTATGGATTTCTGCCAACTCATATAAATCTAATTATGTATGTTCTATTAATTTAACCATTGTTCCCAAAATGCCCTCCATGGATCTCTATCCATCTTGGCATTTTACTCTGGCTAGAGATTCTCTGAACAAGGTAATTATAGGATCATATGAGATAACTTCCCTTATTAAATCTAGGATGGTGAATCCTTTGTTAATCACTCAACTATCTTCAAGTAGGTCATGATATACCCAATCTCCCAACTATGTTCACTCCCAGTTGGAAGTAATTAGTTATAGAGTCAAACTATACCACTTGCTACTTAAGATAACTTTGGTGATCTCAAGTCTAAAGATGCTTGCATAACCGCTATGAAGAGATTTCTCACTGTCATAGATTTAATTTCCATGTGAGGATACTCTTTGCAGGTCTGCAATGAACTTGTTCTTCTAACAAGCATCCACATGTTAGCTTTGATTATCTTTCATAATCACAGTTATGAGATCTACTACTTAAACCATTCAAGAAGCATAACATGTGCTAGTCTGTCCGAATTAACAATGTCCTATCTTGTTAATTTTATGACTAGGGATATTTAGATATTAACACATTTGCTTGCAATAGACATCTCACATCATGAACACCTTCATGATTGCCTTTGCACTGTGTTTATAATATCTAGGACTTCATTATTAATTTAAGATTTACAAACTCATGTATTTAAACATAGCATTAATAAATGAATGATGCCTTTTATTAAGAATATAAATTTTATACATATGATAAAAATCCCTATTACATGGGCTTTAGGGCATACTCTCTAACACATACTTCAAACGATCGGGTAATACTTTAAGCTCCAATTTTTGTGCCTGCAAAATATATGGTAAATGTTTTTGGTCAGTGCTAGTTAATTTCAGAGGATTAGATGCATTTACCACTGGTTTCAAATCTCTTAACTCTAATACTATCTCTTCTTCAAGATGCAACTCCTCTTCTACTGCATCAAAGTTGTCCCTATGAACACTTTCATTCATAACAATTTTTAACTTATCAGTTCTATCCATTTCAAACACTTTTTGAGTTAAAGGTTCAATAACATCAATTCCACAAATAGAAGACATCTCACATGGATATTTCATAGCATCATACACATTGAATTGCACCATTTCACCATCAAATTAAATGGTGAGGGTACCTTTGTAAACATCAATTTTATTCCGAGCTGTTTGAAGGAATGGTCTTCCTAATAGAATATCAAACGACTCCCCTGAATTTCTATCATCTTTTTTATCGATCATATAAAAATTAGCAGGAAAAATTAGACCATCAACCTAAACTAATACATCTTCTAACAATCCCTCGAGATAAACAATAGACCTATTTGCTAATTGAATGACTATTCCTGTTTCTTTTAAAGGTCCAGCATTTAAAGAGGAATAAGTAGACTTAGGCATGAAATTTATAGATGCACCTAAATCGCACATGGCTCTTTTAATACTTAAATTACCAATTTTACAGGAAATAGCAAACATACCTTTATCCTTGCATTTTTTAGGCATTTTTTTTAATAACACCAGAAACATTTTCATTGACAGTAATTTTCTCATAACCAATCTGTTTTTGCTTGTTAGTACAAAGTTCTTTGAGAAATTTTGCATATCTTGGTATTTGTTTTATAGAATCAATAAAAATAATGTTTACCTCAACCTTGCAAAAAGTTTTAAAGATGTTTTTCTCCTCTTTCTCCTTCTTTGATTTAGCTAACCTTTCAGGAAATGGAGGCTGTATAACTAAAATAGGGGGTTGTTTTGAGTTTTTACTTGTGGGTTGTTATGTTTGCTCTATTGCTGCCTCCTTTTCCACTTCTTTTACCTTATTCTGATTATACCCCTTGGGCAAGGTTGTTCTAGCTCTTTTCCATTTCTTAGGACAATTGCACTCGTATGTTGTCTCGGGTTCTCTATGGTTAGTGAAGGAAAACGTCCTTGGGACTCTATTCTACTCAAAGACATTGCTATTTGGCTCATCTGTTTTTCCAAGTTCTGAAGCCTAGAATCTGTTTTCTTTGCATACTGCTAGAAATCTCTGGTATTAGTTGTTAAAGAATGAACATCTTCAAGAGACATATCTTGCTTAGGAGCAGATTGAAAAGGCTATGGTGGTGCCCTTAAGTGGAAAGGTTGTTGTGAATTTTGCTGTCTTACTCCATAACCGAAGTTGGATGATCACGCCATCCCAGATTATATGTATTTGAATATGGATCATGTTTTCTATATGGTTGTCCACCATATCCACCCATTGCATTAACCTGCTCTTGTGACTCATCTTGAAGTGTAGGGCATATATCGATAGTATGTCCAGCATAAGCACAAATTCCACACACTTGAGCTTGAGGAGCCTTACCTGCAGCCAGGTTTTTCACAAGGGAAGTTAGATTTTTAATTTTTTCTTCAAGGGAAGAAGATTGTACCTCATTTACCCGATTAGGAGGGTCCTGATAATGCCCAACTGTTGGGATATTGCTGCCATATTTTGGATCAATTCTCGTGCTTGAGTTAGAGTTTTGTTGTTGAGACTTCCACCACTTGCTGCATCAATCATTTTCCTTTCCATACTAAACATACCTTCGTAAAAGTACTGAATAAGAGACTACTCGGTTATACCATGTTGGGGACAGCTTGCAAATAATTTTTTGAATCTCTCCCAATAATCATGAAGTGATTCTACATCCTTTTATTGAATCCCACTAATTTCCCCTGCGAATTATAGCAGCTATAGATGCAGGAAAAAATTTATCTAAAAACATTCTTACCATATTAGTCCAGGTTGTTATTGTTCTAGATGGTAAATTCAACAACCAGTCTTTTGCTTAGTCGGCTAAGGAGAAAGGAAAAGCCCTTAATTTTACTTGCTCCTCGGTAACTCCATATGGCTTCATTCCTGAGCAAACAACATGAAATTCTTTAAGATACTTATAAGGATCTTCATTTTCCAAATCTCAAAAAGTGGGTAGTAGATGAATCAATCTAGATTTCAACTCAAAAGTAGTGTCTACTGCTGGGTATGTAATGCACAGCGATTGCTGATTCAATGGTGGCATGTGTAACTCTCTTAAGTCCTTTCCACCATCTTTTCCTCTTTTATTTCAATTGGATATTCAGTAAAATCAGCTACCTATTTTTCTTCTTGTTCTTGGATGGAAGTTCTAGCAATTGCTTTACGTATTCTTATCTCCTTCCTCAATCTCTAGGCTATTTTCTCGATTTCAAAGTCAAATAATAATTCTCTCGAAATTTTAGATCTGGTGATTAACAAATTAACTCAAGTTAGACTAGTCCCCAGGAACAGCACCAAAATTTGATGGGTGTCGAACCGACCAAAAATAAAAACCTAACTTATCCCAACAAATAAATTGCAAATAGGGAAAGAAAGAGTCGAATCCACAGATACTAGCACTAAAGTAATTCTAAACAACCAGATTTTTAATAATAAAATTGAATGGGGGAGTTTATAAATTAAAAGTGAAATAATGAATTGAAGCAAATAAATAAATGAGTCAAAAATTAATTAAGAGAAAATTCAAGGGATGATAATTCTAGTTAAAGATATTCGCAACACCGGATTCATTCAATTGATCATAGATCAAGAAATAATTCTAAAAAATCAAATAATGGACCAATTATAGTCGTTGGCTTCGCGCTCCCGACCTAATCTTTTCATATTAATGAATTAACCAAGTAAGACTGTAATTAATTCATAACCAATAGACAACCCTTAACAAGCATAAGAATTTAATCTATTAACAACATTAAGAAATAGAAAGACCCGGCCTAGACAAACCGATCTACGAGCGAGACCAATTTTGATCAATTCATGCATCTACTCAACATAACAACCCTTGTGAGGAAGCTACACTAATCACTACTCATTATTGAATCTACCAAATAATTACAAATTTGATATCTTCAATTAGCAGTATGTTATTTAATTAAATGAACAACAACGCCTCATTGAACATGAAACGAATAACAATTGAGAAACGATTTCTCTAACCTATAGTAAATAACATGAACACCATACGAAATAAAGAACAATAAGTAAGCACAACGATCTCACAGTGAAATAAATCCTAGCTTTGAATTAATCTTTAACTAAAAATAATAATTTAGCCACTCATGGCCATAAGAATTTCATAAAATAAAAAGTAGAAGTTGAGAAAACCCCTGCTATAAAATTCGAGTTACAAAAATCGCATAAGAAAAGATCCTCCAAATTGAGGACCCCTTTTCTTAAATGATAACCCAAAAACAGGAAAAAAAACAAACCAATTTAGGAAATTTAAAATAAAATTCCTAAAGGAGTCCTAAATTCCTCCAATCACTGCCTCTTTACTGCTAAAATAAAGTCTTCAAATTCCTAAATACCAGCTAGGGTTTAAGTGGCAGCTAGGATAAATTCGCCTAAAATTATCTTGAAAAAATGCAGTCCACTGTAAATTTCATTTGGGCAAGTCCCTTAGGCAACTTGGGCAAGGGAACTAGGTATGGCTTTGCTTCCTACCTTGGACAACTAGGCAATTCCCTTGGGCAAGGCAACTTCTAGAATTTTCAACTATTAGCTCTTTGCTCCAAATCAACCCCAAAAATTCTTCGCTTCTCATGATCATCAACATTTAGCCCCAAAAATACAACTTCCTTAAAATCCACTCCTGTAATCAGAAAACTAAACAAACCAATGAAAAACACCTAAAACTGAATTAAAAGAATGCAAAATAATAAGCAAAATTCAATCAAATAGATGCTCTTTTAGCATCATAACAGATGTAGGGACTTGGAAAATAGCCTGTTATTGCTTCAATAACCTTGAAATCTCAGAAGGAATGGCACTTTCATCCTGCTGCACCTCCTCTGTAATTCCAGGCTTTAAACTAATGAGAAACAGCTTAGTAATGAGACCCTTCTAGCCTTGTTGAACTGCCTCGGTGAGACTTTTTGCTTTAATTGCCTTGAGAGACAATTGTTCTGCCATCCCTTTAATTATAAAGGATCTCCCATCTTTCTTAATTGTTAGTTCATTGGCATCATAGTTAAGAGTTACTGGAGAGTGACAATTCATCCAATCTGACCCTAGTATGATGTGATACTCTCCTAGTTCAAAAGGCCTCATATCAAACTCGAACTTGCTGCTGTGCATCAACCAGTTCACCCCCTTGTATATTACTGCCACCGTGACCCTCATTCCATCTACCACTACGATAGTAGCAAGACGTATTGTGGTGAATGATAGTTTGAGACTCTTAGCCATCTTGGAGTCTAAAACTAGTGAGTGCTCCTTCTATTAATTAGGGTCATTACAAGCTTCACATTGACCTACCCTTTAACCTTAATCCTGTAATCATTGAGTCCCCCTTCAAGAGCATTCAAGGAAAGTGTTATATGCTTGTCAAAATGCTCTTCTACTATAGGCGGTTCTTTCTTTTCCACTTTCTACCAATCCTCATCGCTAGAGTCATCACCTTCAGTTACTTGCACTACCCTCAATCCCCTAGGATTGCATTGATGGTCTGGTCTATACCTATCCTGGTATTTGTAGCAGGATCTTGGGGTTCTATTCATGTTGGAAGGGTTGGGTTTAGGCTGTGTATAATGGGTGATAGTAGTATTTGGCTTATGTTCTCGGGTGGCTCTTAGGTAATTAGATGATGAGGCTGGTTGTGTGGTCTAGGTGTGAACATATTTGGAGGGAAACTTCTAATAGAGGAAGTTTGGCTGTTTGGGTTCCATGTTTGGGTAGAGGGTTTGTAGGAATGTTTAGGTTGAAAGGCCACAAAATGAGACTCTTGTAGCTTGGCTTGTTCAATGGTAGTATACAGGTTAGGTGGTTTGAACTGATCTCATCCTTAAGACCTCCAATAAAGCTATAGACATAGTAGTTTTCAGGCCAATTGGGGTATAACCTCTCCATTTTGAGCTTAAGGAGCTCAAATCTGTCCAAATACTCATCAACAGAGGTGGTTTATTTGAGCCTCTGCATCTCCTCTACCATATTATCTTCTCCAATCTCCTTGAACCTCTTAGTAATTGCTTCAGCAAATTCTTCCTAGTCTACTGCTCCCCTGTGTCTACTCCAATTTTGGTACCATGTTTCTGTCCTTCCTTGTATATATAGGCTAGCCAATTCTACTTGTCTCTCGGGTATAACTTCATGCACAAGAAAATATTTCTTGCACTTAGAGATCCAGCTCTGGACATTAGTCCCTTCAAAGCTATGCAAATCTAGCTTTGGTAGTAACTTGTTATAATAAGTTTTTCCTTGGCGCACTTCCTCTACTCCTCTTTCATGGGGAGTAGGCAATAACCCTCTCCCATTCCTAACATCTGAAGTGAGGTTATTAGTGTCCTTACCTCTATTAGCAGAAGGGAATGGAGTGCTACTACTGGATGCCGGTGCTAGAGCCTGGCCTTGGATTAGCTGAGCCAAGTAAGCCACCGATCTTTGGTTTTCCAGCTTAAGCTCTTCATATTGGTTTTGGTTCTTCCTTTGCTATGCCTTCATACTGGTTTGATCCAGCATCAACTCTTGTAACTCAGATTCTAGGGAGCTGAATCTGGTCTCCATTTGTTCTTCAAACCTAGAACTTAAAAACCGAAGATGCTATTCAAGTTGCCCCATAGATACCACCAATTCCTCAGTCTCCTTGTTTCTCTTAGCTGCTGTGTTCTTTGCCATCTAACCCAGAGAAAGTGGTTGCTCTGATACCAATTTGTTAGGATTAATTCTAACAAAAAAGATGGATTGAATAATATTTTGGGTTGGATTCCAGAATAGAGATTAGGAATAGAGTTTGATAGACAGAAGAAGAAGAATAGAATGAAATAGAACGGAAAAGAGAGAGAGAAAAGAAGAAAGAAAGAGAAAATTAGGAGAAAATACTTTTTTAATTCTGTAATGATTAATGGTCCCCAAAGGACTAGTACAAATAGGCATGAGCAAAACTAATTCTGCTAAGGTACATAAATAGCCAAAATGGCGTGTGCACCTACAAAAAAAGAAACTTAAGTAATTCTGAAATTTTTTCTAACAACCAATAACTAACTTAACTAACTTTTAGCAATTTTACACCTTTACCCTCCTGGTATACCTAACACATATGTATATAGACACTTATGCAGTCACTTCAAGAGAATTAAGATGGAACTGATTCTGTAAGTCAGAGCTTTTTTCTCTTCCATTTCATTTTATTTTATTTTATGAACAACAATTTATATGAAGGTTTTGAATTCAATTGCTATGGTTTTTCAAACAGTTAGGAGCTCCACATATGACATTGCCATCTTCAAGAACATCTTTGGCACATAGTGACCATTTCTTAGAAATTGGAAACTCATTAGCAGAGGAGCATGAAACAAATGGTATGTACACAATTCTTAAGGTTTATCCTTCCACCATGTTGCTTTTTAAAATGTTCTCATATGCTTTGCTTCCACGAACTAATGATGCATGTGCTGGAACATTATTTTTATATTATATATATATATACCACAGAGAAATTGAATTTTTGACTTAGATGTTTTAATTTAATTGTAATAACTATACTTTAAAAACATTTTTTTGATTAATTATTTAACAACATAAATTATTTGTGTAAAAAAAATTTTACAACTGCTATAAATTAACATATAAGTCTACATGGTTAACCTACTTCAAAATCATGAAAAGAAAGTGTATTTGTTTATAAGCTATCAATTTTATTTTTAAAATGAGCCATGAAATAGGCAATAGGCAAATACAAGTTGACTGACCCAAGAATAGGGTAATTAACATGATAATACTGCAAATAACACAGGGCAGCACCAATTTGCTTTCCAAAAGCTCTACTATTTTTCTTATTTTTCAAATATTAAAAATATTTTGCTAATCATAAGGTCTTTGTGAGTTTGTTATCTTTAATTTCATCATTTTTCTTTGTTTGTTTTGTAACTTTAGCATGCAACTGTCAAATTATACTTTTAGCTAATTAATTATTAATATTTAACAACAATAACACTAAGCCAACCACAAAATTAATGTATTGTTATCATTTTATAATCAAATATCAATTAAATAATGGCATATATATATATACACGTGTGTGTATATATATATATATATACACGTGTGTGTATATATATATATATATAATTTCTTGTTATTGTTTCAAGGTGTTTGTTTGTGGTATTTGCAGCAAGGAAAAATTTCTTATTTAACACCTACCTTCTTCATTCTAGGGTCTAGGTTTGAACAAGAAGAGCATGCTAGAAGACTTTGATGCCATTGGCTTATAGTCTACTGACATAGATTATTTATCATGTTCAAAGTGACCTTTCCTTGTCACAGGTACTACTATCTCAAATCAATTATAAAATTAGACTCCTCCCTCCCCCACCCCCTCTCTCTCTCATGATGAGGGTGGTGTATCTATGTTTGGAGCTAAGATTATAAGCATTACATATGTGCATCATGTTGTATCTAAATCTAGTATTTGCTCATTTAGATTATAACGGGGTTATTCCCATCGGCAATGGCATGCCCATCTCAAGTTTATATATTAGTAGTCCATTGATGCATTTAGAAACTGTTAGAGAAATTATGAAATTTTCTTGAGATTATCTTTTAAGGTATATATATATATATATATGTTTGCATGAATTCATTTGTCATGCTCCATCATAATGGAAACTAAACCCTGCTTATTTACCTTAAGTACATTTTACATGGCATTGTTGTTGTGTTTTGCAAAGTTTTAGTTTTATGGAGAAAATCAAGAAAATTGCATGTTAATTCCTCGCACACTTGTATTAATTTTCTATTTGTTTCTTATAGTTTGTATTTACAATGTTTGTCCACTATGCGGATTGAGTTTTAAGTTGAGATTTGTGCTGAGCATAAAAAAGAGATGGATCAGCAAATCAGACAGATCCAGCAATGGATGGAGATGTAGCAACAACTTTTCCAGCAATAGAATTAGGGGAAAATGCATCTATTCACATTATAATTATAAGTGTATAGTAGGACATTTTGTGCGACATTTGTTATTGCTATATATACAAGTATTATTTTAGATATACAATTAACAATGATATCCATTTGTAAATAACAATTTTTTCTTGAATATATATATTTTTATATTAAATGTTGAGTAGTCTAAATATAAATTGATCATTTATGGCTTTTTATTTAAATGATAAAATCTCCATATTAATTTAAAAATTAAAATAATAATTTTAATTTAGCGAGGGATTAGCATGCCTTGTCAGTAGCCATTTAGCTACAACTTAGCTATAAAAGCATTTTAGCTAATTTTGCAAGAACATTGTTGTAGCGATAAGGAAACGAAAGTATTGTCATTGCAAAATTTAGCGAAAACATTAACATAGCCATATGGCTATGAATATAGTGTCGCAAAATTTAGTGATAATATTTTCGTAGCGATATGGTGACGAACGTAGTGTCGCCGCAAAATTTAGTGAGAACATTACCATAGCAAAATGGCGACATATATTTAGTGATGACATTTAGTCCTTGCTAAAATTTGGTGACGACTTGTTCTTTCTAAATTTTGCTACAATTTTTATTTCAAATATATTATCGTTGCTAAGTTGTCGCTAAATTGATTTAGCATTGAAAAACATCAGTTAATGATGACTTTTGTTGTCACTATTTTTCTTTTTTTATAGTGTAATCAGGGAATATCTTTTGCATCCACTTTTGCTAGAACTACCATCGCTAGGGAAACCATTGATTTTGTACTTAGCCATAGATGAGAGTTTTCTAAGTGCCATAATGGCTCAAGAGGATAATTTTAGGATAGAATATACAGTTTACTACCTTAAATTATTGCCTTATGAAGCAAGATATGTGAAGGTTGGGAAGATCTATTTGTTAGTAATCTAGGCTTCAAAGAAGTTGAGACACTATTTTCATTCTTATAGGGTACAAGTAGTAGCCTAGAAAAATTTCCTTAGATAACTTTAGGAAGCACCATCACTGCTAGGAAAGATGGGTAAATGGTTAGTGCTGTTATAGGAGTTTGAAATCAAGTATATCACTAGAAAAACCATCAAGGATGAGCTATTGTAAAGTTCTTAGCTAATCATCAACTAGAAGGGGATAGGGTGCTGTTTGAATTCCTTGATGAGTATAAGGGTGCTAGATGTATTTTGATGGAGCCGTAAACAGTAAGGGTGCTGGAGTAGGAGTGATTCTAGTGATCCCATAAGGTGAGAAGTTGCTTTTAGCTAAGAAATTGAGATACAAAGCTACAAACAATGAAGCTAAGTATAAAGTGCACATCTATTGATTGAAAGCTTTACTAGTTGTGGGGGCAAAGACTGGGAGGTTTTAGGCATTCATCACTAGTAGTCCAGCAGGATCGAGGAGAATGGTCAGTTAAGGCAGAATGGATGGTACCCTACATTCAGTGTTTAAAGGCATTGAGTAGTGAATTTGAAGTTTATACCTTAGCTACATTGGGATAACCTAAAAGGAGTGAGCATAAAGCTTGTGCTGATCTCTAGCTCTAATAAGCCACTTTTTAAGGTTGAACAAGTGATAGATACTGAAGTCAATGATGGAAAGCCTTGGTATTGTGACATTCAAAACTACTTGGAAAAGTCTGAGTTCCTAGAAGAAGCAGCTAAAAAGATAAGAGAATGATTTGCAAGCTGTCTACTCAATTTATTAGTGTGGGTGTTGTGCTTTACAAAAGACAACTTGATGGAATCTAGCTAAGGTGTTTAAATGAGAAGGAGGTGACCAGACTTCAGAAAATGTACTATATCGGCAAAGTAATATAGAGGAATAAACTTAAGACCTCAAGAATATTGTACCCAAGAGATTGTATTTGCGACAAAAAATTGATTGATTAATTATACGTGCAAAGAATTTCCCATTTGTTTTCGTTTCTTAAAATTATAACTACTCAAATTTAACTAAACAAAACAAAATGATTTAAAAGAAAAATGCAATGTAATCATTGGTAATAAAGATGGAGAATAAATTTTAAACGCTGTATTTTGTCTAGCTTTAAAAGAGATCATTTTAGACTTCTAAAAAAGAAGATTTTTCGCTATAGTTTAGTTTGTATTTCTTAATATTTTTAGGGTTTATATACTTAGCTTTTATAGATTTACTTGTAGAAATTTAAATTTTTGAAATAGTTTATACCAAAATAAAAAAAAAATACATAGTTATAGTTTAGTTTATAGATTAAAGTTGTAGTTTTTAATTGAGACCAAGCTTGGAGAAGAAGAAAAGAAGCTACTGCAACTTCAAATCTACATTTTTAAACAGGCTTTATAGTTTCTTCTTATCTTTTCCTTTTTATTTTCATTATGAGTAGTGAGTGGTTCTTTTGTTGGTTGGGGATCTTTGAATCCCCTAACCATGTAAGGATATCAACTTATTTTCTTAAATATATGTTTTAAATGTTTCTTTTCTCTTGTGTTTATCTTGGAATGGTTGTTGTACAAGTATTTATGCATAGATGCGCATTTAATAGTTATATCATATATGTTATATTTTTCTTCATATATGTTGTAGTTTTAATGGATTTTCCAGAATAGGAGCTGTTAGATCTAGGGTTTATGTGTTGTAAAAATTATAAAAAGAGAGGAAAATGAATCGGTATTGGATTAGTAAGCTCCGAAATGGAATATTAGTTTATACCTAGGTCTTAAAACCCGCACTTATATTGACTATCGAATAGGCTCTAAAATAGGATATTGAATAGTTAGAGTAGTAGGCTCCGTAATGGGATACTAATGGTATAAATGGGTTGTCCACATCTGAAATATATTAATGTTATGTTAAAATGAACCTTGTATGGGAATGGGGAGAATTAGGTTCCTGAAAAACATTTATAGCTATTATAATTTTATACATTTCACAATTTATGCTTTTATCATCTAAATTGTTTTATACTGTCTTTAATTTACCTTATGTTAATTATCTATAGTGCTAATTACAACACAACCAACAAACAATTGGGTAATTCTTTAAGCATATAACTCTAATCAATCACTTTTCCTTGTGTAAATCTTGTTCCCTAGGGTTTGATACTTACGGGTCCTTAAAACACCCCACTTTATTACTTGTCGATTTTTGACCAAGTTTTTGGTGCCATTGCTAGGGACCAATGGCATGTTTAATTGTAAATCTAATTGATTATTTTTATTTGTTTTTCTTTTACTTAATTTTGTTCATTTATTCTTTTCAGGTAATTTTGGTGCATAAATATATTTTGTCCACATCATCTAGCACCATTTGACCCTTAAATCGAAAGGACTTTACACCAGAGAAGGAGACAAAATCAGCTCAAAGATATGAATTTTCCATTGAATTTTGATGTGCCTCTTATTGATGAAGAAAGAGAAGGGCAACAATAGCAAAATGGAAATCATGATGGTCCAAGACTAAGGACTATTCGTGATTATGTGACTCTAAGATGGATGAGTCTTTATTACCTTTCCCTATTATTGCTAGCAAGGATAAAAATACTGATCAATTAGCCAAGTTTTTAGATATGTTGAAAAAGTTGCACATAAATGTCCCTTTTGTTAATGTTTTACTACATATATCGATATATGCTAAGTTTTTAAAGGAAATTTGTGCTAACAAAATGAAATTAAAAGGATTAAGAATAGTCCAATTATCTAAGAATTATAGTGCCATCTTAACCAACAAATCTCTAAAGAAACTGAATGATCCTAGTATTTTCATGTGAATTAGGGGGTAACTTTGTTGGCTATACTCTATGTGATATAGGTGTAAGTATTAATCTCATGCCACTTTCACTTTGTAAGAAGTTGAATTTGGGTAATTTGAAAGAGACAAGCATGCTACTATAGCCAGCTGACAAGTCCATTAAGAGACCCAAGGGGGTCATAGAAGATTTTTTAGTAAAAGTTAGAAAGTTCATATTTCCAGTGGACTATGTGGTGTTGGAAATAAATGACGATTAGACCATTCCCTTGATAGTTGGATGACTATTTCTAAACATAGCTAGAGCGCTGATAGATGTGCAAGGGAAAACAGTCACATTGAGGTTCAATAATGAGAAAATGACTTTAAAAGTGGCCAAGATGATGGAATACCCATCATGCGAATTTATGGAGTCGGTTTGCTGTGTCCAAAGTTACCTTTAAGAGAGAAAGATGAAGGCTAAAGAAGTTTTAGTTTATGACATTTTACGAAAGTGGCTAATGAATCCCAAGGAAGAAAAAATTACAAGTGCGAAGGGCGAGAGTCCAATAACCAAGCTGAAAGTCATGATCATTTAACTCCATGCTTAAGTTTACAAGAAAAATTCAGGTTTGGTGTTGGGGCAGAGAAATCCAAACTCAATGACTCACCATGAGAGCATCAAAAGTCAAGCTGGTGAATTGTTAAATCTAGAACTTCTTCTAACTCAAATCTTAGAACTTATTTCCTTTAAGTATATATTTCCTTTTATTTTAAATTATTGTTTTATGTTTTTGTCTTTATTATTAATAAGTGGTGATTTGATGTTATGTATACTTGCTAAGTGTTATCATCATCATATGTATGTGTAAGGGTGAAATTTTTCCTATGTATGTAAAAAATTTTTTGGACTCGATAGAGAACAATTAGTCTCCATTGTGTGCCATTTATTATTCAAGTTCTAGAATAGGACACTCAATTGAGAACTTTTGGTCTCTACCTTATACAACACCTTAGTCCGATTACAGAAGGTATCACTCAATCGAGAACAATTGGTCTCAACCGTGTGCAAGTTGAATTTTCAATCAAGTAGGGGTCACTTAGCCAAGACCACTTGGTCTCAGTTTTGTGCTAATGATAGTTAAATGTGTACAATTTGGGACACTCAAAATCATTTTGGTACAGAATAGGATAGTCGATCGAGACCATTGGGCCTCAGCCATGTGCAATTGAGATTTTTCAAATCAGAAGGGATGACTTAGTCGTGCCCTTCAAAATTTTCAAAGCTATGCATTTTGAGTCTTGTGTCTAACTCAACCAAGACCATTTAGTCTCAGCCGTGTCCCTAAGGCACTCTATCATGTCCACTTATAAATAGAGCCATAAGTTATGTCTTTTCACTTACTCTTTCATTTCTCCTCACTTTTTCTTGTGGATTTCGGCATTTCCCCACCATTTTCTCCTCTCATTGTGCATCTTTGTCTTTGTGAAACTTTAAAACAAGTAAATATCCAATGTGCCTTGTGTTTAATTTCATCTCTTTCCTTTATTTCTCGCTTTTCTTGAGAATGTTTTACAGTAAAAATACCATTTTGTTAGCATTTTGAGCTTTCATGTGTCTGAAATGTGTTTTGAGTGTTTTATGGTTTTTTGTATGGTTAGAGTTAGGTTCAGATTTAATTGTTCTAATTTACTTATTTATCTTTGAGGCATGATTCATAAATTGTTGCTTTGACCATTTGAGTAACAAAATTTTCATGAACTTAGTTTGAATTAGTGTATTTTAGTGTAAATATTGTGTATGCATGCAATGTGTTTGTTAAAATGTCTGAAAGAAGTGAAAATGCTATTTTGCCTAATTTTTCCTCTTTGGTGTACATTATTTTCTTTAGAACAAATATTTTATAACAAGTGTAATGGATGGATGTGCTTAAAGATTTATACAATGCTTTATCTACTTGATGCCTTTAATATTTTAGTGTTAAAATAAAAATCTTGTGTTATGTTATGTTATGTGCCATGTCCTTTTTCATTTTGATAGTTCTCCTTATAGCATTTTATTCTCTTTGTGTTTCTATTCAATGTAAAATTGCTAGCATCTTGGCATGTTGTTCATTGTTTTGTTTAAGAAAGACTAGTTCTAATGTTTGTTGTAGGAGGCATTGAAGTGTTCATTTTATGATAGGCATTGTGATTCTCATAGTTTATGTTGCACTTGCATACTTGTTATTTGTTGCTCGAAGCATGTTTAACAATTTTTATTGCATTTAGTGAGCTTTCATTTCTTATGCTACTATTTTTGTGCCTTACATGTTAAATTCATTCTCTTACTCTGTGTATTTAGGCTTGATATGGCAAAACCTTATTTGAAAGTGGTTTGCTTTTGTAGTGGCACCTAAGAGAACTAGGACAGAGGTGGGATCGTTATCCTCAGCCCTTCAATACACTAAAAAATCAAAGATTCCATCCTAGGTTCTGAATGAGTTCAAGCCAAATTGGCAGACTTTTGTAAAGGCGAAGTATTTAGCAATGCCTTATATCGACATGGCTCTAATGCAAGAGATTCGTTTGAAAAGTGAAGTTGAGCACCTAATTGAGGCAGTTGGCTGGAAGGACTATGTGAGGAGGGAAAGAAGAGGTTTATCCCAATCTTGTGAGGGGCTTCTTAAAAATAGTCCGAGTGTGCATAAAAAGGGATTGTTATGAAGATAAAGGTAATGTGAGTTTTTTTTCGAGGGGTCCTCGTACCAATTGAGCTTTAATGAGTTCTTTGCCATTCTAGGTTTGAATCCCCACACTGCAAGGGGCATAGAGAATGTAAGTTTGCAGGAGATGTGGAATGATATCGGCAATGACATCAAGCCTACCATTTTTTATGCCAGCAATACTAAAGCTCACCACCTAATGAACCATTTATTGAGATTTTTGCACAGATATCTTGCTATAGCAGTGTTTTATCACCTTTGGGGGCCAAGAAATGTGAATGCACGTGAGGTCCAAATTCTATATGCCATGAAGAATGTTATACCTCTTAGTGGAGCAACATTTCTTATTGATAAATTTAATGAGCTGAGAACTTACAATAAAAGGGACTCAAATATCACATTTGAAGGGATTGTGATGATGTTGGCTAGGAAGGTTAAATACACCAATTTGGGAAATTTTATTAGGAGACCTATTGTTGTCGATAAAAAGATGCACATTCCTATAGATGACCTAAGATTTGTAAGGAAAGGCTACATAGTGGTGTCTGGTATAGCAATATATAGGGAGGCTATGCACAAGTAAGCCATAGAGCTTTAGTGAGTGGAGACAGTAGTCATCACTCCCTCATTTGAGTAGCACATAGCTATCACAAGCCGCTAGGACACCATGACTGAGCAGATGGATGACATAGTTGCTACCTTGACCATGATGAGGTCACGCTTCGATGCCCAGTTTACACCTCCACAAACGCAAGAGTGATTATTTTTAGGGATACTCCTTAACCCCCAATTTTTGTGATTATTATTTTTGTATTTTATTGAGGGCAACAAAAATTTTAAGTGTGGGGTGAGGGTATTTTATGGAGATGTTTATGAACTTATTTTGGATTGTTGGATATTTTTTACTTGTTCAACTCTAATACCATTGTAGTATTAATTTTTTTATGTCATTTTTTTGTTAGTAGTTAGTTTAGTTTGTTTGATTTTTCTTAATGTTTAGTTATGTTGTCTTACGCTTTTAAGTTTTTGTTTATTTATTTACCTTTTATAGTTTTAATTTATAATTCTTTAGTTTTTGTTTATCCTTTTATTTTTTTAGCTGTTGGTTGTTTTTAGTTATTTCACCTCTTTTATTTATTTTATAGTTTTAAATTTTCATCTTAGTTTATTATTTCATTTTCTTTATTAGTTATTGTCTTCGGTTGTTATAAAAAACTTACACAATTTGTTTTGGTTTTCCCTTAGTTGTTTTCTTTGCGAACACTTTGAACTTAGTTTGACAAAAACTTATTTAGGGTAGTTGAATGGCTGGAGAGTAGCTAGTTGTTGACTGTTTGTGTTTTTGATTTAGGTTCAATTAGATCAATATTAGTAACTCTCTAAAAAAATGGTCCACTTTAGGCCTATTTTTAGGAAAATAAAAAAACCCAATGCATGAAGGTGACTGAATGGAAATTCTAGAGTGCAAAAACTCATCACCCTTCGAAGCATTCAAAGTAATTCAAAATTGAAGCTTAAAATGATTTAGGCAAGATTTTATTGTGAGCTTCTAAAAGACTTCTGACCTACCCTATACTAATTTGTTTCCCTTACATAACCCCTTTTGAGCCTATAGAGGTATGCTAAATGCAAACAAAATTTTTAATTTTTGATACACTCATGTAATTGTCCTAGCCTTAAAGCCTTTTCCTTGCCCTCTTTGAACTACCCATTCTTAGAGTGAGTACGAGAAAATTTTAAGATTAAAAGAAAGTTGAGTAAGATAAAGGTCGAATGTTAAGGAAAATTTTAAAATTGGATTATCTTGTAAATGTTTAGGACTATTTCCAGAAGGTAATGGCATTTAGTGACAATGTTGTTAGAGAGTATACCCTAGAGCCCATGTAATAGGGATGTTTTTCATATGTATGAAATTTATATTCTTAATAAAAGGCATCATTCATTTATTAATGCTGTGTTTGAATACATGAGTTTGTAAATCTTAAATTAATAAATGAAGTCCTAGATATTATAAACACAGTGCAAAGGCAATCATGAAGGTGTTCATGATGTGAGATGTCTATCGCATGCAAATGTGTTAATATCTAAATATCCCTAGTCATAGAATTAACAAGATAGGACATTGTTAATTCGGACAGACTAGCACATGTTATGCTTCTTGAATGGTTCAAGCAATGGTTCTCATAATTGTGATTATGGATGATAATCAAAGCTAACATGTGGATGCTTGTTAGAGGAACAAGTTCATTGGAGACCTGCAAAGAGAATCCTCATATGGATATTAAATCTATGTCAGTGAGGAATCTCTTCATAGCGGTTGTGCAAGTATCCTTAGACTTGAGATCACCAAAGTTATCTTAAGTAGCAAGTGGTATGATTTGACTCCATAACTGATTACTTCCAATTGGGAGTGAACATAGTTAGGAGATTGGGTATATCATGACCTACTTGAAGATAGTTGAGTGATTGACAAAGGATTCACCATCCCAGATTTAACAAGGGAAGTTATCTCGCATGATTCTATAATTGCCTTGTTCAGAGAATCTCTGGCTAGAGTAATATGCCGAGATGGATGGAGATCCATGAAGGGCATTTTAGGAACAATGGTTAAATTAATAGAACATACATAATTAGATTTATATGAGTTGACAGAAATCCATACTCATAATCTAATTGAGATAAGAGTGGTGAAAGGAGTAATTGCACGGTAACTGTTTCTATGGAAGGGTACAGTCAAACCACATGACTTTCCTGACATTTGGGTAGTCATGATGCCTAGCTAGAGGCCAATCATGACTTGTATATTGATGTATCAAAATATCAATAGAGATTGATAAAATGATTTAAAGGAGTTTAAATCATGTGAGTTTTGAATAGAACTCACAATTACATATTATACTGCCAACATGGACAGGAACCCAATAGGTCACACACATATAGAGAAAAGGGTAAAATGGTAAAATGACAAGGATAATAATATTTGATATTATTATAAAGGTAGAGAGGAGAATATGATAATAATTAATTAAAGAGTTTAATTAATTATGATCAAATAAAATTGTCCGCGGAACTTTTGAGAAATGTTCTGTAAATTGGACCTAAATGAAATAATGTATTTCATGATTAATTATTATTGTCTTATAAGTGTTATAAGACTACTATAAGTGTTATAGGACTGATATAATAATTAATAGGACCATTGGAGAAATTATAAAGGGCCAAAGGAATGAAGAAGTTGGAGGAAGCCCTCCAGAAGAGGGCTACACGCCAACTCCATACAGAAGGGCTTAGAGGGATTTTTCTTGGACCAAATTAATTTATATATGTTACATAAGTGTTATGAAACTCACATATTTAATTTGGTTGGATTTGGAATCCATTTGGGTATTTAAATCCAATTAGATGCACAAAGGGCCTAATTTGTGGATTTTGTGCATGGTCTTTTATGAAAAGATTTAATTTGGATTTAATTAAGCCCAAATGAGTATAATTAATTCCAGAAGCCCAATTAATAATTCTCCAGCAATTTTAAAGAGCCCAATCTCATTAAGGAGTTGGAATTTTAACCTAACTATAATAGGCCAACTAATGAGAATTAGGGTTAAGTGATTAAAACAAAAGGAAAGTCTTTTTCTCTTAATTCTCTCTCCCTTTTGCGCCACTTCCATTGCTAGCCTCTTGGATTTCGGCCAGCCCTAGTTGAACACCAATTTGTTGGCTCAATTTACCCCTCTCTAGTGTGGATTACTCATTGGAGGTGTTCGATTTTGGACACTGTGGTTTGCAACAACCCGGTGCGAAGTAAAATCAACTGTTCAACAAAAATCAAAGGTGATTTTTCTTATTCTCATATAGTTATATTGTGTATTCATGGCAAGATCAGATCTAATGGTTAAAAAATTTTAAAATTCCGCTCATGTATGTGATGCATGTAACCGTTAAATTCCAACATGGTATCAGAGCCACGGTTTTGCCATGGATATACAATTCTATATTTTTCTGCGGAATAAGTTTTGTTTTGTTTTGAGTTATTTATTTCATGAACTTTAAAATATTAGATTTGATTGTTCATGAATGAGAAATATTGATTTCTGGTTGTATGTGTGATCAAATAAATTTGGTGGAAACAAAAACGAATTTTTGAAGCATTATGATTTGGGTTTGGTGTGAAACCCATTAGGGTTTGGCGTGAAACCCTAGGTAATGTAGGGGCTGTTCTAATTTAATTTCTTATGGATCCATTTAAAAATTATTTAGATGATATTTTATGTGTTTAATATGTGATATTAAGCTGTAGGATCGAACGAAATTAAAATCGAACAAGTTTTGCATGAAAACTAGTTTTGTCGAAAAGTTCGATAAATTGGTGTTTTTCGTGTGTTCTTGATGTTTTCTTGCTTAGAACGACTTTTGATCTTCTAAATCTGATATATATGATATATTAAAGTGTTTTTAATTAATTGGATTAATTAAAATGGGCCTTAAATTAATTTGATTAATTTTAATTCATTAAAACCACTTAATGGGCTTAATTATGTTTACGGACTTGGTTTAAATTAGTAAATGACTTGGTAGGCCCAAGGATCTGATTTAAATTAACTATTATAAACATTAATTAAGTTTATTAATGGTTTTTAAGGGCTGGAGTGGGCTTGGCTCATTCCAAAAAGCCCAAATGGTCCAAATAACACAAAACTAGTTTGTGTGTGAACACACTTAGGGTTTTTCTTCTGTGGGTTTCGGCCTACACTTGTTTTAAGCCCAAAATTGATTCTTTTAATTATTTAATATGATTAATTAATTAAATAATCAATTTATAATTAATTAATAATCAATTTGATTGATTATTAAGGCAAGAACACATTCATGCAAAAAGGTTTCCTAAAATGAAAGTTTCCAAAATGGAAAAAGTTTCCTAATTTTATCACATCATTAAAATAACTCAAAATATAGTTTCAAAGGTTGAAACAAAGTTAGTAATCCATTTATTTATGCATTAGAAAGGCATATAAGAGTCCATGATTGGCACGATGGATAGTTATGGACAAAGGCCAATGTGATTGAGCATTATGCATGTTTTAGCCCAATGAGGACTTTTATGTCCCGGCCACTTATTTTTGGTTTGTATTTCATTTCAAATTGTAATATGTAATTAGATTACTTAGATTAGAATTAGAAATAGAGATGGAGACCAATATCAAGGAGCAAGATGGGCCGGATGGAGATCCAACAAGCTTGAAGATAATGTAATTATTTTCTTGTTTGAATCATGCATACTATCTAGGTGTGACCTTTTGATTTCCCTCTTGGCTCGGGGAAATCAACGTAGTGAAGTCCATAACTATACCATATTTGTATGCTTATATTTATGTGATAGATATAGGATGCATACCAATGTATGCCAACCATGTATGATGAGACTTAATTAACTAAAACCCTCAAACAAATACTAAGGTATATAAGCCTTCCATTAATTTGAAGAGAACCAGAGTTCTTTATAGTGTGGGTTGTTGACCACAGTCAAGCTCACATTATATCGAATATGTTCAAATCTAATTAAATGGGTCATCTTAGCTAGCCCATTAGTTTGTTGACCACAGTCAAGGCTAATGGTTCTAGAGGCAAGATTAGGGAATGCATATATGATATGCATGCATCAAGAGTTGATAACCTAATGATCCAATAGTTGTGTAGAGACACAATTGGTATAAAGATACC
This sequence comes from Excoecaria agallocha, assembly GCA_037975025.1. Classification (NCBI taxonomy): domain Eukaryota; kingdom Viridiplantae; phylum Streptophyta; class Magnoliopsida; order Malpighiales; family Euphorbiaceae; genus Excoecaria; species Excoecaria agallocha. The sequence goes on from CM075820.1 coordinate 40,462,890, forward strand.
TACCTTTCAAGGGTATGGAATTTGGCTTGTTGACCACAGTCAAGGTCAAATTACATATCAAGGATTGGATATTGGCCCACTAAGAAAACCATCGGGTTTTCTCGGATTATATAGTGAGGGCTATTAATTCGCAATAAAATAGTGGGAGTAAATGGATTAATTAAAGACCTTATTAATGCATACTTATATATGAACATACTCTCATATCTTTTCTTTTTCACATCTAGGTCATCATCATGAGCACATCAAACATTAATATACGATCAATCTTGGATAACAAGCTGGTTGGCAACAACTATTCTGACTGGATCAGGCAAGTGAGAATTGTTCTCAGGGCTGAAAAGATCCATTATGTCTTGGATAAAGATCCACCACCACTTCCATCAGATGATGCCATTGATGAGATCAAAGGCATTTAAATAAAATACATGGAGGATAGTGAAGCAGCAGCATGTCTGATGCTGGGTGCTATGTCCTCGGAGCTTCAGAAGCAACATGAAATGATGGATGCTAGAACCATCGTTTTGCATCTAGAAGAGCTTTATTCTTCTCAGGCTAGAACTGAGCAATATGAGATTGCTCGAGCTCTATTTAGTTGCAAAATGGTGGAAGGCACTTCAGCTGCTGCTCATGCATTGAAGATGTATGGGTATATTGAGCATTTGAGTAGACTTGGCTATGTTATGGATAATGATCTTTACATAGATTTAATCTTGTACTCGTTGGCTCCAAGTTATGCACCTTTTGTGCTTAACTTCAACATGAACAAGATCCAAGTATCCATTCCTGAGTTAATAAACATGCTCAAGACAGCTGATGGATCATTTAAGAAAGATCCAAAAAGTGTCATGGTTGTCACTTCTACTAAAGGCAAGAAGCAGAAGAAGAAGAAGATAACCAAGGCGCAGCCAAAGAATGGAGGGATCTCCAAGAAGAAGGTTGCCAAGAAAGAGAATCCCAAAGGAACTTGCTTCCATTGTGGAAAAGATGGTCATTGGAAGCGTAACTGCAAGGCCTATCTAGATTCTCTTAAGGAGAAGAAGCAAGTTGTTGCATCTACTTCAGGCATTCATATGATTGAAATTAATACTTATTCTATTGCTTCAAAACAATCTTGGGTATTAGATACCGGATGTGGATCTCATTTATGTAATGATCTACAGGGGCTTAGAAGCTTTAGAAGAGTTGGAAAGGCAGAGATATGTTTGCTGTCAGCTACTGGACAGAACATCTCTACAACAGTTGTGGGGACTTACTATTTGCCTCTTCCTAGTGGATTAGTACTGGAATTAAATAATTGTTATTATGTTCCAGCCTTATCCAAAAGTATTATTTCTTTCAGTCGTTTGATGAACGATTATGATATTTCTTTAAAGGACAAATGTTGTTAAATTTTTAAGAACAATATATTTTATGCAAAAGCTATCATTGAGAATGGTATATTTGTTCTTGATTTAATTAAAGAAGTACATAATGTGGATACCAAGAGATTGAAACATGATAATCTAAATACCTCACACTTATGGCATTGTCGTTTAGGCCACATAAATGAAAAACGCATGACCAAATTGCACAAGTCAGGTGATTTGGGATCATTTGATTATGAATCATTTGATACATGCGAATCTTGTTTATTGGGAAAAATGACAAAAGCTCCCTTTATTGGTAAAGGAGAACGAGCTAAAATGGTTTTGGACTTAATACATTCAGATGTATGTGGTCCAATGACTACACATGCTAGAGGAGGTTACTCCTACTTCATTACTTTCATAGACGATTATTCCAGGTTTGGATACATCTATCTAATGAAATATAAGTCTGAAGCATTTGAAAAGTTCAAAGAATTCAGAAATGAAGTAGAGAAACAACTTGGCAAAAGTATTAAAACACTTAGATCAGATCGAGGTGGAGAATACTTAAGTCAAGAGTTTCAGGATTATCTTAGAGATAATGGGATTTTATCTCAATGGACTCCTCCATATACACCACAGCACAATGGTGTGTCTGAAAGGAGAAATCGAACACTATTAGATATGGTTCGATCAATGATGAGCCGAGCGAACTTGCCTAAGTCCTTTTGGGGATATGTACTAGAAACTGCTGTTTATGTGTTAAACAGAGTTTCTAGTAAATCGGTTGATGTTACTCCATATGAGATGTGGAATAACAAGAAACCCACACTTTCTCATATGAAGGTATGGGGTTGTCCTGCTTATGTGAAGAGGACAATGTCAGACAAACTGGATGTTAAGTCTGATAAATGTTTATTTGTGGGATATCCAAAAGAAACGTTTGGATATTATTTCTATCATCCCTTAGAACAAAAGTTGTTTGTTTCAAGGCATGCTGTCTTCTTGGAAAAAGAGTTTCTCCTACGAGAAGACAGTGGGAGTAAAATTGAACTTGGTGAATTTCAAGACCCACAAATAGAAGTAGATCAACCGATTGAACCCGAAACTGAATTTCATATTGATGAGATTACAGTTGAACCTGATTATACACAAAATCCTAGAAGATCTACTAGGATGCGTTCTATCCCTGTGAGATATGGATTTCACGTTGATTCGAATAGAGGCATAACTGTAGTAGAGGACAATGAGCCTACAAGCTATCAAGAAGTTTTGAACAGTTCAGAACGTGATTTATGGCTTAAGGCTATGCAGTCCGAAATGGACTCCATGTATGAGAATAAAGTATGGACTTTAACTCAACCACCTGAAGGGATAAAGCCCATAGGGTGCAAATGGGTCTTCAAAAAGAAGACTGACATGGAAGGTAATATAGTTACCTATAAAGCTCGCTTAGTAGCAAAAGGTTATCGTCAAAAAGAAGGTATTGACTATGACGAAACTTTTTCTCCTGTAGCGATGCTTAAGTCTATAAGAATACTTTTAGCCATTGCAGCTCATTATGATTATGAGATTTGGCAAATGGATGTGAAGACAGCTTTCCTTAATGGAAATCTTTCTGAGGATGTGTATATGACACTACCAGAAGGATTCACATCTGGAAATGGTGAAAAGGTATGCAAGCTTCAAAGATCCATTTATGGATTAAAGCAAGCCTCTAGGAGCTGGAACATACGATTCAATGAGACAATCAAAGAGTTTGGTTTCTCACAGAATGAAGATGAACCTTGTGTGTATAAAAGGGTCAGTGGGAGTGCAATTTTCTTCCTAGTTCTATATGTAGATGACATATTGATCATGGGAAATGACATTTCTCTTTTCCAATCTGTTAAAATATGGTTATCCAAGCAATTCTCCATGAAAGACCTTGGAGAAGCATCCTATATTCTGGGAATAAGGATCTATAGAGATAGATCCAATAGGTTGCTAGGTCTTTCTCAGAGTACATATATAGATAAAGTATTGAAGAGGTTCAATATGGATCTCTCTAAGAAAGGGTTTATACCCATGGTGCATGGGAAACACCTTTCTAAGTCTATGTGTCCACAGACACTGGAGGATAGAGAGAGCATGAATAGAATACCATATGCATCTGCAATTGGTTCTATCATGTATACTATGTTATGTACACGTCCAGATGTAGCATTTACTTTGAGTGTCACAAGCAGATTCCAATCTAATTTTGGAGAGGAACATTGGGCAGCTGTCAAGAATATTCTTAAGTACTTGAGAAGGACTAAGGATATATTCTTAGTATATGGAGAGGGCAGTTTGGAAGTAAACGGGTATACAGATGCCAGCTTTCAATCTGACAAAAATGATTGTAAATCACAATCTGGTTATGTGTTCATAATGGCAGGAGGAGCAGTTAGTTGGAAAAGTTTCAAACAAGAAACAACTGCTGATTTCACGACGGAATCTGAGTACATTGCTGCTTCAGAAGCAGCAAAAGAAGCAGTCTGGATCAAAAAGTTCATAACCGAGCTAGGAATGGTGCCTAGCATTATTGATCCGATTCCTTTATATTGTGACAACAATGGAGCCATTGCGCAAGCAAAGGAACCACAGTCTCATCAGCGATCCAAACATGTTCTCAGATGCTACCATCTCATAAGGGAAATAGTAGCCAGAAATGATGTGAAAATAGAAAGGGTTCCCATAGATGACAATGTGGCGGATCCCCTCACTAAAGCACTTTCCCAGATAAAGCATGATCACCATATAAATAGCATGGGTCTGAGACATATGAGTGATTGGCTCTAGTGCAAGTGGGAGATTGTTAGAGTGTATGCCCTAGAGCCCATGTAATAGGGATGTTTTTCATATGTATGAAATTTATATTCTTAATAAAAGGCATCATTCATTTATTAATGCTGTGTTTGAATACATGAGTTTGTAAATCTTAAATTAATAAATGAAGTCCTAGATATTATAAACACAGTGCAAAGGCAATCATAAAGGTGTTCATGATGTGAGATGTCTATCGCATGCAAATGTGTTAATATCTAAATATCCCTAGTCATAGAATTAACAAGATAGGACATTGTTAATTCGGACAGACTAGCACATGTTATGCTTCTTGAATGGTTCAAGCAATGGTTCTCATAATTGTGAATATGGATGATAATCAAAGCTAACATGCGGATGCTTGTTAAAGGAACAAGTTCATTGGAGACCTGCAAAGAGAATCCTCATATGGATATTAAATCTATGTCAGTGAGGAATCTCTTCATAGCGGTTGTGCAAGTATCCTTAGACTTGAGATCACCAAAGTTATCTTAAGTAGCAAGTGGTATACTTTGACTCCATAACTGATTACTTCCAACTGGGAGTGAACATAGTTAGGAGATTGGGTATATCATGACCTAATTTAAGATAGTTGAGTGATTGACAAAGGATTCACCATCCCATATTTAACAAGGGAAGTTATCTCGCATGATTTTATAATTGCCTTGTTCAGAGAATCTCTGGCCAGAGTAATATGCCGAGATGGATGGAGATCCATGAAGGGCATTTTAGGAACAATGGTTAAATTAATAGAACATACATAATTAGATTTATATGAGTTGATAGAAATCCATACTCAGAATCTAATTGAGATAAGAGTGGTGAAAGGAGTAATTGGACGGTAACTGTTTCTATGGAAGGGTACAGTCAAACCATATGACTTTCCTGACATTTGGGTAGTCATGATGCCTAGCTAGAGGCCAATCATGACTTGTATAATAATGTATCAAAATATCAATAGAGATTGATAAAATGATTTAAAGGAGTTTAAATCATGTGAGTTTTGAATAGAACTCATAATTACATATTATACTACCAACATGGACAGGAACCCAATAGGTCACACACATATAGAGAAAAGGGTAAAATGGTAAAATGACAAGGATAATAATATTTGATATTATTATAAAGGTAGAGAGGAGAATATGATAATAATTAATTAAAGAGTTTAATTAATTATGATCAAATAAAATTGTCCGCGGAACTTTTGAGAAATGTTCTGTAAATTGGACCTAAATGAAATAATGTATTTCATGATTAATTATTATAGTCTTATAAGTGTTATAAGACTACTATAAGTGTTATAGGAATGATATAATAATTAATAGGACCATTGGAGAAATTATAAAGGGCCAAAGGAATGAAGAAGTTGGAGGAAGCCCTCCAGAAGAGGGCTACACGCCAACTCCATACAGAAGGGCTTAGAGGGCTTTTTCTTGGACCAAATTAATTTATATATGTTACATAAGTGTTATGAAACTCACATATTTAATTTGGTTGGATTTGGAATCCATTTGGGTATTTAAATCCAATTAGATGCACAAAGGGCCTAGTTTGTGGATTTTGTGCATGGTCTTTTATGAAAAGATTTAATTTGTATTTAATTAAGCCCAAATGATTATAATTAATTCCAGAAGCCCAATTAATAATTCTCCAGCAATTTTAAAGAGCCCAATCTCATTAAGGAGTTGGAATTTTAACCTAACTATAAAAGGCCAACTAATGAGAATTAGGGTTAAGTGATTAAAACAAAAGGAAAGTCTTTTTCTCTTAATTCTCTCTCCCTTTTGCGCCACTTCCATTGCTAGCCTCTTGGATTTTGGCCAGCCCTAGTTGAATACCAATTTGTTGGTTTAATTTACCCCTCTCTAGTGTGGATTACTCATTGGAGGTGTTCGATTTTGGACACTGTGGTTTGCGACAACCCGGTGCGAAGTAAAATCAACTGTTTAACAAAAATCAAAGGTGATTTTTCTTATTCTCATATAGTTATATTGTGTATTCATGGCAAGATCAGATCTAATGGTTAAAAAATTTTAAAATTTCGCTCATGTGTGTGATGCATGTAACCGTTAAATTCCAACAAATGTTAGTAAGGCCCCTTAAAAAATCCAAAAAGAAGATAAGAAAAAGAAGAATATAATGAAATAAAGTTCTGATTTATAGCTTACAATAAGTGTGGGGTAGCTTGTAGAATTTAGAGAAGGAACTTTAGTGCTTAGAGTAATTGAGCGATGACACTATCAATTGAACATTTTAGTGTAATCCTTGTCTTTGAAATCTCATTTTCGAGCAATCATATTCTACATTCTGGGTAGCCTAGCATTTAGCAACATTTTTGAATAGAGAAAAAAGGTAGAATTTAAGTTAAAAAGTTTTTTGAGTGTTATCAGGGTGAGTGGAGTTATTGAATGGCTGTTCTAACTTGCATATCTTCTGCTTTTCTTTGTGAGCCATACCCCAACCATATTGCAACTCACCTAAGACCTAATGATCTTACTTTGTCTAAAATTATTTTTAGAGATGACCTTTAAGTTTTGGTGCTAAAGGAGAAGCCTATGGCATTTCTCGAGTTTCAAATGTGGAACCACGTGTGTAAAATTTTATTTACGAATTCTTTTTTGTTGTCAAATTGCACTAGAGTTTCATAATTCAGAAGTTATTATTAGGCTGAGCACACACACACTTGGAGACTAACTAGTTTGATCTGAGCTTAATTCTTTTTTATTAAGGGTGACAGTCAGTGACTTCTATTGTAGTGTTATTTAACTCCCTCTAAATTTGTGATTTTTTTTCTAAGTTTGGATATGCTAGAATTCGGTTTGTTTAGTTGCTTGAGGATGAGCAAAAGTTAAGTGTGGGATAGTTCATAACTTTGATTTAGTGTTTATTTTCATTGTATTTTTATCTCAATTTTTATCTCATTTTATGTGCTTTTTATGTTTTTAGTTTTAAATTTCTCATTTTATGCCAAATAGGATTATCTTAAGATTTATGAAGTTTTTATGTGTTTAATGATGCAATTTTGACTTTTGTGTACAAAAATAGACACTCGACTAGGTGCCTTACAGAATTTCAAAATGCATAATTTCATCAAGGGACTCAGCTGAGATCCTTTATCTCTATCTTGTTTAATGTAGAGTTCGAGGATGATTCCATATAAAAGGGTGCGCTCAGTTGGGAAAAAAGTTTCTTAACTGTGTCTCTACCATGTCCCTTTGCAGACGTGTATAAAAGTTGCATTTTATTTTGCTTTCAAATAGATCTTTTGAGGTGTTTGAAGGGGAGGGTTGATAAGTATGAATTATATTACATTTTTTATTGTGTTTTTAATGTGTCTAACATGATAATTTAAAGGTAAATTTGTTAATTTAGTGTTTAATTTTTTAATTAGTATTTTTTAGCTTAATTAATTAATTTAGTGTTTTTAGGTGTGTAATTGAAGAAAAGGAGAATTTATAAGTGTAAAAGTGTAAATTCAGGCTTTTTATAACGATAAAGTTCACTATATAGTCTAGAGCCTAGTCACTTGGTGGACTGAATTGATCACTCTACTGAGTAGTCTAAAGGGAAAAAGAGAAAAGTCTTTTATTAGTCCAGAGAGCAACCACTCGGTGGAGCACACACTCACTCTACCAAGTAGGACAAAGAAAATAGGGCATGAAGAAAATAATCACTCGGTCAAGTACTCACTCACTTTACTGAGTCACTCCAAAGGTCCAGGATGAAAAAGCCTCACTTGGTGAAGTGAAATATCACTCTACCGAGTCTAGTTATTGAATTTGAAAAGGACTCTGCTTCCCAATGGTTTGGGAAGTTTTAGCAGTCGAAATTCTTCCAGTTTTAAGCTCTTTAAGAAGTAGAAAACACCAGTGAAAGGGGAGAATTGTTTTTGCTAATTAAACACTTTAGTTTTATTTTGGCATTTAGGGTTAGATACTATGATTGAAGGCTTGGTGAAGACTTCAAGAGGAGTGGAAATTCTAAGTGTTTGTATCGTTTATTTACTTTCTTAAATTTTCAAGATGAACTATGAGTAGTACTTTTACATTTGCTAAAGAATACTTAAATCCTTAACTCTTATTGTAATGACTTAGCTATGCTTTCATTTAATACAAGTTGATTATTTCTTAGTTTTGTGCAACTTCGCATATGAAGATTGTATTAAGATTGATTGTTAACTTATTTGATTAATAGTTGGTATTTGATTTACATATGATCTGTGATATGCACGCTCTTGGTTTGGTTCTTCACTATTTATGCATGATTGTATTCTGAATTAAGTGTAATTGTGTGTTAATACAAATAAACTAAAATTGAGAATAGTTGAACTAAGAATAGATTGAAGTTAAGTTTGTTTGAAAAAGAGTTTAATGGATGTCTAGGAGTTCAAAACCATATTCTTATGCTTTGTGTTAAATTATTCTGAAAAAAAAGTTTAATACATAGATTGATAGTTTGAATAAGCTATCTATCCTTATATCATTGGTTTTCCATAATCACTTGTATTCCTTTTAGTTTAGTCATTGCCATATTAGTTAAGGTGGATAATCCTTTAGCAGAAATTGTCTTTAATATGGATTTTTACCAATTTACATTATTTGCTTTGCTTTGTTTAGAATATTCTATTTAAATCCTTGCATTAATTATTTTGACTTTATTAGTTGTTAAGTTACTGTTTTTTGTTCGTTAATTCTTCATCATCACAAAACCTGGGATTTCTTTTACTTTTGGCATACAATGTTCATTTTAAAATCTAAAACAAGTTGCATTTACATAGTATCCCTGGGGTTCTACATTCAGGGTCTTAATCTTATTTCCCTATATTACTAGCCGATCTAGTATACTTGCTAGACACTGGTTAAGTTTTGGCACTGTTAATTGGGAAATATTGGCATTTGTTTTTAGATTTTTAAGTGAATTTTATGTGTCTTTCTTCTTTCTTCTTATTCTCCACTCTTTATTAATTTTATTCTTTTATTCTTTATAGGTGTCAATAGTTTATGTTACAAAGCGAGCCAATTTGGCTTATTGACCCTGAAATTGAGAGGACATTCCATAGGATTAGGAGATTAAGGCAATGAGAGATGAATTTAGAAGAGCAGGAATGTAACAACCTTAATAACCTTAATAACCTTAATAACCACCCTCTCTATAGCGCACCTACAACTAATCCACCTTTGATAGAGGAGGAAGGCATGAATAATCAAGCTAAAGGGAATGGGTTTAGGCCTAAAACTATTAGAGACTATGCTATCCGTATGTGAAATGAGAATTATAAAACCATTAGGATACCTTATAATGAACACTTTGAGATAAAACTTGCTACCATAACCATGGTTCAAAAGAATCAAGTTTCTGGATAAGAGATAGAGGACCTTGCTAAGTATGTAGATATCTTTTTAGAAGTTAGTGATACGGTTCAAATACCCAATGTGTCTATGGATGCCATTAGGCTTAAGTTGTTCCCTTTTACTCTCATTGGTAAGGTAAGGGATTGGTTGCAAATGCTGCCAAGTCAATCCATTCAGTCATGGTAATATATGTAAGAAAAATTTTTATGCCGCTTCTTTCTTCCTACAAAAACAACTAGTATTAGGAACAACATCCATAATTTCCATCAATTTTATGAGAAACCATTCCACAAGGCATGTGAAAGATTTAGGAGACTCCTAAAGAGTTGTCCACATCATGAAATTGCTGTTCATCAACTAATGTCTATTTTCTATATAGGTATGAATCAATCTATAAGATCTCTCTTAGATGCAGCTTCAAATGAAAGTTTCATGAATAAGATCCCTGACAAAGCTTTCTTACTTTTGATGAGATGAATACCAATGATGCTTAATGGGCAAGTCTAAGGACCATACAGAAAAAGCAAGTTGTACATAGTGTGAATGAGGTAGCCACGCTAAGGACACAAATAGATGCATTAACAAAATAGGTAAGTGGTTTACAAGTTAAAAATGTGTCATCTTTCTCTCAATCATGTAACACTTATGCTGGGACCTGAACTTAAAAGTGAGAAGAGCTTAGGTACATTAGTGGAAGAAGTAAATGCATTAAACCCTTATAGGAATACCTATAATTCTTGGTGGAAAAATAACCCTAATTTTTCATAGAGAGAGGGGAATCATGCATATACATCTAATAATCAACCTAGGGCTCCCTTTAATCAAAATATAGTTTCCAATAACAATAGTCACCTGCCTCACCAAACTCAAGCCCAACCACACTACACTTCCACATATCAACCCCCAGGTTTTCAAGCTAGATCTTAACCTATATAGGATAGAAAACCTAATTTAGAGGAAATGTTTGCTAACTTTATGACTGCCTATACCACATTTATGGCTAATCAAGATGCTAGGTGGAAATCACAAGATATTTGGATGAAAAATCAAGATGCCTCAATTAGGAACTTAGAAACTTAAGTAGGGTAACTTGTAAATTCTACCTCAAATATGACACATGGCACTTTTTCATCTAATATGGATAGAAACCCAAAGAAAGAAGCAAAAGTAATCACCTTGAGAAGTGGGAAGGAAGTAAAAGAAGCTAAAAATGGTAAGAACTCTTCAGATTTGCTGGAACACATAATAGAGGTAAGTATTTATGAACCTAAAATTATTAATGACATGCCTACTGTTGTTGAGAAAAGTTAGGGTAACGAAAAACTTATTTCCATTGTGCTTGATGAATCTAAATTGACTTATCCATCTCTAGCTAGCAAGGAAAAGCATAATGAATAGTTAACTAGATTTTTGGACATGTTTAAAAAGTTACATGTAAATTTATCATTTGCTGAAGCCTTATTGCACATGCCTAAATATACTAAATTCATGAAAGAGCTATGTTCGAATAAGAAAAAGATAGAGGGTGTATGAATGGTCCAATTATCAAAAAACTGTAATGCAATTTTAATGAACAAAATTCCTAAAAAATTAGAGGATCCTAGTAGTTTTACTTTACCATGTGAGCTAGGAGAAAATTTTGTTGGACATGCATTATGTGATTAAAACACTAGTATTAACTTAATGTGTAAGGCCCCTAACATGACCTTAATTTAAATTGCATATTTTTGAATGGGATTTTTATTTGATTAAGATTAAATTAAATGAGAATTTTGTATAATTATGGGTCAAGGGGGTAAATTATCATGTTATTATATTAATTGCATGAAAATAAAATTTAAGAGTATGGTTAAATATCAATTGAGGGTACAATTGAAGTAAAAAAAATAATTTGGGGTAAATTTGTAATTTTGAAAATTAAAGGGTCAAATGTGGATAGAATCATATATTGAGAGGTCAATTTAAAATTCAAAATTAATTAATAGGTCAATGTATGAAAATAATTAAAAGGAGGAGTTAAAGATTATCATGCAAAGAATACATAGGTAAGAGTGTGACATGCAATTTTTAGGGGGACCAAAAGAGAACTTTTTCACCCCTTTATAAAGGCTTAACTCTTGCATGTGGGAGAGAGAAATTCATTGGTTGGATGGAGAGGAGAATGGGACGACAATAGGGAGGAGAAAATTTTAGATTTTTGCTTATTCTCTCATCTCTCAATTCTCTCTTCCTATTCCTTGCATGCATGAGATCTAATCAAGAAGTATAGGTACAACAAATTAAAGATATTTAATCATTTGAATTTCTTCTTCTCCTTCTTCTTCTTTTACTCATTTTGGTGGAGGTAATTGATGAATAAGGTGCTGGAAATTTTTTAATTGAATGATGATGATGTTTGTGAAGGAGAAGAGGAGGGTAGAAAGAGTAAAGGAAAGGAAATTGAAAGGGGTTGAAGACATAGGGAATTCGTCCAAGGTATGGGAATTTAGGGGTTTTCATGTGCATGTAATTTTCTGCTGGACATGATGATTTGGACTTGAATTTTGAATGATTTGTTGAGAATGAGAGATAAAGTTGCATTTGAAACCTTAATAGGGTTTCTTTGATCTAGTATTGGAAATTCTATTGTAAATTGAGTTAGAGACCTCCAAATGAATCAATTCAAAACTATATAGTTAAATGAGACATAAACCTACAAAATTTTAGAAGGGAGCAGGCATTTATTCAGCTTCTAACTAATTTTTATAATTTATTGAAAAATCAGTTGAACTGTTAATGTAGATTCTGAAACAGCTTGAAATGAAATTGAGATAATTTCGAGTACAATAATCAGAATGATGCAAATTTAATTTCTTTGGAAAAAATACTTCTATATCTACAATTATTGAGAGAAATCTAAGCTTAAATATGCCCCTATGTACTCGAAATTTAGGGTTGAATCCGAACTAGTCCCCTGGACTGCTCATAGAAATAGAATTTACAATAAAGGGTATAACTTTTTGTAAAGATGTTAAAATGCTATAAAATAAAATTCTAGTGAAAACAAAGACATTAAAGTATAAATTTGATGAATAAATGTTTGTCGAAATCCCTCTCAATTTTATGTTATGAATTTTTATAAGTGACAGTACACACTATTTTTGTTCTATGAACAGCCTATAGTATTTTTCAAATATCTAGAGCTATAGGTTAGATATTAAGGTGAATTTTGATGATATGGAAACTACACACGTATGGGAATACAATTGTAGAAGACCATTTTGCCATAAAATGACATGTTCAATTTCAAATGTGGCTCACATATCGGGTCCAGAATGTTGCCCTGTGCAGATTTTTGTGATACTTTATTCTATGACTTTTTAATTAATTGAGATAAATAGTTGTTTATGTGATAGTAAAATAAATTGGATAGGGCATGTAATATGACTATCAATGAAGGATTTGTATGCATACATATACATTCGTATGTGTACAAAAATAAAGATTAGTGATGAAAATATCTAACCTATACATGTAATTGGATTTGTACATGATTGTCGTATGCAAAATTTATGTATACATAAGTATCCCTATGATGAGAAAGTGTATATTTTGACATGTATCTATGCTATGAAATAGGAAATATAATAGTATGACCATGACATATGTATATGTCCATATGGAAACATGTCGATATATGTATAGCACATGATTTGAATAATGATAAAGGTATACATATTGATAAACATGCTTATAAGAATAAGCCTAGTATATGCGGATATACCTATAGGTATGTACATTTATGATTATGTATATGAGTGTATGGGCATGTAATTGCCCTATGAGATAGAAAATGCTTTAGCATGACTATGAACATGTGAGATCCTTAATGAGAACATGTTCAAGTATATGATGTGATGATTATATGTCATGCCTATATGTCGTGATGCAAATTTTAAAGTCACACGGATTGGATGAGCTACATGTATAACTTGTTATATGAAATGTGCATATATCTATCTATGCACTAGTGAACTTATAGTTTTATAAGACTCTGTATATGTACAAATAGTATACTATGAATACAGTCTTAATATGTGAATTAAACATGAATATAGTTCTGCCTGCAATATAGTTTCAAATGTGGATAGATAGGCGCCTATAGGGAAAATTACAGCTACCATAGTTTTGTCCAATTGGTCTAAAGTATGTTTGATCTCGTTTGGATGATGAACAGCCCTGTTTGGGTTGTTAGGTGACCCCGTTTGCGTCTACTTAACCGGTCTAAAGTATAATGTCGCCCCATTTGGGTCTATAAATCCGATATCTTCCGATATCCCTCTTTTTGATACCGAAGTGTATCGATAGTTCTCGTTATCCACTGATACAACTAAGGCAGGCTAAACTTTATTTATAGTAATGACCATAATTAATTAGTTAAAGTTTATCTTACTAAAGATCGTTATTATGGATCATAATGTTGGTTTGTCTATAAAAATTGTGCTTCATTTGAATTCGTTCACATGGGAAATTGTCATCTATATGATTTATGAAAATGGAAATATTTGGTACTCTTTTAGGTATAAACTTTATGTACATGAGGATATGCTTTAAGCTTTAAGGTATTTGTTATTGGTGACATGTTCTGTTGTACATGTTATATATATATATATACTGTATGTGTATTTTGATGGTCGTTGTGAGTGGTCATCCATCTGTAGATATTCCCCACTAAGCTTTATAGCTTAGCACGAGTTATTTATCCGTGTAGGTTCAGTTACCGAGACTTTTGCTGAAGGACGATCTCTGCATCAGGAAAGGCCAACAATAGACTGTTAAATCTTTATGTAGGATGTTTTTTTTTTGTATTACTATTATCATAAGTTTTGTATTATGGCAAGTTATCTTATAAATATGTATCTAACCTATGCGAAGTGTTGTAAGTCACTAGTATTAAAGCTAATAAAGAGTATGTGTGCATGTGATATACATAACATAGTTTTCATATAGTACAGTATGCATGATTCTAAGTATGAAATGCAAAATAGGAATAGACTTGTAGCACGTACATAGGTATATGAAATAGTATGACATGATTAATGGTAATATGATGGTTAAGTGAATATTCAGTATAAGCATGATCAATAGTATTTACTTTATGAGTTAAATAGGGTATTTGTATAGGGGGTGCTACAATTTATGGTATCAGAGCCTAGGTTTAGCCTTTTCTGGGTAATAATGAATCTAGGATTCTATAGTATGATATAGTGTTTTGTTGGCCTGATGTAGAAGTCCCTATTTTCTTATAGATTTAAAATGGAAAGCTCTAGAGATACTTTTGAGGAATCGGCTGAAAGTATCAAGCCGGTTAGAACCAATCCTTCCAATCTTGGATCTTCATCATCCAATCCAAATGAGGTCCCGGCAGCCATTCCTATAGAAGCATTGTTAAAGATATCACAGGATATAGCTCAAATTCATCAAAGGATGACAGAACCTAAAGCTCCAATATCTGAAATTAGGAAGCATGGTGCCAAAGAGTTTTTAGGCACTAATCTGGAACAGTCTGAGGAAGCTGAATTTTGGCTGGAAAGGCTAGAGAGAATTTTTGGTGAAATTAACTATCAAGTAGGTCATCAGGTATCTTGTGCTGTGTCTTTATTGCAGGGAGAAGCCTATGATTGGTAGAAGTTGGTGTTAAAGTAACCCCAGTTACCAGATCCCCTTACATGGAAATTTTTCATAGCTGAATTCAGGAAAAAAGTATGTTGCTAAGGCATACAAGCAAGAGAAGTTAAAGCAATTTCTCCACTTGAAGCTAAGAGTTATGTCTGTGGCTGAGTATGAGAAAGAATTCACTCACCTGTGCAAATATGTTCCTGATGAGATGTTAACTGATGCTTTCAAATGTAGATAGTCTGAAGATAGGCTAAATGATCATATCAGATATAAGTTAATTAGACCTACATCTTTGCATATGGTTAACTTCACTCAACTAGTTACAGCAGCCTTGCGAGTTGAAAAGAATGAAATAGCAAAAAGGGAGAGAGAACGGACGAGGAGTGGGTTCAAGGGTGGATCTTCCACTAGAAAGAGAACTAGAGGAGCTCAAGGAAATCAGCTAGCTAAGTCTAGCTACAGTTTTGCAAAAAGGGATAGGAGATAAGAATCTTCTATAGTGTCTAGGCAGGGAAAGGAAGCTTCAAGGAAACAGAGTGGGGGGTAACCTCCAGTGTGTCCCCATTATACTAGGCAACATTGGGGTAGTTGCAGGTAATTGATCGAGGCGTGTTTCAGGTGTGGTGGTACTAATCACTTATGGAAAACTGTCCTTCGAAGAGGGAACAGGGTGATGGGCAGCATGGCAGTAGAGGAACTTTCAATGCACCATATTTGGGTAAAGGCAGAGGAAGAGGACGTAGGGGATCGAGTCATCAGGGATCCCAATCCAAGAACATTTCTGAATCAGTTAACAGACCCATAGCTCCAGTTGTTCTTATTCGGGCTTATGCAATGAAAGCTCGAGAGGATCAAAGTGCTCCAAAAGTCATAGTTGGTATTTTCTCTCTATTTGATTCTGACATGCATGCACTGATTGATACTGGTTCCACTCATTCTTATGTTTGCACTGGGGATATGGGTAGAAATAAGTCTACTATACATGAAC
Source organism: Excoecaria agallocha (assembly GCA_037975025.1). NCBI lineage: Eukaryota > Viridiplantae > Streptophyta > Magnoliopsida > Malpighiales > Euphorbiaceae > Excoecaria > Excoecaria agallocha. The sequence goes on from CM075820.1 coordinate 40,479,086, forward strand.
TGGAATATTATATGTGTAACCAACCCTTTGGGTCACAGTGTTGTTGTTAATAGATTGTATAAACAATGTCCTATTCTAATTCAAAGGAAAGAATTCCTTGCTGATCTTATTGAATTACCTTTTTTAGAGTTTGATATTATACTGGGTATGGATTGTTGTCTAGACATCATGCAGTGATTAATTGTGAAGTTAAAACTATAACTCTTATTAGTGCTTATGGTAAAGAAACTATAGTTCAGGGCATTCGATCTAAACCATTAGCTAATGTAATAACAGTTATGCAAGCTAAGAAATTTCTTAGAAAAGGGTGTGAATCTTTCTTAGCACTTGTGCTTGATTCAAGAAAAGAGAATTTGAATCTCCAAGAGATTCCAGTGGTGAAAGAATTTCCTGATGTGTTCCCTAAAGACTTACCTAGTCTTTTACCTGAAAGGGATCTTAAGTTGTCTATAGAAATTCTACCTTGTACAGCTCCTATTTTAAAGGCACCATACAGGATGGCTCCTTTGGAATTGAAGGAACTAAAGGTTCAATTACAGGAGTTGCTTAACAAAGGCTTCATTAGGCCTAGTGCATCACCTTGGTGTGTATCGGTTTTATTTATAAAGAAAAAGGACAGGTCTATGAGAATGTTCATAGATTACAGACAGTTAAATAGAGTAACAGTGATAAATAAGTACCCTTTACCAAGAATAGAAGATTTATTTGATCAGTTGAAGGGTGTTGGAGTGTTTTCCAAGATTGATTTGCGATCGAGTTATTATCAACTTCGGGTTTTCCAAAATAGCCTTTAGAACTCGATATGGGCATTATGAGTTTCTGGTGATGTCATTTGGGTTAAAAAAATGCAACGGCTACATTTATGGATCTTATGAATAGGGTATTTAGACCCTACTTGGATCAATTTGTTGTTGTGTTCATAGATGACATTTTGGTGTATTCGAGAAATGAAGTGGAACATGCTGAGCATTTGCGAATTGTTTTACAAACTCTAAGGGAGAATAAGTTGTATGCTAAGCTAAGCAAATGTGATTTTTGGCTTAAGGAAATTTCTTTCCTTGGTCATGTAGCATCTTTTGAAGGCATTAGAGTGGATCCAACTAAAATAGAGGTTATAGTGAATTGGAAGCCGCCTCGAAATGTGACAAAAGTGAGAAGTTTTCTGGGCTTAGAGGGATATTATCATCGTTTTGTGAAAGGCTTTTCAGTTATAGCTGCACCACTCACTAAACTATTGAGAAACGGTATAAAGTTTGAGTGGACTGACCGGTGTCAGGCATGTTTTGATCAGTTGAAGAAATTATTGACAGAGGCTCTAGTTTTGACACAACTAGTTACATGAAAGGAGTATGCTATGTATAGTGATGCTTCTAGAGTTGGCTTTGGTTGTGTGTTGATGCAATATGGTAAAGTAATTGCTTATGCATCTATGCAGTTGAAGTTGCATGAGTGAAACTATCTAACCCATGACCTAGAATTAGCAGCAGTAGTGTTTGCCTTAAAAATTTGGCAACATTATTTGTATAGGGAATGGTGCAGAATCTATACAGATCATAAGTGTCTCAAATATTTGCTCACTCAAAAGGAACTTAACTTGAGGCAGCGAAGATGTTTAGAACTATTTAAAGATTATAATTGTATAGTGGATTACCATCCAAGCAAAGCTAATGTTGTAGCTGATGCCTAAAGCTGTAAGATGATGGCTACTATGATTGCACATCACTATAGAACGAAACTTGCATATAATGGTGCTTTAATAGCACAGTTGAAGGCTAGACCTTGTTTGAGGCAAATAGTGATCGTTGCTCAGAAACATGATGAAAGGTTGCAACAGATTTTAAAGTTTTCACATGAAGGGACCTAGTCTGAGTATTCAGTGAAAGAGGATAGGGGTGTGTATTATCATAATAGATTATATGTTCCAGATGACAAGGAATTGAAAAGAACAGTATTGAATAAGGCTCATAATACAGTATTTACTACGCACCCTAGTGGAAATAAGATGTACCGGGATTTGAAACAATGTTATTGGTGGCCTGATATGATGAAAGATGTGGTAGCATATGTCTCCAAATGCTTGACTTGTTAGCAGGTGAAAGCAAAGCACCAGTTACCCTCTAGTTTGTTGAACCCCATCCCAATTCCATAATGGAAATGGGAGGATATTACCATGGATTTTGTAATAGGATTGCCCCTTACACAGAAAAAGCATGATGCAGTTTGTGTTATAGTTGATAAGCTGACTAAATCAGCTCATTTCATACCAGTTTGGATGGATTACTCTATGGATAAACTGGCAGAACTTTATGTAAATGAGATTGTTAGACTGCATGGAATTTTGGTGTCAATAATTTATGATCAAGATTCGAGATTCACATCGAGATTCTGGCAAAATTTCCAACAAGCACTAGGAACTCAGCTTCGTTACAGTACAGCATTCCACCCTCAGACGGATGGGCAATCTGAACGGGTTATCCAAATTCTAGAGGATATGATGAGAGGGTGTGTTTTGGATTTTGCAGGAAGTTGGGATAGATATTTAGCTTTAATTGAGTTTGCCTATAATAACAATTATAAAAGGAGCATCGAGATGGCACCATATAAGGCCTTGTATGGCCAAAAATGTAGAAATCTAGTTTACTGGACTGAATTGGCGGAGCGCAAAATTATTGGTCCAGATATTGTTAAAGATACAGAAGAAAAGGTATAAATTATCAAGCAGAGATTGAAGGAAGCTAGTGATAGACAGAAGTCATATGCTGATTTAAAAAGAAAAGATATTGAATATCAAGTGGGTGACAAAGTGTTTTTGAAAGTGTCCCCTTGGAGAAAAGTATTGAGATTTGGGAAAAAGGGTAAATTGAGCCAAAGGTATATTGGCCCATATGAGATTCTTCAAAGAGTTGGGCCAGTGGCATATAGGTTGGATCTCCATATGGAATTGGCCAAACATCGTGATGTATTTCATGTTGTTAGAGAGTATGCCCTAGAGCCCATGTAATAGGGATGTTTTTCATATGTATAAAATTTTTATTCTTAAAAAAAGGCATCATTCATTTATTAATGATATGCTTAAATACATGAGTTTGTAAATCTTAAATTAATGAATGAAGTCCTAGATATTATAAACACAGTGCAAAGGTAATCATAAAGGTGTTCATAATGTGAGATGTCTATTGCATGCAAATGTGTTAATATCTAAATATCCCTAGTCATAGAATTAACATGATAGGACATTGTTAATTCAGACAGACTAGCACATGCTATGCTTCTTGAATGGTTCAAGCAGTGGTTCTCATAACTGTGATTATGGAAGATAATCAAAGCTAACATGTGGATGCTTGTTAGAAGAACAAGTTTATTGGAGACCTGCAAAGAGAATCCTCACATGGATGTCCAATCTATGTTAGTGAGAAATCTCTTCATAGCGGTTGTGCAAGTATCCTTAGACTTGAGATCACCAAAGTTATCTTAAGTAGCAAGTGGTATACTTTGACTCCATAACTAATTACTTCCAACTGGGAGTGAACATAGTTAAGAGATTGGGTATATCATGACCTACTTGAATATAGTTGAGTGATTGACAAAGGATTCACCATCCCAGATTTAATAAGGGAAGTTATCTCGCATGATTCTATAATTACCTTGTTAAGAGAATCTCTGGCCAGAGTAAAATGCCAAGATGGATAAAGACCCATTGAGGGCATTTTAGGAACAATGGTTAAATTAATAGAACATACATAATTAGATTTATTTGAGTTGAAAGAAATCCATACTCAGAATCTAATTGAGATAAGAGTGGTGAAAGGAGTAATTGCACGGTAACTGTTTCTATGGAAGGGTATAATCAAACCACATGACTTTCCTAACATTTGGGTAGTCATGATGCTTAGCTAGAGGCCAATCATAACTTGTATAATGATGTATCAAAAATATCAATGGGGATTGATAAAATGATTTGAAGGAGTTTAAATCATGTGAGTTTTGGATAGAACTCACAATTACATATTATACTGCCAATATGGACAGGAATCCAATAGGTCACACACATATAGAGAAAAGGATAAAATGGTAAAATGACAAGGATAATAATATTTGATATTATTATGAGGGTAGAGAAGTGAATAAGATAATAATTAATTAAAGAGTTTAATTAATTATGATCAAGTAAAATTGTCCACAGAACTTTTAAGAAATGTTCTGTAAATTGGACCTAATTGAAATAATGTATTTCATGATTAATTATTATTGTCTTATAAGTGTTATAGGACTACTATAAGTGTTATTGGACTAATATAATAATTAATAAGTCCATTGGAAGAGTTATAAAGGGGCCAGAGGAATGGACCATATTAATTTATATATGTTACATAATTGTTATGGAACCTACATATTTAATTTGGTTGGATTTGGAATCCATTTGGGTATTTAAATCCAATTAGTTGCACAAAGGGCTTAGTTTTTGGGTTTTGTGCATAGTCTTTTATGAAAAAGTTTAATTTGGATTTAATTAAGCCCAAATGATTATAATTAATTCTAGAGGCCCAATTAATAATTCTCCAGCAATTTTAAAGAGCCCAATCTCATTAGAAGTTGAAATTTTAACCTGACTATAAAAGTCCAACTAATTAGGAATTAGGGTTAAGTGATTAAACACATAAGAAAGTTTTATTCTTCTATTCTCTCTCTCTCCCTTTTGTGCCACTCCCTTGCTAGCTCTAGGGTTTTTCGGCCACTCCTAGTTACACACCAATTGTTGGTTCAATTTATCCTTCTCTAGTGTGGATTACTCATTAGAGGTGTTCGATTTTGGACACTGTGGTTTTGCGACAACCTAGTGCGAAGTAAAATCAATAGTTCAACAAAAATCAAAGGTGATTTTTTTATTCTCATATAGTTATACTGTATATTCATGGCAAGATCAGTAATATTGGTTAAAAATTTTAAAATTCCTCTCATGTATGCGATGCATGTAACCGATAGATTCCAACACATGTTTCTATACTTCGAAGATATCGCTCAGATGAATCTCATGTCATACCAGTTCAAGATGTGCAAGTACAACCAGATTTTACTTATGATGAAGAGGCTATAACAATTCTGGCTAGAGAAGTTAGACAGCTTAAGAATAAGCAAATTCCACTTGTTAAAGTTCTCTGGCAACATCACGATTTGCAAGAAGTTACTTGGGAGCCAGAAATAGCTATGAAGGAACAACATCTTCACTCGTTCAAAATAGGTATGAATTTCGAGGACGAAATTCTTTAATGGGGAGATAATTTTAAGGCCCCTAACATGACCCTAATTTAAATTACATATTTTTGAATGGGATTGTTATTTGATTAAGATTAAATTAAATGAGAATTTTGTATAATTATGGGTCAAAGGGGCAAATTATCATGTTATTATGTTAATTGCATGAAAATAAAATTTAAGAGTATGGTTAAATATTAATTGAGGGTACAATTGAAGTAAAAAAAATATTAATTTGGGGTAAATTTGTAATTTCAAAAATTTAAGGGTCAAATATGGATAGAAGCATATATTGAGAGGTCAATTTAAAAGGTGGAATTAATTAATAGGTCAATGTATGAAAAGAATTAAAAGGAGGGGTTAAAGATTATCATATAAAGAATACATAGGTAAGAGTGTGACATGCAATTTTTAGGGGGACCAAAAGAGAACTTTTTCACCCCTTTATAAAAACTTAACTATTGCATGTGGGAGAGAGAAATTCATTAGTTGGATGGAGAGGAGAGTGGGGTGGCAATAGGGAGGAGAAAATTTCAGATTTTTGCTTCTTCTCTCATCTCTCAATTCTCTTTTCCTAATCCTTGCATGCATGAGATCTAATCAAGAAGTATAGGTGCAACAAATTAAAGTTATTTAATCATTTGAATTTCTTCTTCTCCTTGTTCTTCTTTTACTCATTTTGGTGGAGGTAATTGATGAATAAGGTGTTGGAAATTTTTTAATTGAATGATGATGATATTTATGAAGGAGAAGAGGAGGGTAAAAAGAGTAAAGGAAAGGAAATTGCAAGGGGTTGAAGACATAGGGATTTTTGCCAAGGTATGGGAATTTAGGGGTTTTCATGTGCATGTAATTTTCTGCTGGACATGATGAGTTGGACTTGAGTTTTGAATAATTTGTTGAGAATGAGAGATAAAGTTGCATTTGAAGCCTTAATAGGGTTTCTTTGACCTAGTATTGGAAATTCTATTGTAAATTGAGTTAGAGACCTCCAAATGAATCAATTCAAAATTTTATAGTTAAATGAGACATAAACCTACAAAATTGTAGAAGGGACTAGGCATTGATTTGGCATCTAACTAATTTTTATAATTTATTGAAAAATCAAATGAACTATTAATGTAGATTCTTGAACAGCTTGTAATAAAATTGAGATAACTTCGTGTAAAATGATCAGAATGATGCAAAGTTAATTTTTATGGAAAACATACTTCTATATCTACAATTCTTATGAAGAAAGCTAATCTTAAATCTGCTTCTAATTACATAGAATTTAGGGTTGAATCCGAACTAGTCCCCTGGACTTCTCGTAGAAACAGAATTTACAATAATGGGCATAAATTTTTGTAAAGATGTTAAAATGCTACAAAATAAAATTCTGGTAAAACTAGAGACATTAAAATATAACTTTGATGAAGAAATATTGGTTTAAATCCCTCTCAATTTTTGTTATGAATTTTTATAAGTGACAGTACACACTGTTTTGGTTCTATAAACAGCCTATAGTATTTTTTAAATATCTCGAGCTATAGGTCATATATTAAGGTTAATGCTGCCCTAATACTTTATTCTATGATGTTTTAATTAATTGAGATAAATAGTTATTTATGTGATAGTAAAATAAATTGGATAGGGCATGTAATATGACTATCAATGAAGGATTTATATGCATACATATACATTCGTATGTGTACATAAATAAAGATTAGTGATGAAAATATCTAACCTATACATGTAATTGGATTTGTACATGATTGTTGTATGCAAAATTTATGTGTACATAAGTATCCCGATGATGAGAAAGTGCATATTTTGACATGTACCTATGCTATGAAATAGGGAATATAATGGTGTGACCATGACATATGTATATGCCATGTTGATATATGTATATCACATGATTTGAATAATGATAAAGGTATACATATTGATAAACATGCTTATAAGAATAAACCCATTATGTACGAATATACCTACAGGTATGTACATTTATGATAATGTATATGAGTGTATGAGCATGTAATTGCCCTATGAGATATAAAATGCTTTAGCATGACTATGAACATGTGAGATGCTTAATGAGAACATGTTCAAGTATATGATGTGATGATTATATGTCATGCCTATATGTCATGATGCAAATTTTAAAGTCACACGGATTGGACGAGCTACATGTATAACTTGTTATATGAAATGTGCATATATCTGTCTATGCACTAGAGAACTTATAGTTTTACAAGACTCTGTATATATACAAATAGTATACTATGAATACAATCTTAATATGTGAATTGAACATGAATATAGTTCTGCCTGCAATAGAGTTTTAGATGTGGATAGATAAGTGCCTATAGGGAAAATTGCAGCTGCCATAGTTTGGCCCAATTGGCTCTAAAGTATGTTTGATCTAGTTTGAATCATGAACAGCCCCATTTGTGTTGTTAGGTGATCCTATTTGGGTCTGCTTGACCGGTCTAAAGTATAATTTAGCCCCGTTTGCATCTATAGATCCGATATCTTCGAATATCCCTCATTTTGATACCGAAGTGTATCGACAGTTCCCATTATCCACTAATAAAACTAAGGCAGGATAAACTTTATTTATAGTAATGATCATAATTAATCAGTTAAAGTTTATCTTACTAAAGATCGTTATTGTGGATCATATTGTTGGTTTGTCCATAGAAATTATGCTTCATTTGAATATGTTCACTTGGGAAATTGTCATCTATATGATTTATGAAAATGGAAATATTTGATACTCTCTTAGGTATAAACTTTATGTACATGAGGATATACTTTAAGCTTTAAGGTATTTGTTATTATTGACATGTTATATATATATATATATATATATATATATATTGTATGTGTATTTTGATAACCTTTGTGAGTGGTCATCCATCTGTAGATATTCCCCACTAAACTTTATAGCTTAGTACGGGTTATTTATCCGTGTAGGTTTAGTTATCGAGACTTTTGCTAAGGGACGATCTCTGCATCAGGAAGGGCCAACTACAGACTGTTAAATCTTAATGTAGGATTTTTTTTTGTATTACTATTATCATAAGTTTTGTATTATGGCAAGTTATCTTATAAATATGTATCTAACCTATACAAAGTGTTGTAACTCACTAGTAGTAAAGCTAAGAAAGAGTATGTGTTCATGTGATATACATAAAGTAGTTTTCATATAGTACAGTATGCATGATTCTAAGTATGAAATGCAAAACAGGAATAGACTTGTAGCTCGTACATAGGTATATGAAACAGTATGACATGACTTATGGTAATATGATGGTTAAGCGAATATTTAGTATAAGCATGATTAATAATATTTAATTTATGAGTTAAATAGGGTATCTGTATAGGGGGTTCTACATAATGCCTTATTCAATTTTCAAGAAATTAAATTTAGGTGATATCAAGGAAACCTGAATGACACTACAGTTGGCAGATAGATCCATAAAGAGGCCAAAAGGAATATTATAAGACTTATTGGTGAAGGTTGAAAATTTAATATTTTGGATTGATTTTGTGGTGATGGATACAGAGGAGGACCGTAAGGTGCCATTGATAGTGGAAAGGCAATTTTTAAACATAGCAAAAGCACTGATTGATGTACATAGAAAAATAGTAACCTTAAGATTTAATGATGAAGAAATGGTTTTCAATGTAAATAAGGTGATGAAAACCCGTCCTATGACTTTAAAGAGTCAATTTGCTTTATAGTTAGAGTTTGGGAATGTGTAAAGGAGAAACAAGAAGAAATTTTGATAGATGACATATTGCAAGAATGTTTGATTCATTCAAAGAACAAGGAGGAAGCTAGAAAGGAAGAAGAAAAGCTGATAGAAGAACTGGAAAAAGAGCACAATAATGAAGGAACAAAGGAGGATTAGCCATCTCCTCCTAAGGGAGAAAATAAATTTGAACTTAAAACTCTTCCTTTGCATTTAAAATATGTATTTTTACAAGATAATGCTAAACCAGTAATTATTTCTTCACTTTTGATAGGTTTGGAATAAGAGATGCTTGTTAAAGTATTGAAGAAGCATAAAGGAGCAATCAATTAGGAGACATCCGACTTAAAGGGAATTAGTACCAGTTACTATGCACACAGGGTACCTATGAAGAGTAAATTCAAGCAATTGGAGCAACCCTAAAGGAGACTCAATCCAGCTATGCAAGAAGTAGTGAAGAAAGAGGCACTTAAACTACTGGATGTAGGTATTATTTATCCTATTTCTGATGGTAGTTGGGTGAGTATAGTACAATGTGTGCCTAAAAAGGGGGGTATGACTATGATAACTAATGAAAAAATGAACTCATCCTAACACACACTGTGATAGGATGGAGAGTGTGTATAGACTTCAGGAGATTAAACGTTGCCACTAGGAAGGATCACTTTCCTTTACCTTTTATTGATCAAATGCTAGAGAGATTAGCAATGAATAGGTTTTATTGCTTTTTAGATGGTTATTTGGGATATATGTAAATTCCTATAGCCCCGGAAGACCAAGAAATGACTACATTCACATACGCTTATGTCACTTTTGCATAAAGGAGAATGCCATTTGGTCTTTGTAATGCCCAAACCACCTTTCAAAGTTGTGCGATGGCCATATTTTATGATTTCATTGAAAAATTTATGGATGTCTTTATGGATGACTTTACTTTATATGGTTGTGATTTTGATTCCTACTTGAATAACCTTGCTTTGGTCTTAAAAAGATGTAAAGAAACTAACCTTGTCTTTCATTGGGAAAAATGTCACTTCATAGTAAGGGAAGGTATAGTTTTAGGGTATAAGATTTTTGAAAAGGGAATTGAAGTGGATAAGGCTAAAATAGATGTGATTGCTAAATTACCTCCCCCTACTAGTGTCAAAGAAATAAAAATTTTCTTTGTCATGCAAGTTTCTATCGCCGATTTATTAAGGATTTTTCAAAAATTGCAAAACCACTGTCTAATTTACTGATTAAAGATGCTATATTTAACTTTGATGCTGAGTGTTTGCAAGCTTTCAATTTACTAAAGCAAAAGTTATTTATAGCACTGGTAATAGCATCACCAGATTAGACCTTACCATTTGAAATAATGTGTGATGCTACTAATTATGCAGTAAGAGCAGTATTGGGACAGAAGAGGGAGAAGATGTCTCACACCATTTATTATGCCAGTCATACACTCAATATAGCTCAAGTGAACTATACCACTACTGAAAAAGAATTTTTGGCAATAGTATTTTCCTTTGAAAAATTTAGGCTATATCTTTTAGGATCCAAAGTCACGGTGTGATTGGACCACGCAGCTCTTCAACACCTTTTTGCTAAGAAGGATTCCAAACCAAGGCTCATTAGATGGGTTATTATAAAATTATATTTAAGATCCCTATAGGCATGTCTCCATTTAGGTTGGTTTTCAAACAAACGTGTCATTTACCAGTTGAATTAAAACATAAGGCATATTAGGCAACAAAATTGGTTAACCTTGATTTGAGATGTGCAGGAGAGAAAATAAGTTTATAGCTTAATAAACTCGTTGAATTTTGATAGTGTTCGTATAATAATATAGCACTATACAAAGAAAAGACAAAACATTGGCATGACAAGAGGATAAATATGAAGGAGTTTGCTCATGAAATGTTGGTCTTATTATACAATAGTTGATTATGGTTGTTTCCAAGAAAGCTAAAATCCATATGGCTTGACCATATGAGGTGTTGTCCGACAATGAATTTGGAGTGGTGACCAATAAGAGTCCAAAGGACGGACATGAATATAATGTAAATGGACATAGATTAAAGATGTATCGCATTAGGCAAGTGAAGGTTACTGAAGTAACCATGGTTTTGTGGGACTATTAACGGGGTTCTAAAAGTCTAGCTGAGGACTTGCTAAACTCAGAACTACACTCCTTCCTTAGCTTTTTGTGTGTTGCTTGTTTTTGTTTTGTTAGTTTATATGTTGTGCTAATAGTTCATTTGATTTAGTTTGATTTTGGTTAAGTTTGTGTTTTGGGCTGTTTTGTGTTGCAATGAATGTTAGTTTGTTTTTTGTTTTGTGTTTAGGTGTTTTATGAAGTGTAATGTGTTAGGAGAATAGCTAGAGTTGTTTTATCAACAGTAATTTTTATGGTTTATATGCAGTCTAAGCATGTTTTATAAAGGGGCATTTTAATTTGTTTGTGCACATATGCTCAATTTTTGCTGAGTGTTTCAACTTCTTTTGATTGATTTATGATATTGTGAAGGGGAATTAATCAAATTAATAGAGCACTTTGGGGAAACATTAAGGCATGAATTTATTTCAATATTTATTATTTATGAACAATTACTAGGAATTTTTTCTAGGTTTTGTTGTAGCCGAAACCATTCACTCTACTGAGTGTGTCATTCCATATACAAAAATTTATTTTGTTTCTTTTATCCAGAGACCTATCACTCGGTAGAGTGATTTTCCACTTAATCGAGTATTTCATCACTCGGTAGAGTGAAAATTCAGTCCATTGAGATCACCTTAATGCACAATTGTGTCAATCTTTATTAATCCTCATGTAGTAGTGAGCCACTCGGTAGAGTGAAAAACTCACTCCACTGAGTAGGCCTTCACTCTACCGAGAAAGTCCTTGTAAATGCCCCATTTTTCTTCACTCCACCATGGTTTTTCACATTTACTTCAAATATTTTGTCTTTTCTCTCACTCGCCTAATTTACTCCAACGAGCCACTTAGGTTTTTGTTCTTAATTAATCTTGGTTGCATCTTCACTTTGATCAAATAAGTCTTCTACTCGCTCTTTAGTTCTTTCAATTAGAATTGTAGTGACTTATTAATTGGGATTTTGTTCTTCATGTTGTACAATTTGGCTCACTTAAATTGGCCTTTATTTGATAATATTGTTGGCCATATTAATTATGTCTGCATTGAGTGTTGGAAATTATTCTTGATATTTCACTTTTAGGTTTTAAATGGTTTATATTGTATGCAATATGGCTTAGTTAAGTTGTGCACACCACATGTTTAATTAAATTACTAAAATACTGAGGCCATTCTTTGTGGTTAAATTTTCTTCTTCTTAACCATTATAAAAAATTTTCATATGTTGGCATTTTTATTTCCACACTTGATTTAAACATGTTTTCAACTTATGTTTATGTATTGATTTTTTAGGGAGTTAGACTAATTGTTGGGTGTTTCTTCTTGAGTGAGTTCATTACTCATATTTTGTGGCATTGATTTTTTCTCTCATTATTGTGTGCAGTGGCATCTAAAAGATCAAAGAAGAATGAAGCATCCAGCTCATCCAGTAATCATCTTCCTGCATACATTGATAAAGATGATAGAGAGTTATATGAATATTTTTTGGAAGTCAACTTTGTCAAACCGGTTTTTCTAAAGCAATTTTATCTATATATTACAGATGGTAATTTATAGGATGAGATTCTCCCTTTGGTCAGAAATATTGCTTGAGAAAAGTTCATTAAAAAGCAACCGGAGGTAGACCCACACATTGCACAAATGTTCTTCACATCTTTTAAGCTCCATTTTGAAGATGAACAAGATGAAGGCATAATTAGTTTTAAGTTTGGTAGGAAGACTTACCACATGCCTTTTCTAGTTTTTTCACAAAAATTGGGTTTCCCCATAGATGCTATAGGCAAATTACCTAATGCCACACCATAGGAGAATTGGGAATTCATTTGTAATCCCGTAAACCTAGTGCCCTATAAATCTAACAAGCTCAAGGCTCATGCTTTAGGTAGTTATGCCATTTGAATCCTTCACTGATTTTTGTCCCACACTTTCTTTAGGTATCATGACAGCCCATATGCGATCAATGCTAAGGAATGTATGTTGTTAGGATGCATGGTTGAGGGTATTCAAATTAATGGTGTTATCCTTTTATGCCTAAAAATAAAAGAATTAAAGAAAATGAAGAGAAATATTAAAAAAAAAACATCACTAGAGTGGGGTGCCACATTAATGGAAAAAGCTGTAGGTTATTTGGACTTAAGGGAATCTCTTGGGGAGCCAGCATTCATAGATTAAGGGATGTTGATGCGGACGAAGGTTTTTGATAAGTGTGAATTATACTATATTTTCAGTATATTTTTAGGTGTTTATTTGAGTTAATTTAGTCTTATTTAGTTGATTTTTAGTTTAATTATTTAGTTTATGTGTTTTTAGGATTAATTATTAATTTTGGTATTTTTCAGGGCCAAATTGAAGAGAAAATGGCCTAAAGTTCAAAAAGGAGAAAGTTAGGGGCAAAAGTAAAATTAAAGGGAAATATGGCTTTCACTCAAGGAGAGTAGCCATGAATCACTCGGCTGAGTGATTCCCTCACTCGGCTGAGTGATTTGGCACTCTATAGAGTGAGATTTTCACTCACCTAAGCACAATGTTCACTCTCCCAAGTATCAAGGCCACTCTCCCAAGTGGTTAATAAGGAAACATGATAAAAGAATTCCTGTGTAAGATGAATTCTTATACAACTTGGTTTAGGAAGTTTACAAAGCCAAAACTTCTTCTTTCGGCAAGATAATTTAACTATAAAATCACCAAAGCACCAGAACTTAGAGGAGAGCAAGAATTACGAATTTTGTTCTTTGTTTAGTTTTAGTTTTCTTTAATTAATTATAAATTAGTTTTAGCTTAGTTTTAGTTTAGTTTTCTTAATTTCTTAGTTTACAATTCTCTAAAAGACTCAAGCTTTCTATTGAAGTCATAAAGAACAAAGTTTAGAGCTTTATAAGTATTGTATCTCTTTACTTTAATTGTTCATTTAGTTTTCATCATGTTTGGTAAGTAGTTTTTCTTCTTTTGCTAGGGAAAACTTGAACCCTCATACTTTTATTGTAATGACTTTATCCTGAGCTTTAGTTTAATGCAAGTTTGATTATCTCTTAGTTTTGGAAAAATTCTTACCTTTGGTTATATATAATTTGATTGTTGACTTATTTGAATTAATAGTTGATGATTGATTTATGCATAACTATTGGCATACATGCTTTTGGGTTAGATCATTAGTATTAATGCATGATTCTATTTTGAGTTAAGGTGTAATTATGTATTAGTAAGGATATATTAACACTAAGAAAAGTTAAACTAAGAATAGGTTAAAGTTAATTTGCTTGAAAAAGATTTTAATGGATGTCTAGGAGTTTAAAACTGGATTTTTATGCTGAGTTTTAGATTTTTCTATGAGTTTAATAGTTAGAATGATATTCTTACAAAAGATATCTGGCTTTATTATTGGTTTTTCCATAATCACTTGTGTCAATTTTGTTTTAGTCATTGTAATGAAAGTTGAGGTGGATAGTTCCTTTAGCAAAAGAATTTCAGTTAGTGTTTTGTGTTTAATTCATGTTAGTCTAATTTTAGTTTTTGTTTTACTTTATTGTCTATTTAGTTTAGTTGTTGCCTTTAAATCAAAAACTTGGGAATCAATCATAGATTAATTTAATTCATACATAGATATTATTCTTAACAATTCATGTTCCCTTGGGTATGATATTTTGGATCTTAATTTATATTTCTCTATATTATTAGCCGATCTAGTACACTTGCTAGACACCGATCAAGTTTTTGGCGTCGTTGCCGGGGAACAATGGTTTTGTTTTTGTTTAATATCTTTGGTTGAGTTAGTTTGAGATTTTTATTTTGTCTTTGATTTGGTGATTTTTCTTTGTAGGAGAAATTTGATCCATTTTTCAAGATGATGCAAGATGTTGTCCAAGATCATACATTGTTCCTTATACAACAACAATTGAATGATTTAAAAAGACAAATGAAGGAGTTCATGAGTACACATGCACCGAGTCCTTATTGACCACCATCCTTTGTTGAAGAGTCTTATTCTACATAGGTTTTGGGAGCACAAATGGAAGAATTGAAGAGAGAGATTCAAGAATTGCAATATTCAAAAGAGGCTTGTAACTTAAAAAATCAATTTCTTCTTGACTTGCTTTTGCGTAATGATAATAAATTTTTAGCTGAAATAGATGAGTGGGAGGCTATATTTAGAAGTCAAGAGGAAAAGTTAAGAAGTCAAGAGGAGAAGTTAAGAATCTAAGAGGAGAAATTAAGGATTCAAGAGGAAAAGTTTAGAATTCAAGAAGAGAAGTTAAGGACTTTAGAGGAAACAATCAAGAATCGAGAGAGTTTATTGAGGGATAAAGAAGAAGGAATTGAGAGAATGGAATCTAAACTAGAACTCTTGAATGTTCCATTGAAATTTCAGGGTGATGGTACTAAGGAGGAGGAAACAAATCATTCATTAATGGTGGATAAAGAAGTAATTGGTTTTGAGGAGCATGAAGAGGAAAAGGAACAATTCATATATGAAGACAAGCCTTGTATTCATTTGGAAGGTGTATTGGAACCTCTTGTGAAGAATTTATAACCAAAGGAGCAGGAAGTGTTCAATTCTCAAGTGGAAGCATTGAATTCAGTCCATTTGAAGAATTTGTTTAGGTTAGAGGAGCTAGTACATTTCATTTTTGAAGAGCAAAAGGAGGAGTTGTATTTTATTGAGGATATGGAATTTTCAGCTTTGGTGAACTATGACAAGTTTCTTCTACTAATGAGAGAAAATAAGGAGCAAAGTCCAGAGAGACCAGTATTCGGATCACAAGCTCGGCCTTTAGAGAGTAACATGAGTCGAGCTGGGACTCAATAAACCAGAACTCCTCTAACCCTTCTCTTTAAATTTTTGTTAATTTTTTTATGAGTTGTGTGTTATTTTTGATAAGTTTCTTTCTTATTTTTAGTTTATTCTATTTTCTCAAGTCTTTTATGTGTGTTATTCATGAGTTTAAGAATTAAAAAGGCTTATTCTAAGGATATTTGTGCTTAATTATTACATTTTCAAATGTGTTTTTAGGGTCATTAAAGAGTTAATATGTTTTTTGGGTGTCAATAAAGGGGGAATTGGAATTTAGTTGAACTTAAGGAGGATTTATGCTTTTTTAGTATTTTTTTTTCATTGGTTGTAAACAATGTCTAATGAAGGATTTAAGGTTGAAAATGAAGAAGAAAAAATTTGCAGAGAGAGGACAGCTTTAGGTCACTCGGTCGAGTGACCTTCTCACTCTCCCGAGCACCAATAATGCTCTCCCGAGTGAAATTACACTCTCCTGAGTGTTTTGTGTTTTTGTTAGGCTTTAAAAGGCAGCCCCTGAGCACTCTCCTAAATGGTATTTACCACTCTCTTGTGCTAATATTGCTTTGAGTCAAGTGTAGTATTGTTATAGTTTCCATTTCTCTTAGGCACTTACTTGTTCATTAAAATTTATGCAGTGAGCTGATGCTTTTGCTACTTTACAGAGGATAGTAAGATTTTAAAGAGGAAGACAGAGCTCAGCTGAGCTAAATTTTAAATATCAATTCAAGGGAGTTCTCTTATCTTACTCATGAATTGTTCTTATTATTTTGTTTTAGTTTTTTTTTTTGTTTTGAATTGTTTAGTTTGGTTTGAAGTTTGCATGTTTAGTTTGTAGTTTGTATTATAATCAAATAGTTAGTTCAAATTTGTCATTTAGCTTACACTAGACTTAGTTTGCCCCAGTTGATCCTCAAAAATGGAACTTATTGAACTTAGAACATGCATTATTCAAAATTTTGGTTTAGCACTAAGGCAAGCATGTTGTTTAATGGAATATCAGCTAGTTTAATATTCAACTTGACTTATATTTATGAGTTTCCACTTTTTGAGCACAAAAGACCGATTTTTTAACCTAAAGAAAAATAATGCATTGAAACAGTTGAGTTAGAAATTTTAGAACACTAGAACCTTCCTTATCACCCTTCGAAGCATAAAACCAACTCAAAGCAATTTAGAAAGTGATCAAGGCACAATTGTTCTTGTTAAGCCATAAAAAGACTATTTATCCACCTTTTTGATATAATTAACACATGTTAGCCATTTTGAGCCTAAATAGGCATGCTCAATGTGTGCCATCTTATTTTTTTCTTGTTGCACTCAATTATTAACCATATAGCCTAAAAATCCTTTATCCTTTCCTTCTAAAATTGGCCACTCTACGATTGGATGGATTAATTTTGTTGGATATTTTGAAGGGTGTAATAAGACATTTTTGGTACTATTGTCAAGGGATCTTGATAAAATTAAGAAAATAGTGAGAATTTACCTTGTAATTACCAATTTTTATTGATTTGCCAGCATCAAAGTTGGTATAAAAAGAGAGAGAGAGAGAGAGAAAAAAAAGAAAAGAAAAGAAAGAAAAAGCAATAAATTTAGCATTTATGGCAAAAGACTCAGTGTGGGCTTTTTACAAGGGAACGCAAAGGGGTAAATTATAAAGAAAGCTTTTCAGTGATTTTTCTTCTCAAAGTGTTTAAGTTTTGCATGGGTTTGAATGAAGAAGTATGGGAAAAAGGGGTTTGTGCTTATAAATTTAAAATTTTGAATCTAGCTATCTTAGAGTGGCTATTCTTTTTGATCATCTTTTATCCATTCTTTAATAACCAATTACCTTAGCCCCATTACAACCTAATTAAGACCTAAGTGATTTTAAGTTTGCTTTTAAATTATTTAGTGGAGATGACCTTCGGGTTTTGGTGCTAAAGGAGAGGCTTATGGTGCTTCTAAAGTTTCAAGTATGAAACCATTTGTACACTTAGTTGTACATTCATTCTAAACCTAGCTATGAATTTGCATTGGTGTTTTGTTTTAATGATGCTTAAAACATTTTGATCTTGCACACTCACACAGAGGAAACTAGCTCATATTATCTTGCTTGAATTTATTACTAGTTGAAATTTGGTTGAGTGCTCTTGCTAATTGTTAAGCTTATTTTTGAACTACGTAATTCTTTGTTTAAATTTGATAATTTTGAGGACTTGGTCTGTTGAAATTTGCTCAGGGGCGAGCAAAGGCTAAGTGTGGGGTATTTGATAAGTGTGAATTATACTATGTTTTTAGTATATTTTTAGGTGTTTATTTGAGTCAATTTAGTCTTAATTAGTTGGTTTTTAGTTTAATTATTTAGTTTTTGTGTTTTTAGGATGAATTATTAATTTTGATGTTTTTAGGGCCAAATTGAAGAGAAAAGGGCCTAAAGTGCAAAAAAAAGAATGTTAAGGGCAAAAATAGAATTAAAGGGAAATATGGCTTTCACTCAGGGAAAGTAGCCATGAATCACTTGGCTGAGTGACTCCCTGACTCAGATGAGTGATTTGGCACTCTCCAGAGTGAAATTTTAACTCACCCAAGCATGGTCCATGTAAAAGGCAGTAGAATTTCACTCTCCCAAGCACAATGGTCACTCTCCAGAGCATCAAGGCCACTCTCCCTTGTGATTAATAAGGAAACACGATAAAAGACTTATTTTTTATGATGAATTCTTCTTCAACTTGGGTTAGGAAGTTTACAAAGCCAAAACTGCTTTTTTTGGCAAGATAATTCAACTATAAAAGCACCAAAGCACCAGAACTTATAGGAGAGCAAGAATTACGAATTTTGTTCTTTGTTTAGTTTTAGTTTTCTTTAATTAATTATACATTAGTTTTAGCTTAGTTTTAGTTTAGTTTTCTTATTTTCTTAGTTTACAATTCTCTAAAAGACTCAAGCTTTCTATTAAAGTCATTAAGAACAAAGTTTGGAGCTTCATGAGTATTGTATCTCTTTACTTTAATTGTTCATTTAGTTTTCATCATGTTTGGTAAGTAGTTTTTCTTTTTTTGCTAGGGAAAATTTGAACCCTCAAACTTTTATTGTAATGACTTTATCCTGAGCTTTAATTCAATGCAAGTTTGATTACTTCTTTATTTTGGACAAATTCTTACCTTTGGTTATATATAATTTGATTGTTGACTTATTTGATTCAATTGTTGATGATTGATTTATGCATAACTATTGGTATGCATGCTCTTAGGTTAGTTCATTAGTATTAATGCATTCTATTTTGTGTTAAGGTGTAATTATGTGTTAGTAAGGATAGATTAACACTAAGAAAAGTTGAACTAAGAATAGGTTAATGTTAATTTGCTTGGAAAAGATTTTAATGGATGTCTAGATGTTTAAAACTGGATATTTATGCTAAGTCTTAGATTTGTCTATGAGTTTAATACTTAGAATGATATTCTTTTATAAGATATCTAGCTTTATTACTAGTTTTTCCATAATCACTTGTGTCAATTTTGTTTGAGTCATTGTAATGAAAGTTGAGGTAGATAGTTCCTTTAGTAAAAGAATTTCAATTATTATTTTGTCTTTAATTCATGTTAGTTTAATTTTAGTTTTTGTTTTACTATATTGTCTATTTAGTTTAGTTGTTGCCTTTAAATCAAAAACTTGGGAATCAATCTTAGATTAATTTAATTCATACATAGATGTTATTCTTAACAATCCATGTTCCCTTGGGTATGATATTTGGGATCTTAATCTTTATTTCTCTATATTACTAGCCGATCTAGTACACTTGCTAGAAATTGGTAATTTTAGTCAAGAAGTAACGTAGACATTGGTTGGATAAGGAGGATTATTTGAATCTAGTCATCATTGGAAGAAACAGAGCAGAAGATGAAGATCCTGCTCCATCTGATCAAGCACCTGCACCATATGAACCCTCGCCCCAACTGGCTACTTTCATAAATCATGTAAATGGTTGGTTGGATAATATGCAGGATAGTGTCAATGAAGTGAAACAGACTTTTGAGCAGTTTGTTGCTAATTTCTGGGAGCGATATCCACCACCACCACTCCCACCATCTGATTAAACTGCATTTAGGTTTGCTGTGGACAACAAATTTTTGAGAGGGGGGGGTAGAGCTTCTCTAAACTCGATTTTTCTTAGATCCGGAAAGTAGAATCTAATTCTCCCATTCATGAAAACACTTATGTTTATGTTCTATTATATTTTGTTTTTGTTTTTGTTTTCTTTTTGAGTTTATTTACTTTGTCTGTTAGGACCAAATTTATATTTCTGTTTTAAGTACTAGTAATCTTAATACTAGTTAGTCATTGTTAGTAGTTTATTTTCCTCTTTTAGTTACTCTCGTTAATTAGTTAGTTCATAATTATCATTTAGCGTACACTAGACTTAGTTTGCCTCAGTTTTACTATTAGAAACTGAACTAGTCGAACATTAACTTAAAATATATAGTGTTTAAAATTTTTGTTTAGCATTAAGATAAGCATGTTTTTTAATGAGTTTTTAGCTAGTTTATCATTCAACTTGACTTATATTTGTTAGTTTCAACTTTTTAAGCATTGAGACCTGTTTTGAAATAAGAGAAAAAACTAATGCACTGTAGTAGTTGAACAAGGAGTTTTAGGACACTAGAACCTTCCTCATCAACCTTCGAAGCATAGAGATAACTAAGTTAACTTAGAAAGTGATCTAGGCAAAATTTTTTTTGATATATTTGACCCTTGTTAGCCATTTTGAGCATAATGAGGTATGTATAATGTATGCTATGTTTATTTTTTTTTGTTACACTCAATTATTAACCTTATAGCCTAAAATAACATTTATCTTTTCCTCTTAAATTGAAACCCTAGAATTGGATAGGTTAACTTTTGCTTGATGGTGTAGTGAGATAGTTTGAAATTATTGGCGAAGGTTATATATGAAGAGAATAACTTTACCCTATAACTACTGTTTTAATTATTACATTGCCTACAATGAAGCTGGCATGAAGAAAAAGAAGAAGAATAAGAAGTTCTATTATGAAAGAAAAGAAATAAAACTAGCATATGGGAAAATCTTAAGTTTGGGGTAGTCACAAGGGAAAGAAAATGAGACTTTGAAAAGGGATGAATTGTAAATTTATGAATGTTATAATAGTTGTGTTCTCAAGGGTATTGTGAATATAAAAGGGTAAGCAAGTTTGGCTTAGTACTTAAATTTTTGAGTTATTGGGTGGAAATTTTAGAAATGTTAATCTATCAAATCATAGAGTGGCTATTCTTTTTTATTATCTAGTGTCCATTCTGTTTTAATCAATAGCTTAACACCATTACAACCTTTGAAGACCTCAGTGATTATAAGTTTTGCTTTGAGTTGTTTAGCAGAGATGGCCTTTAGGTTCCGGTGCTAAAGGAGAGGCTTATAGTGTTCTAGAGTTTCAAGTGCAAAACCATTTGTACACTTAGATGTACATTCATTCTAAGCTTAACTCTAAAGTTGCATTAGTGATTTGATTTTTCTTAAAATGCTTAAAATGTTTTGGTCTTGCACACACATATAAGGAAACTAGCTCATATTGTCTTATTTGAATTTATTCTAGTAAGAATCTTGTTACGTGCTCTTATCAATTACTAAGCTTGGTTTTCAAATGTATAATTCTTGGCTGAAGTTTGGTTATTTTGATAAGTTGGTTTGTTCTAATTAGCTCAGGGCCAAGCAAAGACAAGTGTGGGGTATTTGATAAGTGTAAATTATACTATATTTCTCAGTGTGTTTTTAATTTGTATAGTATGTAAATTTAAGGGTAAATTTGTTAATTTAGTGTTTAATTTAATTATTACTTTTTGAGATTAATTGGTTAATTTGGTGTTTTTAGGTGTGTAATTGAAGAAAAGAAGAATATATAAGGGCAAAAGTGTAAATTTGACAATTGAAGGCTTTTTATGAAGACAAAGTTCATTGTACAATCTAGAGCCTAGTCACGTGGTTGACTAAATTGATCACTCTATCGAGTAGTCTAAAGGGAAAAAGAGAAGAAGTCTTTTGTTAGTCTAGAGAGCAACCACTCGATAGAGTACACGCTCACTCTACCAAGTGGGACAAAGGAAATAGGGCGTAAAGAAAATAATCACACGATGGAGTACTCACTTACTCTATCGAGTCAATCCAAAGGTCCACAATGAAAGAAACTCATTCGATGGGGTGAAATATCACTCTATCGAGTCTAGTTGTTGAAGTTGAAAAGGACTCTGCTTCCTATTAGTTTGGGAAGTTTTAGCAGTCGAAATTCTTTCAATTTTAAGCTATTTAAGCAGTAGAAAACACCAGAGAAAGGGGATAATTGTTATTTCAAATTAAACACTTTAGTTTTGTTTTGGCATTTATGGTTAGATACTACGATTGAATACTTGGTGAAGACTTCAAGAGTAGTGGAAATTCTAAGTGTTTGTATCGTTTATTTATTTTCTTAAATTTTCAAGATGAACTGTGAATAGTACTTTTACTTTTGCTAAAGGATACTTAAATCCTTAACTCTTATTGTAATGACTTAGCTATGCTTTCATTTAATACAAGTTGATTATTTCTTATTTTTGTGCAACTTCATATCTAAAGATTGTGTTATGATCAATTGTAAACTTATTTGATTAATAGTTGGTATTTGATTTATTTATGATTTGTGATATGCATGCTCTTGGTTTGATTCATGAGTATTTATGCATGATTGTATTCTGAATTAGGTGTAATTATTTGTCAATACAGACGGACTAAAATTAAGAATAGTTGAACTAAGAATAGATTGAAGTTAAGTTTGCTTACAAAATAGTTTAATGGATATCTAGGAGTTCAAAACCATATTGTTATGCTATGTGTTGAATTATTCTGAACAAGAAAGTTTAATACATATATTGATAGTTTGAATAAGCTATTTGGCCTTATATCATTGGTTTCCTATAATCACTTGTATTCCTTTTAGCTGAGTCATTACAATATTAGTTGAGATGGATAGTCCTTTAGTAGAAGTTGTCTTTAACATTGATTTTTACCAATTTACATTATTTGCTTTGCTTTGTTTAGAATTCTCTATTTAAATCTTTGCATTAATTATTTTGACTTTATTAGTTGTTAAGTTACTATTTTTAGTTCATTAATTCTTCATAATCACGAAACTTGGGATTTCTTTTATTTTGGTATATAGTGTTCATTTTAAAATCTGAAACAAGTTGCATTTGCATAGTTTCTCAAGGGTAGGATATTTAGGGTTTTAATCTTATTTTCCTATATTACTAGCCAATCTAGCAATACAAGAAAATGGACTTTAAGGGATGACTTTTTAAGGACTACAGCAAAATCTAGTCCTTAAAAATTCATTCAGGGACTAGGTTTTTAACTGGTTCTAATTCTCATCCTATTTGTGAAAAGAATTTATCTGGTCTTTGAAAAATCAATTTTTGGCCCTTAAAGAAACTAATAACGCACTACTACACTCACTAAAAAAAACCTTTCAAATGGAAAAAAATTAAAAACCTCCAGACCCTTCTCTAAAATAAACCTTCCAGTCCCTTTGAAAGCCTAACAATCCCAAAATCAAAATCAAGATCAAGAATCCATCTTCTTCTCCAAATCAACAATTGCATCTTCTTTGGCAGCACCGCATCCTTCGAAAAGCATGGTCATAGCACTATCTTCAAAAACAACAAGCCCATGTTTGGTACTCTGTCTAAAACAACTGCCTCTCCCCTAAGCTTCTCCTCATTCTTAAAGTCTCCATCCAAACCATGGTCATATCGCTCTCGAGTGCGATGTACATGAGCTGAGTTCTTGCCCTTTAAGATAATAGAAATAGTTAAATAATGAAAGAAAGCATGAAGAAGGTTGACCTTGTTTATCGATGGTGAAGATCAAGAACTCTAATGACGGAAGGTAGGACATCAATAAAAGGTCGAGAAATCATATGCGAATGTTCTAGACATTAATAAGAAAACGAAAGAGGTTGGCTTTTTAACTGTTTGATTTCAAGATTTTGCTTGAAGTTGTAGAGCCAATAATGATTTTTAATAAAAAAAAATATGGTTTTCATAAATTGTTAGTTTATCACTATGAAGTGGCATCACCAAAAAATTTTCTGTTTTTGCTTCAAGAGAAGTTCTTTGAACCTAATTTCTTTAAGCATATTTTCAACTTGAAATTGTGGATTTTAGCCTTATGGGATTGGAGAAGAAAATTAATTAAATTGTTAGTTTGTTCTCAATTTTGAAGTTTGACAAATCAAATTGGTTCTATTGCTGCTGATTTATGTTAAAATGGCATAGTGTATTTATCGAAATAATGGTACAGGCCTCAATGATAGCAATAATTAAGTTGAAGCTAGAACACTACTGTGATAGATGTAGCTTGAAGATTGTCAAGATAATCTTGGACACAAAAGGTAATGTCTTGTATCTCACTCTCTCACCAAGTTTATTCTACTGATGGAAGTTCAAATATTAAGAGCATTCATCACAGGCATGCTAAATATGGCATTTGGCAAAGACAATGAAGTGGTTACTATCAAAGGAACCATGGATGTGATGCTCTGATTGCAATTCTGCCATCATTTCTAGGGATAAAGAAGCTTCAGTAGATGATCGAATTTTTCTTCCTTTAAAACATTATTTTTGGCATTTCTTAGGTAGTCATACAATGGGAGCTATATGTGCCTTTGTATATTAACCATTGAGAAGTAGAGAATTTGTGCAGTTAATGCTGGTCTCGAAAGCTCTAGAAGTTCTAGGAGGGATGGTTAATGAGATGGAAGTAGCATGCCAACATCTTGTTGTAGAAGTAAATAAGCCTTTAAGAGGAAAAAGGTATTATCGAACTGCCTGAATTATGTTTCACTGCAAGTATTTATGCATTTGCTGTTTCTATTTTAAAACTTAGTTATTTTGTGGTGTGTTTATTGTAAGCTTGTTTCTTCATATTGTGACTAGCCTCTAAAATTGGTTTTAGTGCGAACTATCTGAGCCCCCACAACTTAGCTTAAGTGGATAAATATATAGGAGATGAGTTTATCCAAAAATTATATTTTATTGGACATGATTTATTTACTGTATTTTTTTGCAATGGAGAATTGGATGTGGTCAAAAAGTGCTCTAGAGAGGATGTTTAAGTTGCTCTAGATAAAGTGACAAATGTAGTTTTAGAATGTTTCAGCAAGATCTGTTTGCATAATAAGCTTCTAGTTTGCTCTGGCTATATTATTTTGATTGATATGTTAAGCTGAGTTTTGACCCTTCAAAGTGTCTCTGCTTGATAACTTGTCCTAAATGCCATTATCATGCTAGCCTTGATAGGGTAATAAATTAACTTTAGTTATGATTTTCGAGCTTAGTCGATTTATGCTACAATTGACTTTAATGTTAGATTTTTGGCTCAAGTAAATTTCTTTTATTTTATTTCCATTTCATTAAAATAAATTATTTTTTATTAAATAAAAATTTTTAATTTGAATATTGTAAATGGCAAAATAAATTGAAAGAAATATTATTATTGATAAAAAAAATGTTATGCTTAATCAACCTTTTAATTTATCGATAACAAAGTGAATATGTTATTTAATAATACATGATTAAAGAAATTTAAACTGGCTGATTTCCATTTTCAGTTTATGCTACTAAACTATGATAGTAGAGAAGATTCTCATTATTTTTATATGGTTCCTTCATGATTACGTGTCTAATTTATTCCTTTGTTTACATGAGTATGTTATGATAT
This sequence comes from Excoecaria agallocha, assembly GCA_037975025.1. NCBI lineage: Eukaryota > Viridiplantae > Streptophyta > Magnoliopsida > Malpighiales > Euphorbiaceae > Excoecaria > Excoecaria agallocha. Next base: position 40,504,750 of record CM075820.1, read on the forward strand.
TTTTTTATTGTTTGCAGCATGGGAGGCTTGGTTATTAAGCAAATACTGCATAGGGCAGGGGCAAAAAAATTAATAATCTTGTGAGCAACATTGTTGGAATTGTAAGCTCCACTTGATGATTTAATTTGATCTTAAATTGCTATGATATTTTTTCTCTTTCTCTCTCTAGGTTGTTTTAAACCATTAGATTGTTTAATTTTATATTTTTTCTCTAATTAAATGTCTTCTATAAGTGCCCACACTTTGGGAGCACATTAGCAAACATGTTAGAGTGGGTTTAGACATAATGGACTATATTTTTCTCTTATGATAATATCACCTTCCCTGTTACTTTATTTAGCACTTCTGCATTATTTTTTTATCGAAACTCCCTTTATTGCTTATGCTTTATATAGTTCAGGTCATTTGTCATGATCTACTGTCTCCTCAATGAACACATGTTCAATAGAATGCTTGTGCTTTTTTTGTTAGCAATTATGTCACTTTATATTTTCTAATACTAAATCAAGCTGATTTGGATTATGCATCACATACCTGTAAAATTTTGATCTATTTGAGAAGCTTGAATAGAAATATCAGATAAAATATTTGGGACCCTAATATCTTAACTACAGTATATGAAGACAAGGAATAAGGTAAGGATGAAGAAGTCGAAGAAGCGGAGGAAGAATTCAGTGATGATGACTGTAATCAGGTTCTTATAGAAATATTAAGATTATGTGCTTCAATTATTAAGATTTTTGCACAAGAAACCTCCATTTCTTTCATTGCAAAGACATTTCAAATTCATATTGTATGGGAGAAAGTGTTTTCTTGTTAGCAAGAATGATAGATAGAAATGGATAATAGTGCAAAGATGATAATTTAAGTTGAAGGAAATTATTATACTAAATGATTCGTCTATGGGAGTGAATAGATTTTCATCAACAATGCATTCTTTAAGCCTAAAAGAATGATGTTTATTATTAGCATATTTCTTACGATAATTGACTAACAAATGTAAAGCATCACTTCATGAGATGCTTAATGATAGTCTCCTTAGCTAACTCACACAGTATTCTATGGGGAGCAGAACAACCAAGGGATTTAGTTTCCATTTCTGTAGTCAGGGCTGTTTGGCAGACAACCAGCTTCTTCAACTTAAGATTTGTTAATTCGTTGTACTAATAGCATATATATGCTATTGGGGCATATCAAAGTTTTTGAAGAATCATTATATTTAATGATTGACAATCATATTTATGACATCTAGGATATAAGTTCCCTGCTGGAGTTCCTCTAAGCAGCATATTTGGTATTTTTTGGGTAGCTGTGGCCAAGACATTAACTTGATGGCCTAATTTTTCATTGAATCTCATTTATTAAAATCTCTTCTCATTTAAATGCGAAATCATTCTATAGTCTCTATTCTAATAGATTATGTCCTCCAGCAAGAAGGGTTTCTCGATGTTTAATGCAGGGCCTTTACATTTTGTTATAATTTTATGTTTATAATAAAGAAGATTCATAAGTCTTCTTTAATTGACACATTATTTTAGTCAAAATTGGTTTTGTTATTGCAGAACATTGATTTTGTTTTGATGATAGTGATGACGATGACTATAACGACATGGATGATGGAAATAATGGTATGCACCTTCAATTTATAAGGTCCATAACATGCTACTGGCTTGGAATTCTAACTAGCTTGAGTGCAATTTCACATTGGTCAGTTGGTGCATATTTTAGAACAAGTGAATTTCTAGATCTAACAATTTTGCAATCTTGCAGATGAATCTGAATATTTGATTTCAAACAAAAAGCACTTTCCTAGTCTTTAATAGTTTTGCTTTTATTTATGCATACATGGAAGCATATCCTTAATGGTGGTAATCCAATCTCAGCCCAGCATTATTCACAGTGGTAAAACTACTCCTATTTTTTCAAAATTATTACCTTTGTACAAATTAATCATAAATTTTTTATTTTTTTATATATTTTTGTTACGGGGTTTCTGAATAGGGTTGAATCAAGTCTTCACCGCAAACCTGTATTACTATGTTTTATTTTACTGGTGTAAATTAATCATTTTATTTGGTAGAAAACACTTAACAATGTTTATTGCATTTATCAAGTAAATTTGATATTGTTACTATGCACACAAGTGTTTTTAATTTTTTAGTGCTCTTAAATCCATTTTCTTTTGAAAGGGCTTTAGCTCAATGATAGGAATTGGGCCCTTTTTGACTTATGCAAAGGCCTTTGAGTTTTGAGTTATGTAAAGGAAGTAATCAGTCTTTGAAATAAAGGAAGAGATTCTATTAGAAAATAAACATATTAGCTAATCCATATACTACTCTAATCTTCATGTTGCTCTGAAATAAACTTTGTACAACATTTTATAGATGCAAAATTTTGTGGCACACAAAAACACGCACATGAAAGGGCTATCAAGCATGGAACATCAGGATTCTATGACATGAATTGCTTTGATGCAAGCAATAAAAGCTGAGATTTTATCATTAATGCAAGGATCAACTACCTATGGACCTTCATCATCATACCTTAGCCGTATGCTCCATGATCATCCACCATGGCTTGAACCTTCTTCTATTTTAGGAATAGTAGTAATAGAAACCTTATTTTTCCTATTGTTGCCACCTATGATTAATTGACTTGGTGCTATTTTTTATGACTGTCTTGGGTTTTAAATTGTAATAAAGCCATTGGTATATGCAGGAACCCTTGCAAGCTACTAATGTAATGGCCAAAGACTATTGGCAAAGAGGCACTATATTTAGGCTCAGAGTATATTACTGCAGCAACATTGGCTAGGAGCTAACTCTATATTTGTTAGAAAATCATCTTATTTTGCTAGGAATTAATTTTTTGGAAAGGGGTTGTATAAATAATATTTTTGTTCATATGATTGGTTTTTTTTGGGTCTTAACTCTACATTTCTAATTCATTACAAGTTATATATATATGTGTGTGTGTGTGTGTGTGTGTGTGTGAAATGTTGGAATTATTATTTATGTATGTATCTATTATTTATGAATTATATAATATAATTAAATTTATAGGATTAACAAATTTATTTATTTTGGAGTCAATAGAAATTATTTACCTTTTAGTGACCAGATTAGATACTAAAATTCTGGTCTTTATTGACCTTTTAGTGATCAAATTTATATATGGTCCTTAGAAGTTGGATAAAATTTTGTCCTTTTCAAATTTTAGGGGCTAAATTTTTGGTCCTTAAAAAGTTTGATTAGTCACATGGCTTAATTATTTAGAACAAAAATTTTGTTCCTTAATATTTTTTAGGGACCAATTACTTTAGTCCTTAAAATATTTTAAGGACCAGATTTTTGGCCTCTAAAAACTGAGCTGGTCACGTGAGCATAACTTTTAAGGATAAGAAATTTGGTACTTAATACTTTTTATGGACCAGATTATTTTTAGTCCTTAAAAACCTTTAAGGTCCAGGTGTAATATTTGGTCCCTGTTAGTCATTAGTGGTAGAGCCTTTAAGGACCAATTGAGGACCAGATTTTTGGTCCCTATTGACCTTTAAAGACTAGTTTTTCACTTTTAAGGACCAAATTTTTGGTCGTTAAAGGCCAGTTTTCTTGTAGCGTAGCACCCTTACTGAACATGGGTCAAGGGTTTTTCTCTATAGTTTAGCTTATAGTTCTTCATATATTTATGGTTTATATACTTAGCTTTTATAGATTTATTTGTGGAAATTTACATTTTCAAAATAGTTTATACCAAAATACAAAAATAAATAGTCATAGTTTGGTTTATAAATTAAAGTTATAGTTTTCAATCAAATTCGAGCTTGGAGAAGAAGAGGAGAAGCTACTGGAATTTCAAATCTACATTTCCAAATTGGTTTTATAGTTTCTTCTTATCTTTTCCTTATTATTTTCAATATGATTAGTGAGTAGTTCTCTTGTTGGCTGGGGATCTTTGAATCCTCTAACCATGTAAGGATATGAACTTATTTTCTTAAATATAAGTTTTAGATGTTTCATTTATCTTATGCTTATATTGGTATGCTTGTTATACAAGTATCTATGCTATTAATCTTATTCAACTTGATGGATGGATGCTTGTTTAATAGTTATATCATGCATGCTCTATTTTTCTTCATATATGTTGTAGTTTTTATGGCATTTCCGAAATAGGAATTGTTAGATCTAAGGTTTATGTGTTCTAAAAAAAAAAAGAGGAAAATGGATAGGTATTGGATTAGTAAGCTCCAAAATGGGATATTAGTTTATACCTAGGTCTTGGGATGCACATTTATGTTGACTATCAAATAGGCTCTAGAATAGGATATCGGGTAGTTAGAGTAAGAGGCTTCGAAATGGGATACTAGGGGTATAGATGAGTTGTCGACATCTAAAGTATATTAATGTTATGTTAAAATGATCCTTGCATAGGAATAGGGAGAATTAGGTTCCTAAACAACGTTTTTAGCTATTGTAATTTTATACGTTTCACAATTTCTACTTTTATCATCTAAATTGCTTTGTACTTTGTGTTTAATTTACCTCATGTTAACTGTTAATAGTGCTAATTATAGCATAACCAATAAACAATTAGGTAATTTTTAAGCACATAACTCCAATCAATCATTTTTCTTTGCGTAAATCTTGTTCCCTAGGGTTTTATACTTACAGGTTTTAAAAATACCCCACTTTATTACTTATCGATTTGGTACACATGTCAATTTCTGACCATATGACATAGTGAAGTTTAATGCACCATATGGCACCAAGTTATTTTACCTTATGGCACCAAGTTATTGTGCCAGGAGCCTTTCAACAATGGCATTGACTACATGCATTTACAAGTTTGTAGATGACACGGTGAAGGTTAATGTACCTTATGGTGCCAAGCTATTATGCCAGGAGCTTTTCAGCATAGGCTTTGTCAATATGAAATCAAAATGGTTACACATGCCGACAAATGGTTTCAACCAATCAACAATCTTCCTTGATTCTATATGTCGATAAATTCTTGTTAGTCAGATGCAAACAACTCATCCTAATTCTACATGCCAACAATCAACCAAAGCTTAACACATTGACAAGCTGATATTAACTATCTAACCAAAAATTCACTGCCTTAGATGGTATGTGTCTTTAATCCTAATTTTACATGATAATAAATTGGCACTAATTATATGTAAACAACTCATCTAATTCTGTATGCCAACAAGTTGGTGCTAATCAGATAATCAATCAATGGTTAACACGTCGACAAGCTCATAGTAACTACCTAACCAGAGATTTACTACTTTAAATGGTACGCATCTTAAAAATAAAGATTTGTTGCTTCAGTATGCATCTTTAAGAGATTCACTACCTTAGATGGTATGTGTCTTTAACCATATCAAATTAATACGAGATTTACTACCTCATGTATGCGACTTTTTCCTTTTAGCTTGAATTTTAGCCAACTTAGGCATAAGTGCACAAGTATCCCTGAAATTGGGGGCAACGGTAAACACTGGGTCCTGAGGTAGCCCAGATCAGTGTTACCAAATAAGGAAGAACTATTTATTTCAGATGAAAAATGCAAACATTGACTTTTTTCCTTGGTTTCCACAATAATCTAAAATGTTTTTATGGATTTTACTTTGCATTTCCTAGAGTTTTGAAAAGAGTTAGAAAAAGTTCTCTATTTGTGATAGACAGCCACCTATCAGGGATGGATGGCCATTGGTGGCCATTTTCTTCTTAGTCATCTCCTGGTAGATAACCTATCTTAGACTGTCCAAGACTATCTATAGCTTAGTGATAGATGGCCTTCAATCTCTGAATCATAACCACAGGTCATTAGGTATAATTTAAGGTATTTTTGGGATTTTTAAAACCAGTTTAAAGTGCCAGCCATATGTCAATGATAGATGGCCATCTATGGAGATTTTCTAGCAATTTCCATGTTTTCCAACAAAGAAGATCTTGGATAAAACCAGTTTTGAAATATCAGATTTGATAGCAGATTTCAAGGGGATTTACTTATAGATTTTACGGAAGGAGAGTTGGGCATGATCTCAAACTCTTTTCTTCATATATAAACAAAATTCTAGGGTTTTAAAAGGAGGCACAAACATTATAACTTCAGGAGTAGCCACATTCTTGAGAATAAGAAAATTAATTCTTACTTCTTGGGAACAAAAACTTTTATAAGCTTTTTTGACAAACACAAAATACTTTACCTTTGAAACATGGAAATTAATTGCACAAAACTCGGATTTTAGTTCTGGAGATATAGTAATCATCTCTTCAGAGGGTAATATTATAGGCTAATTCTCTCTTTCTAATCTATGCCATGAACATGCATGCTTGATATGATTATTTGACATTATAATGCCATGATCACATTTTATTTTTATTTAATTTGTTGTTATTTTCTGAAATTTTTTATAATGTCATGAGTAATCTAAATGTGATTTAATATGTTAGAATGGCATGATTTAGGATTTTACTCTCCATTAATGCATGATAGTTTACTCGATTTAAATTCTATTTTGCATGTTAATTTACTATATCAACATGATTTAAATGTGTGTTTAAATTTTATAGTTAGATATGGCATGATTGGAACGTAGATCTGGCATGATTAGGTCAAAATAACCTTATTTTCCATTTTGTGTATTTTCCTATGAATTTCATTTTTTTTCACGTGACAAACCAAAAGAAAGCCCTACAGATACCAGTCGATCACATCAAATGATGAGACATCATGGGGATTTCTTTTCGTCCCATCCTTTATCTTTCCATAACCATCTGTGAGTGTTGTTTGGCTATCTGTAGCCTATTTTTGGGTATTTTATTGATATTTCTCATTTATTCCTTCATATTTTGATTAATTTTCATGCTATATTTGCTTATAATATAATTTTTATTCTATTTCATGCTTTTGCCATAGTTTTCATGTTTGTCTAACATGTTTTACTTTTATTTCCATAATGTCTATTTATTTTATTTTACTTTATTGTTTATTTTCCATTGTTTTTATGTTTGTCCATCATGTTTGACTTTCATTTCCATAATATCTATTTATTTTATTTTATTTTACTATTTGTTTTTTACTTCATTTTTACATGTTAATGACTTACTTCTTTGTGTTATTTTTGAGCTATTAATTTCGTTACATTAAGGAGTTCATGTTTCGAGGTTAATGTGCCTTAGAGAGCCACCCCTTGGATGGTTTCATTTCTAATCTCATTTAATTATTTGTTCATTTTTTGTCGTTTATTTCCTTATATGTTATTCTTATTTTTGGATTTATTTTTGGAGATGTAATAGTTAGTGATAAAATGTTTTTTTGCACGTTAAATGATAAATTTCACTTAAATCATTTTTACTAATTAATTGGATTTTTCATAAATAAAAATGGACCAATGTCCCATTTTTTTCCAAAATCACATAAAAAAAGAAGAATTCATGTTTTCATCAAAATTGGGATCACTCATCCCTCGTTTTCTAAAATATCAATAAGGATTCTTCATCCTTTTTATAAAATATGCATAAGGGAACCAATGTTTCCAACTTAAATAAATGCCCCGATTTATGTATGATACTTTATTTTTTGTGTTGCACAATTTGCTTATGTATTTTTTAATTTCTTTATTTCTTTTGTTTATTCATCACTTTCCTATGTGATTGAATATTTATTTATTTCTGTTTTTTCATCACATGAGAAGGGAGACAGTAGACTAATACTAAAAGCTCATTTATAAAACCACCTAACTGGGGTATAAGGTTAGAATCACTTTTCCAACATTTTATTGGGTGGCGACTCCATGATACCTATCTCCTGGGCCTACTTAAATGCCATGGTAGGATTAACCACCAACAATAGGATTAGGTATCTTAAGACACTGTTTCATGCCTTTTTTAGGCCCAAAACATGGCAAATTGGGTCGAATCCTTTTTCTATTGTGAAATGACCAATTTAATGAACTTTATGAACTTTGATCGGTCTTATACCCTAAAAATAGGAATCCAAGAGTAAATTCAGATTGAGCGGGCCTCAGCATGTGTCAAAGTCTTGTCTTAATAGACAACCACAAGGTTAAGATTTTAATGGCAATTTTGGGATTTAAAAAAATGCTTTTTAGAGACATTTATCTGGGGAAATTTTACAACAAATTCCACCATTTCCTACAGCCTTTAAAAAATCTAGTTTTTATGTTAAAATTTTTAAAAATAGGATTTTAAGAAGAGATTTTAAAGAGATTTGAAGTGATTAGAATTTAAATTGTTTTGATACTCTTTCCTATATATAAACTAAAAAACCTAGATTTTAAAAGTAGAGGCCATTTCTTATTTAGCAACCAGAATATATAGGGAGCAACAACCATCATTCTTGAGATAGAAAATCAATTTTTGCTTTTAAGAATAAGAATTTCTCACATCTTTTCATCAATACACAAATACATTGATCATTTTCAAATGTAAAGATCATTAATCGAAACTTGGAGGGTGACTTTTAATGTTAGAAAAATCAATATTCCTAAGGGTAATATTCTAGGGCCCCTTCCTATTTTCTCCATGGCATGAATGTATGTGAATTTAATTTTATTTTATCATATTCAATATGTGATGGCATGTGATCTGTTATTTTTTGATTTGCTTATTTATGCTCTTATAACTTTTCTGATGCCATGAATATATTTTAATTATAATTAGCATATAGAATCTAGGATGCCATTAATGTACATTTGATTATCTTCTTTATAATTCTATTTTTATTATAAATTAATTATTTAGCATGTTTTAAGTGTGTCTCTGATATCTAGGATTAGTTTTGGCATGTTTAGGACCTAGAATATGCACAATTAGGCTAAAAATAAGTTTTCATTTTTCTTTTCTTGTACCTGGTGCTTTCTGTCTATTTCTCACATGATAGAAAAGAAAAAAAGCCCTATAGATGCCCATTGGTTATATCTACTGATTGAATGATGTAGGACTTTCTTTCCATCCTGCCTCTTCCCTTATGCTGGCCATCTGTCTTTTGTTCAAGCCATATGTGGCTTTTATTTGGGCATTTTCATGATGTTGTATGTTTATTTCTCTTCGTAGATTGTTTGGCATGCTTAGTTACATGTTAGATGTCATTATTAATTATGTTTCATGCATTTTTATCATTCTATTTGTTTAATATTTTATTTCAGAATGCATGCTCATTTCATTTTTAATATTTATTTTCATTTGTCTTGTACAAACGCTTTATTTTCCTTGTGTCTTTTGAGCAACTAATTTTGTTTACATGGACCTTCAAAGAGAGTTTCGAGGCTGAGAAGCCATAGAAGATTTCCTCCTTTTACAGTTCTTTTATTTTTGTACTTTATATATATATTTTTTATTTCTTTATCTCATTTGGATTTATTTTGGGATTTGTAATAAAATGATTTTTTTGCACGTCAACATAAAAATTGACTTAAAATCATTTTTACCTAATTAATTGGGTTTTCCTTAAATGAAAATGGACCAATGCCTAATTTTTAACCCTAAATCACATAATAAAAAAGAATCCTTTTTTTCATCGAAATTGGGATCACTCATCCCACGTTTTATGAAAAATAAAGATTCTTCACCCTTTTTATAAAATATGCATGAGGGAACCAATGTTCCCACCTTGAATAAATGCCTCAATTTATGTATGATATTTTATTTGTGTTTTTGGATGACTTTCTTACATAATATTTTTATTTCTTTTATTTATTTTACCGCTTTCTTTGCCTGCTTAATTGTTTACTTACTTCTATTTATGCATCATATGAGAAGAAAGATAGTGGACTAATACTAAAAAATAATTTATAAAAGGACCTAACCAGGATATAAGTAAGAGTGATGTCTCGAACACCATCTCTATTTTCGTCATCAGAATGTTAGAATCACTTTCCCAACATTTTGTTGGGTGGCAAATCCATGATACCTAACTCTTAGGTCCACTTAGATGCCATAATAGGCTGACCACAATCAATAAGATTAGGGTACCTCAAGATATTATTTCATAACTTTTTAAAGCTTGAAACTTGGCAAATTGGGTCAAATCCCTTTTCTATTGTGAAATGGCCAATTTAAGAATTTTATGAAACTCATCCGGTCATGGACCCTAAAAGCAAGCCTCCAGAGCAAATTCGAATTGAGCTAGGTTTGGTGTACTTCACAACTAGCTCACCTTTAACTTGCTTTGTTTCATTAACCTCCAGTACAGCATGAGTGGTAGCCACTTATTCATTTCCATACGAGTCTTTTATCACATACCACTATAGCAAGCTTGACCCAATCACAAAAACTAGAAGTTAATTAACATTGTAACTAGTCTTCTTTCTTTTCTCCCCTTTCTCAATGTTAGAAATTTGTTTATTGTCAGTAAAATCCTGGATCACATTCCTCAAAGTCCTGCAATAATCTGTCAAATGCCCCATGTATTGATGAAAAGCACAATGCTGATCTTCTCTATGGTTCAACATCCTTTGGTTTTTTGTAGGCCTGGGTGGCAGTGGATGCAATTTCCCCTCCTTCATCATCCTTTCCAAAACCTATAATAATAACCTACCCAAATTGGAGTAATGCCTTTGATTGGCTTTAATGGTAGACATCTATGTCTCTTTCTAGCGCAATTCCCACTACTAATCTTAGCTAACTTATTCACACTAGAATTGCCAAAATTTCTTTTATTATAACTCCCATTACTAGCCTTTTTCACCAAATATTCTCTCTCAACTTCAATGGTGATATCTTTAAGCGAATCCTAATCTTTGAGCCCCTTCATCTTCAGTCCCTCTCTCTAATATGGACTTGCATTCCTTATGAAAAGCCTAATTTGATTGGTGTATTGGGCTTTATTTTCATCTCCATCAAGTCAAATACTTGTGGAAAGATTCATTAGGCTTCTACTGCAGCAACTTTAAATCCTTTAAAGTCACCTCCATCTGTGTATTACAATTATATTTCTTTATAAACTCTTTAGCCAGCAAGTCCCAATCTTTTTTGGTTCGACTGTCTAAATTGTGACACCAATCAATAGTTGGTCCCACTAAGCTAAGATAGAAGTACTTCGCCTTTAGATTTTTAGTCAATGTGGTTCCTTTCATCACTTAAGGCACTACAACAGCTATCAAGGGAGTCTCCCTAATAATGTTAAATTCAATGTGCCTCATGGAAGGCACTATAGGCCACTGTATAGGAACTAGTCACAAGGTAGTAGCTAATCTACTAATCATGTCTTTCACTCTCCTTTCAAACTCCTCTAACCTCTTATCTATGTCTTTAACAGATACCATATTACCTTGTTATGTTTGGTCAGCCATTTCTGTATGTATTTGCAAAGATTTTGGACTTCTGACAAAACTACTCCCTAAACCTAATTTTTAGTTTAAACATGAACTTTGTGTAGTATAAGGTGCTTTGATAAGGCAACAATTTGAACCCCTAATCCACCTAGATGAATATGTAATGGATACAATAGTTAAAATGTTAGAATGATGAATGAGGATGATGTATGGGAATGATACATGGGTGATGCATGATGCATGATTGTGTTAAGTAACAACCACAACCACATATAAGTACATAAATAACCTTCCACCCTTATTACCCCCACACAAAAGGTCGTGTAGTCTCTTTCCTAGGTGGGCTTAACCCATGGGTCAATAGAGGACCCGATGGACATGTATGATGCATAAGGCAAAATCAATAGCATAACCTCTCTTATTTAAGGCACATACACATGAGTTTTAGAAATTATATATTTAAATAATTCAAATAAATCAAGATCGGCCCACCAGAGCATGTCAACCTTTGATGTGTGACCACCTAATTTAGTTGAATTTGTTCAAATATATAATGGCCCATATAACAAGCAAGGTATTGTGGTTGTACTACCTAGGGGAAGTAGCTATTATCATTACATGGGCTTGAGTCGGGTGGTGAAACTTTTAAACTACCCAAACATGGTTCCTGTTAATAAGTCTAGCTCATCACAAGCATAATGACCAATGGACCACCATTTAATATACCAAATAGTAAAAGGCTCGAGCTAGTAGTCATCCTTGGCACCTCTCTATATTGAGTGAACATAAGGTGTGCTTTAAGAGTATGTCGAGGAGAGAGAGGGACAACTAACATAGCTCTAAAGCTCTAGTATGAATGGAAAATTCAATTTTTGAAAAGATATATAAATTTAATCATAAAAAATTATTTATATTTAAATTAACCAAGGTACTTTAGGAGCAAGGTCTCGTGTCCTCAACGGAGTCACCATTGTGCCACAAGCCAAACCCTTTTTAACCTCATGATGGTATCCAGCTTGCTCTTTGAGGCTTGCTTTTAGGGTTCAAAACCAAACGAAGGTTTAAAAAGACTTGTAAATATTGGTCACTTCATAATAGATAGGGATTCAACCCGGTTCACCAAGTCTCGGCCCTCAAAAAGGCATGAGATAGCATCTTAAGGTACCCTTAACTTATTATTGACAATCAACTTATGAGGTCGTCTAAGTGGGCATACAAGGTAGGTATCAAGGAGTTGCCACACAACATTACATTAAGAAAGAAAATCTAACCTCATAATGCCTAAACAAGAGATGGTTCAAAACATCACTCTTAGTTATAACTTGGTTAATTATTTTATAAAAGGGTTTTTAAGATTAACTCTCTCTCTTTCTCTCTGTCTCTTCTCACATGATTTACAAGATAAATTAAATAAATGCACACAGTAAGCATATAAATAAAGCTATAAAGTAAGGAAATAAATAAATAAATTAAATTTTCCATTAAAGAGGAAAATAATCATACATAAAATGGGACATTTATTGTGGTGGAAACATTAGTTCCCTCATACATATTTATAAAAATACTGAAGAGTCCTTAGTACTTTTAGAAAACGAGGGATGGGTGATCCCAATTTTGATAAAAAATAGAACTCTTCTTTTATTTATCAATTTTGGGAAGAAAATTGGGTATTGGTCCATTTTATTATGAAAATCCCAATTTATTAGTAAAAATCATTAAGTGAGTTTTTTTATGTTGGCACACAAGGAAAAATCCTTTATTATTAAAAATCAATAAATAAATTAAATAAAGCAATAAAACCCAAAAAAAAAAGATGAAAAAATAAAGTACAAAAATAAACCCTTAATGGCGTAGTGCTTTAAGGCCTTTAACCTCAAAACTCTAAAATATTTCATACATATAAATTAGTTTTCTCATGAGAATGCAAAAGAAAAAGAAAACAATTAGTAATGTAAATAAATGAATAAATACAAAAATAAAAAAATGCATACTGGAATTGAACTTAAACAAATAGAATAGAAACATACGCATGGCAAAATCAAAATATGATGCATAAAATTCAAATATAATATGTAAATGCTTTTATGCAAGAAAACACATAAAAAAAACATAAAAGTACCGAATAGAAGGATCACAGCCAGGATAAGTGAAGGATGGTCATCTAGGAAGTAATGGGGGGAAAGGAATAAGGCGTATGACATCTCGTCGCTCGCTAGGAGAGACGGGTGTCTGTCGTACCTTTTTCCCATCTATTATGCCTAAGAGGCATAAACAAGAACAAAATGCAACTTATTTGTAAATAAATATGTGGCTCTTCCTAAACATGTATAAGATACCTTCTAAACTTGCAGAATTTAACCCTAAAGGCTAAAATCTCATTTAATTTGCATAAAATTAATAAATTAGCATTAAATCCATAATTTTTATAAAGACGCAACAAAGACATATTAATGGAGTAAATCTTAAAAGCATGCCATTCTATCAAATTCTTTTCACTTTTCAATCAAACATGGCATAAAACATTAAAACAAACATTCATTTAAATTGACATGGCATAAAAATAAGAACAAATAAGAAATTTCATATGATGGATCCAAAATATTTATATGGCAATCAATTTATTCTTGATATATAGAAAATAAAAAAATTCTAGAATATTACTCTCAGTTGGTCTTTGTAACACTAGGTACACGTGCTCCGAGTTCCTTTTCTGGTTGATTTCCACAATAGTAAAAAGAATAAAAATATTTTTGTGAAGAAAGCCAAAAAGTAAAAATAGTATTTTTTTACTCTCAAGAATATTAATGGTTGCCTCCAAAATTCTGATTTGTTTTCTCTTAAAACCCTAGGGTTTTTACTTTTATAGGAGGATAAAGTTTAACTATCTTTCAACTTTATCCCTCCCTTAAAATCTCCAAAGAAATCTCTGAAATCCCTTCCAAAATGTAATCCTTAATAACAAATTTTATCCATTATTTTTATTGTAGAAAAAATAGGTGGAATGGGTATAAAAACCCCACTAATAGGTACCACTCATCTATAGATAGGCAGCAATGATGAGAAAATTTTAAAATCACAATTTTGGCCCTTATCATTACCTAATTGACTTGTGGCCATGACTCAGTGACCAACGGGCATCTATTATCGAGTCATGGACAAGATAGGGATAGCCACGATAGGTTCTTTGCTAGAGACAACTAGATGAGAAAAAGGCTACAGGTGGTCATCTGTCCCATGACGGATGGGCATCTTTCACAAAAAAAAAACACATTTTGAAAATTGAAATCTCATCTTCAATCATTAAGAAATATAAAGATTAAACCTATAAAAATATTTTAAAACTTTTTGAAAATCAAAGATAGGACTAGGAGTTTACGTTCTCCATCTATAATATGAACAATGCTTTCTCATTGGATAACTCTGATTTGGGCTGCCTCAGGACCCGATGTTTACACATGTGTCATTGAAATTCACATTTCTCTACTCTATTTGATTTTTTTCCTTTTCCTTTTCAATTTCTCTTTGCCTTATTTCTATTGGATTTGAATTTGTAATGATAAAGAATTCTTTTTGCACATTAATATAAAAATTCACTTAAAAGGTTTTTACAAAATAAAGTGGGATTTTTCTTAATAAATAGATCGATGTTCTATTTTCTCCAAAAAAAGACATATATAAAGAAGAGTTTTCTTTTTTATCACAATGGGATCACTCATCCCATTGTTTTTGAAAACTGTTACAATAACTCTTCATTTTTTTGTAAACATGCATGCAGGAACCAATGTTCCCACCTCAATAAAGATCTCGTTTCATGTATGTTTACTTTTTTTTTGGAAAATTGTATATATGTGTTTTATAGTTTTGTTCTTTACGATTGCTATGCACATTTTATTTATTTATTTATTTTTAAATCGTGTGAGAAGGGAGAGAGATCCTAAAAAACTCCTATATATAAATATTAACCAAGGTATAAGTAAGAGAGAAGTTTCAAACCATATCTAGTTTGGACTTCATGAGGTTAGACTAAATTTCCCAATATACTATTGGATGGCAACTCTACAGTACCTATATAGATGCTCTCATATGTTGATAGTCAACAATAGAATAGGGGTACCCCGATACGCTATTTTATTCCTTTTTTAGGCCTGATGGTTGGCGAATTAGATTGAATCCCTATCTATTGTGAAGCAACCAAACTTCACAAGTTTTATGAGCCTTTGTCCAGTCTCAAACCCTAAAAGCAGGCATTTGAAAGCAAGGTAGAAGGGTTTCTACACGTGTCACACATAATATTTGGTTTGTTCTCGAAAGCCTTCTTTTAGGGTTCAAGCCCAGATGAAGGCTTGGGACTTCACCCCCTTGATTAATATTTCTATAAATGAATTTTTAAGATTAATTTCCTACCTCTTTTATCACACAAGTTATTTGAAGTAAAATTAAAAGCACATATAAACATCTATGTAAAGCTACAAAGAGCATTGTGGAATGCAAAGAGCACTATGGAAAGAAAATTATCTTGCAAAGTAAAAAGTAAGACATATATAAAGTGGGTAAAATATATTGAATGTTGCTTTAGGTGGGAACATTGGTTCCCACATGCAAATTTAAAAAAAAAAAGGAATTTTTAGTGAATTTTAAAAAGAAAAGCGATGAGTGATCCCATTTGGCATAACAAAAAGTCATGTTCATTTAATATAAAGTGAAAAATCATTTTACATTTTTAAAGAAAACTTTTATTTTTTATATGTCATTTTGGAAGAAAAATAGGACATTATTCCTTTCATTAAAATAATCCATTTTATTTGTAAAAATATTTTGGGTGAGTTTTTATGTTAATGGACAAAAAATCTTTTATTATTACAACATAAACCAAGAGAAATGAAAGGAAAACCTAAAAAAAAGCTAAATAATATAGTACAAAATAATGATTACTATGACAAATGTGTCCATATCTTAAAAACTTCATTCGCCAAGAAACACGTGTGAAACAAATGATTAAAAGCACAATAAATAAAAAGAAAATGAATATTTAAATAAGCATTGAAATCATAAGAACATAAATGAAATGAAAAAGGCACACAAACATAAATGAATGATAGAAAGCGGAAATTTCATGCAAAAATAAGGAAAATAATGACATTTATGTAAGATAATAGAAAGGCTAAAGAAAAAAATGCATGCAAAAGAACCAAACCAACAATCTAGAAAGTTAGAGACTGGTATATGCAAGATAAGGGACAAGCTACCTAGGATGCGGGCAATAGGAATGAATGTCGCATTATGTCCTGTCACTTGCTATAAAGAAACAAACATCACTCATATCTTTTTCTTATGACTCGCAGCCTTGAGAGCCAATCCTCGAGTCCAGCAAGTACTAAATATGTATGTCATACATAAAACCCCACCTAAACACATGTAAAATGGCAGAGAAATATAATAATATCACCATTGAAAATCAAAGAACTCATTTAATTCATGAAAATCTGAGAATAGAACAAACAAATATTTAATACATAAAAGAACACAAAATTAATGCAATGAATGAAAATATATAAACATACTTTTCTACATGAACTTTAATGGATTTTCAATAGTCATGGCACAATCAACTTAAAAGAGAAATCTAAGCATGTAAAATAATGCAGAATCACAAAATAAAAAAATCAAAACTTCAAGTAATAAAAAAATAATAAACCAAAAATATTTACATATTATTTAATTAATTTCTAATACAAGATTATATGATTGAGCCCAAAATGTTACCCTCAGTATTTTTGTCTCAAAAAATCTAAGAGAATCGGGTGCTCTCATCTCCTCCTCCTTTGATTTCAGAGTTACAAAAAAATGGTGTTTTTCCTTTTTCTATTTTTTTTTCCATAAAACTCTCTCTCTCTTTCTCTGCCCCCTCCTTTTCTTATTGTGTTAAGAATAATAAGTAGTAGTGATGTTGATTTCAAACTCTATCCCAACTAATTATCTTTTTAAAATCCCAAAAATCCTTCCATATAAATTCTTTTTTATCGATGACAAAGTTAAGGAAATCCTCCCTTCGTCCTTATCTTCCAACCGTGAAAACGTGGAAGATAAGTGTAAAAAGCCCCACTGACGGGCACCACTCATCCTCACAAATGGGCGCCACCCACTTTTGAACATAAAATGACCAATCTTACCCTTTCTTATCGTGACTCAAGATGGCTTGTGCCCTTTACTTAGTGAGTCACAGGCGTAACTTTGAGTGAATCATGGATAGAAAGGTAGAACGGGCAAAGAAGCCTGCTAGTGAGATGTGGGTAAAGAAAAATAGGTGACAGACGAAAATCACATAAAGAGTGATGGGAATCCATTACATTTTTCAATTAAAACCTCATTTTAGCTCTCAAAAAATGCAAAAGTGCATAGCACAAAAAAAACCCTTCAAAAAAAACCCTTAAAAACCAAAGATGAAGACGGACACTTTCGTTCTCCATCTATACTATGAGTAACAATATCCTCATTTGGTAACTTTCACTTGAGCTACCTCAGAACCCCAATGTCTGTGCTTTCTTTCTTTCTTTCTCTAGTTCTCGATCTCCCCTCCCTTTCTCTTCTTCTTTCTTTTTTTCCCATTTGTCCCTCTCTTCTTTCTTTGTTTTCTGTTTTTCCTCTTTTTTTTTATTATTTTGTATCCTTTCTCTTTTTTTTAAATACTTCATTTTCTTATGGCTAAAATTTTCTCATCTACAAAACTCTGTTGGACTTAAAATTAAGCCTTTTGTATATAATTATTTAATGATCCTAAAAATATTACAAACATTTGAAACCTCTACTTTAACAACAAATTTTATTATTTGATTTCTTGATTTAAATAATTACTATAATTGATGTAGGCCGGATTTAATCACCTTAATTAGCCTCATTTATGACTTAATTATTTGGTCAGAGTTGACTATCATATATTCTCACATTAAAAGTAAATTTGATGTCAATTTTTAGTCTACTTTGGTACCATTATAAGTCATTATCAATAGGTTTGAGTTTTGGGGTATTACATAATCAAATAAAATATATTTTAATATATTTGTTCTTTTAGTTTAATTCAGTTTAATATATTTCAATACAATTTGGTTCAATTTTTGGGTCTGATTATAGTTAAAAATTCAGAACCACAACAAATAAAAGTCAAAAATTCAATTCAAATCCATTTTAGAAAAAAATTGACACAATATTGTTCAATTTTGTTTTTTAATCAATATTTTTGCTTAGTTCAATATTTCCAAACTCTATCTCACTATTATAAAAAAACAAAAATCTCAAACTATCATCTCATTGGGCTGGTTGGTTTTTTATAGAGTAAATTACATCAAGTGTTATTATTTTTATGTTTTATCGAATAAAATTTCAACCTTTTCTTTCTCTTTCATTTAACTTTTTACATTTCCCAAATGTCCACTTTCTCACCATTCTCTATTTTTTACATTTCACAAATGTCCACTTTCTAACTATTCTCTCTGTCTCTAATAAACCTATCCTTAGTTCTTTCTATCTAATTTAAGAAGATAATAACAAGAAGGATGACGGTGAGGATGACGATGATGGTAAGAATGATGACAACAATGATGAAGTTACCACACTTTCCTCTCTTTCATGCTTATTATTAAATCCTCTTCGAAAAAGAGAGAAAAGAAATTGTTCACTTAGCTTTTTTTTCCATTTTTAGTTTTTCATTCTTTTGGTTAATTGATTTTTTAATTTTTATGGTGTTTTTGAAGTTGTTAAATTTAAAATCTCACTAAGTTAATTGTGTTATTAAATTTAGTTGGAAAAGGTATTAAAATGCCTGTATGTTTTTTTAGAAGAGCTGAAAATGCCCTATAATTTTTTTTTTGAAAAAAATGCCCCTGTATGTTTTTTTTAAAAGAGTTGAAAATGGCCCATAAGTATTTTTTTTTGGAACAAAAATTCCCCTTACCTTCTAAAATGGGTACTAAAATGCCTTTCTATCTATATTCCATCTACTTAAGTGGTAATGGTGCTAACATGTCACATGTATAGGTCTATAAATTGATGATGTGGCATATTTATAGTAGGTTAGGAGCCATATAAGTGCCACACAAGTGTAGGTCCCACCATTAAATTTTTTACCCCTTTTCCCTTCTTCTCTCTACCTTTTCTCTCAAGCAAAAATAGAATCTCTAAACCTTGCTAATTGATGGAAATTATAATTCTATTTATTCTCTTTCTTTCACCAAAATTGGCCATGAGATTCCACCGCCACCATCTCCATTTCTTTCCATCCTCTTTTGCCTATATTTACTTTGTCTATATTTGGCCCTCGATTTCCTTTTCAATTCTACCAATCCCAAAGTTATTTTCATCAATGATGCTCGAGTCTAATCATTTGTCATCCTATTTACCAATGACACTAACTAGTATTAACTAGGTCATGCCTTTCACCCAAATTGGGTTCAAATGAAACTAGCCCAGAATTCTAATTTCTCTCTTTTCTTTCTCTACTTTATTTATTTAATCATTTGTATTGCTAGAGATTGTGTAATGCCCTAAAATAAAGACTAATAGTATCCAGGTATGTTTAGGGTAGAATAACAAATGAAATAAATGTTAAGCACATTAAAATATAGTAAGGGATATAATCGGTATCAATGTAAAAGATAAGGACAATTTGGTAAATTATTTAAACAAGATAATATATATGTATAAATGAATAAAAATAAGCAAAAATATGTAAATAAAGCGTAAAATTTCATGTAATTGAGAAAAATAAAAGAAGATGATAGGCTAATATGTAAATATCAAAAGTAAAAAAAAAAGATGAACTAATCAAAATGAGGCATGTGTGCTTCTTGAAAAAAATGAGGATACACATACATTAAAGGAAGAAAGAGAGGGACAGATGGAGGGGCTAAAAAAGTCTAAAATTTTCTTTCATCTTCTCTTCTTTTTCTCTTTACAAACATATTTAGGAATCCGTTTTAGGTGAATTAAAGGAAGAAAAATAGCAAGTGAGCAGGTTGTATGGTATGGAATTTCTGTCAATTGATTTTCGTTTAAGTTTGGTATACTTAAACTAGTGTATGCATCATTTTGGATGTGGAATTGATGTTTAATGGTTGAATTGTAGATGGTTTGTGTGATTGAGGCTGAATTATACTTGAAATTATGTTTTGGTATATTTCTATCTTAGGTTTACCTGAACCTATTTTAGGGATTTGGCCATAATTCAGCATATAAAGCTCCAAATGGAGTAATTCTAGTTAGAGGTAAAAGATAAGACTTATATCTACAACGTTTTTAGAATAAATCAAGTTCTAGTTCTTCCCTTAAGGTCCTTGAAAATCTAATTTATTGTGATGAACTAATGTAGCCCCTATTTTTAGACCAATCCATACTCTCTATATAGAACTTTGAATGACATGAAATTAATTTTCCTAGAAAAAAGACTTAAATTAGAGAAACTTTTATAAGGGAATCATAGCCTAAGTATGGCTCAAAGCTCCTAGTAAATTTTCCAATTTTTCCAAGATTAGATATCAAATCTATCCCTAAATGACACTTAGGAATAGTCTATCATGTTTGGGGTATATCTCCAAACTTATTTACCTAAATAAGTTGATTTTTATGCCATTATAAACTTAAGACATAGATTAATTTTTTTTTAAAAGACAATATTTTTAGAAAACCATGTCTAGACACTCAAAAAGCCAGCAACAAGTTGACCCACATCTACAGTTCATCCAAAAAATAGCATATTGGCTCGCACACGGTGGGAAATAATTCTTCCCCATAGTGTGAACCAATTTTTTCCCAAAAATCAATTTTGTGTATTTTTGTCCCACACTATGGGGAATGTAAACTTCCAAGCAATGTGTCCCTATTCTGTCCCACTTGTTCTCATTTTGCTTTATGCCTTGTTCTATACACTTTGCTTCCAAATGCCACCGAAACCTACCTAAACCTTCTCCAAAATTAATGGAACTTTGCAAACACTAAGAAATAAATGAAGTATGATCTAGTATATGTTAAGTGGGTGATTAAATTTAATGCATTCTAAAGGAAATCTTTATGCATGTAGATAACTTATATGCATAATTATGGTTTACATATATATAGTACAACTATATAAGTTTATATAGTAGTGTTATAAATATAAATTAATTATAATTTGACATGTTTAATATTCTAGATAATGTATATGCTTATTTAAATATGATAATATAATGTTAAACATAGATAGAGGAAATTATGTAATGTTAAGCTTAGAACTTTCTTCATGTGCATAGTAAAAGGTAAGACAATAAGTTATAAGAATATAATTTAAAAGCATAAATGTATAGATATGAACATCTTCATGCTAAATGTTATATTGTGATAATTACATGCAAGTGCTTATACCACCATATGTAGGTTATTATAATTATAAGAGCATTTTATTTAAAATGCAAGTTATAATAATGTGAATAGAGAAACTAATGTGCCAATGTTGTAGCTCATGCAACTACTAAGTCTAAAGGATAAATTCATGCTCTTATCTTAGTATAATTAGATTAAGAAGTGCAATTAAAGTACATATATAAAATCGTACCTGAATGCGGGGTTGAAAAAAACATGTTTATTGGGTAAAATGCAATTGCTATAATATTGATGTCTATGGGTGTCCACAATATTGATACCTATGGGTATCCACAGTATTGATTCCTATAGGTATCCACATTATTGATACCTACGGGTATCCATAATATTGATACCTACAAGTATCCACAACATTGATGCCTTCAGGTATCTAAAACTATAATACCCATTGTCCAATAATCCACACTCATGGTACATAAGTATTAGATTAAAAATAGCAATAATAGTGTTGAGTTTACACTATATGATTAAGTAGTAATTATATGAATATGATCATTCTTATTTATATGTGATTGTTATGAAGTATAATTACTATAATTTTTTTTAAGTAAGGATGTGTATATGTATTATAGTTACGGTACATATGCAAATGGGTTATAATAATAGTAATGTTCTTAGAATGTTTATGCGTTGAATGAATAGTAATAAGCAAGGATACTTGTTATATGATAAATTAGCTAAAGTTGAATGTTAGTATAATGCCTAAGAACTACATGGTTTTGATTCCACTTCTTGGGATATGTAGGAAGCTTGTAATGTTTATTCCAAGTCCAAACCAAATCCCATCAATCTAATATGAGCAATTTAGATGATACTAAGCAAGACTTTGTGTTAGTAGTTAAATTATAATTTTGTTAAGTGACACAAGAGTAATATAGATAAGTCAATATATAAGAACTTCTAATAATTAGTTTTTCTTCATTACTTATTTGTGTGGGGTATACATTATTAATTATGACTTAGTATATTAGTAGCTTTTTTGTAACATGGGTATGAGTTTAAAGAATAGCCTAGAGAGAAGATTAGGAACATCTATACGTGTACCACATAATGAGATTATAAGTTGTAGATGTAATTCAATAATTTGTCAATTGTATTTTAAGCTTTAAACTTGTAATAAGTATACAAATGTATGAATTGTTTTGCATAGGAATATGTATAAACCATATTGTATGGTTTTCTACACATTAAAGATAAGTTCTAAAGGTATAAAATATAAACTATGACTAAATTTCCATATGAGTAGTTCGTAGAGTTTGGTAATACTCCTAATGCCTCTTTGGTTATATGAGGGTGTTACATGACACAGCAAACGAAAAAGGAAAAGAATATGAGACGAACTTAAAGAGTATTTGGACTTTTATAAGGTATGAAATTCCATCAATTGAGTTTTTTGTATTTGGTATATTCAAACTACTATATGCATCACTTTGGATGTGGAATTGATGTTTAATTACTGAATTGTAAGTGATTTACATGATAGAGGCTGAATTATGCTTGGAATTGTGTTTTGGTTGACTTTTACCTTAGGTTTACCTTAAACCATTTTAACGAATTACCCATAATGTGGCCTACAAATCTCCAAATTAGGTAATTCCATTTGGAGATAAAACTTAAGACATAGATTTAAAATTTTCTAGAAGAGACTCAGACTAATTCTAGCTTTAAATATGGAACATCACGATTCAAAATGGAAAACCTAATGTTGCTTCTATTTTGGAGTAGCTTGTGTTGTTTAATGCATATTGCATGATTTAAAAGTAAAAATGGCTTGATTTTTAATGGTATGGAAACTAGAGACATATAAAAATAAATGTGTAGAAATCCAATTTGCCTAGAAATGTCACTTTTTTATTCAAAAATGCTTTACAAAATGAGTTAGGGAAGCTATTTCATAAATCTTGAAATAGCTTTTGGTTCTGCGGTGAGTGTCTTTATAACTAGCTAATTATATCTTATGCTTCTAAACACTAAGGAAAAACTATTTTCATAATTCAATATAAAAGTATGCATTATTTTCATATTTTCTCATATTTTGACATTATGTAACAATTGAATTTCATACAATGCACATCATTTCCATCAATTTTCATTTCAGACCATTTTCATGCATTAAATCATTATGATTTCATTAATAAGGTACCTAACACCATTCGGCCATCCTATATACATAATCATCCATATTCTTTTTCATGACATAAGTTATTCCCATCATGTTTTTAATGCTTGAATCATGTGTGTCTACCATTGGTTCCCTATAATTAACATTTCTTTCATCATAATCAACCTTTTTACCATTTGCCCATAATCAGAATCTACTCATATTATTTTATTTTATTCATATAAATTATTCCAAACATGTTTTTCAAGTATAATTTAAATAATTCTAACATTTAATCAATTTAATTCCAATCATAATCTTGAATTCTTATACATCCATTATAGTTTATAACTTTAATTTCTCATGCTTAATCATGTTTACATGTATTTAACTCCATCAACTTTAGCATTCAATTTAACTTAGTCATCATTAATTTGAATTTAAACATATTTTACATATATAAACACAAAGTTACATAATAGGTTCCAATTCCACTTTACTACATTTGATCACACTTTCATGCATTTATTTTTACCTATTTCATTATTTGGCATCCAATTTCTTTTATTTACCAATAATTTGAAATTAGACATACTCTACATATAAAACCCCAAAATTACATAACCTAAATTTCATGAAATAGGTTAATTTAGGTATCCACATACCTTAATCCTCTTTTGTTCTTCTAGTTTTACTTTTCTTTTCCTTTATCCTTCCTTTTCTCTTTATCTTTTTCTTGTTCGTCACCTAGGCCAAATTGTATACATGTAGTAACCATGAGTTTTTCTTCAATTTGTCACCCAAAATTACATGGAAATGATAAATAACTTCATTCCCTAATTAATTCTAACCAAAACATATCACTTCACTTATTTGAATGAATTTCTCTCATTGAAGTCTTTCATTTGCTAAGCTTTATTTATGCTTTAATTCCTAGTCTAAGATGGAAAGGATGATATTTACTTAATCTAGGTAAAATTTAGGTTAGAAATTTGATGGGAATTTAATGTTGAAAGAAAGAAAAATAGAGGAGAATTGATAGAGGAAGGTTCAACCAAGGGAGGGGAGGAAGAAAATTGTGGAGTTTGGCTAATTTTTAGAGAAATTTCTGCAACTCTCTTTTTTCCTTTTGTGCCTTAAATGGCAGGCTAAGATTAAATAAAGTACTATTCAATCCAAAGGCTTATAGTAAGCCACATGTCATCCTCTCATTGGTTACAAATTTTAATTATCAAATTACCTCCAAAATAGATTTAAATTATGTAAAAATATTAATAAAAGTGGTTCTGAAATTTTTGTTCAATCTGACTTCATTTTGATATACTTATAAGTCTAGAGGCAAAATTCATTGGTCCAAAACTCGAAAGTTCAAAGTTGTATAAAAATTTATTTTTCACTTTCAAATAATTAGGATTATTTCAAGTGGTTTTATGTAATTAGAGTAATTTTAGGAAGTTTGTAAAAATTTTTTATAGCCAACCAAAATTTGGTCAACCCCAATATGGCTAGATAAATTTTTCACTATGCTTTTTGAAGGCCTATTTGACCTCTATTTTATCTCAAATTATACCACCAGACTTGTCATGAATTATACTTTTCAATGATGATAAAAAAAAGTATATGGGTCCTAGGTGGTATTATTCACCCTGATATCACTATTCTCTCTCAAAAAGTACTATTTAGATGACCCTTATTGTGAGCACATTACAACTTAGTAGGCCTTTAAGAGTACATGAACATGTAGATGATAAGATATATGTATTTATATTCTCTATAAGTATTTTTTTACACAAACAAATATGCCTGTATACATTATATGGTGATGATTAGATGTGCGTGTGTGTGTGTGCGCACGCGCGCATACGCGCGAGTGTGTATGTGTTTGTGTTTCAAATGTTAATTATTAAGGATGTGTGATTACGATTCTTAGTTATTCCCATAAGAAATGATAATATGGCCTGCTAAAGTCTAAATTGTGGATAGATAGGCATGTCTATAAGGATTTTACAACAGCTCTAGCGACACTAATTTGTGTCCTCATCTTTATATTTTGGTATCTCCAATTTAAAAATATAATCTCAAGACTTATGTCTCTCCATTGATGCCATTTAAGGTATCTGTAGTAGATGCGATTATATGGTATCCTCTAGCTACCATTATCATACTTGGGCCTACTAAAACCCTAGATGTACATAAATATGCATGCCTAAAAGGGTTGTGACATTGCAGTTTCTTTATTTTGAGACTTATGTCTCTCCAATCTAGTGCTCCAGCACTTCCAATACATGAATACTATTTAAGGCTTATGCCTCTCCAGGAGATACCTCTTTGGTATGTCTAGTTGATACTTACTTTGAGTGTCTCCAGTACCTGTTATCCACACTTATAGAAATTAGCAGGCAAATCGGTGCCGGTATAGGGTTTGTTCATATTTGGTCCTATTCTAGCTTATTAATTCAGTTATATCCCTAGTACATCTCTGTTCTGTATATGACCTATTATGTTTTGTTTAACAAATTTGTAAATGATTTGGTGTATTTCAAATTTGTTATATTATGGTTAGTTAACGATATTTTTTGGTCGGCACAAGGTCTATTTCTGCTCTAGTCTATTTGGGATAACTAATATGTTTTCTACTTTCATAATTGGTAATAATGTTTGATGTGAGCTTCAACGTAGTGCATTCCTATTTTTTTATTTTTGATAAGTAGATTATATGCATTTAGTTCAAAGCTTGTTATATGATATTAGCAATTGACACTTAAAGATACTTTAGTTATAGAGGATATAAATAAAAAACATGATGTGAGATGGTAGAACTACATCATTTTGATTCCCATTCTTGAGATACATAGGAAGCTTAGAATGCTTATTCAAAGTTCGAATCAAACGCCGTTAATTAAGTGCAAGCTAGATAGTACTAAACAAGATTTTCATTAGCAATTGAACTATGATCTCAAATAATAGTACAAAAGTAACTCATAAATTATCATGACAAAATAATTTACATGAAATTATAATAAATAATTATTTGTTGTTTGTTCATATTAAATGTATGTATGTATGTATATAATTAATTTTAACTTATCAAATTATATGCCTATTTATAATGTAGGTTTGTAATGGAAGATTATCTTAAAGTGTAGATCGGACTCTGTAAATGTAGACCATTATGAAATGTAGATGGTAAATGTATCATGGTAGGTTGTAAATTGTATATTGCATTAGAAATATGTAAACCTAAATTTATAAGTGCATTACCTAAGATGTATAAAAATATATGTAAAATATCTTAATATATGAGTTATGAATGATTTAATTTTTGATAACTTACGAGATGACTTATAGACAAGCTTTTTACATGATTAGTTGTAAGTGAGTGATAACATCCCTAGATCCATCCTAAGGTATATAGGAATGTTACAAATTGCCTCAAGCCAAGGTTTTGGCCTAACTTTTGTTCTATATAACTACATAAATCCCTCAAATGATTTTGCTAGTCGGTATTCTAGACAATTCCCACTCTTCATTATCAAAATTCAATAATTGCTAATTATGTTTTTGCTGAGATTTATGTTGGGTTCCCTATTTTTAAAATGACTTAGAATGAGGCATAAATGATTTTGGCTTAGAGTTTTAGTGATGCTAGGACTGCAAGAGATATAAACACAATAAGTCTACAAGTTTTTTCTTTACAATCATCATCTAATTCTTTATCAGTAGGGGCAATTTTTGGGATAATTTGAATACATTGTATTCACTTTGCTTAAATCATATACAATGTATACACTTTGTGTATAGTTTATGCACTTCACACAATTTCATACGTTGTATACTCTTTTCTTTGTATAATATATACACTTTAAAGAAAACTAATATAATTTATACAGAAAGTGTATACACTAAAATACCCTTTTGTATACATTTTATGTATTATATCTATTTTTTTTACATTTGATTTTAATAATTATTTTTGGTACTTTGTATTTTAGTTAAAGGTACAAAATATTTCTCCAACCGAATAGGAGATTAAATAATACCATTTAAAGGAGCTTTTCAATGATATTATTGTCAAAGAAGTTTTGGATTAAGAGTTGATATCTAGTATATGGGTAAGGATAAATATGATGATTTTAAGGATCAACATATCCCAACTCCTCTTCTGACTCTTTACCCAACTCATAAAAAAGGAAGTAGTAATTTAGAATAAAATGTACCTATTTTTTAAGTGAAGAAAGAACTGTAATTGATTTCTAATAGGCAATGGGAATTTATGAAGGAGATTTCAAGTATTAAAAATGAGATTATTGTTGCAAAAGAAGATATTTCCACTATTGAAGTTGATGTTTCAATTATGAAGGAAGAGATGTCAAAGATTTTTGTAACTCTTTCTTCAGTTTCTAAAAAACCAAAAATTGTTGGTAGTACTCAGTTAATTCCATTTAATCAATACATAATGTATGCATTTTTAGATAATAATTATAAAATTATTTTAAATTATTATTTTTAATTGTCATTAGAGTTTTGGTTCTACTTCTTTTGAAAAAGAATGAGAAAATAAAGATAATGAAAAACATAAAGATCGTGTAGATAACAAAGAACATTATATACATGTTCATGAATATGATCATAATAATGAAGGAGAAAAAAGTTATGGATTTTAATAAAACTATAAATGTGTTTTTTAAGATTTTGAAATCATATATGATATGCATATTCAAGTTTTTTTTTATTTTTTTATTTTTCCTTCTTTTTTATGTTTAATTTTTTAAAGATGAATTGGAAACCCAAGCAACATAAGGTTCATTCTTAAAAGATATAGGTAAAGAGAGTATTTAAGGCCTTTTTAAAGCGCAAGGAAAATGATAGAGGAAGAAAAATCACCTATGCATGAAATTAATTGAATGTAGTATATTTTTTATTCTCATTTTTAATTACATTTTATGCATTCTTTTATTTCATAGGGTTTTGATGTTTAAGGTAATAAGATGGTGGAAATTATAGAACTTTTTGGTTCTTACAACCCTAATGATCATGAAAGATATATCAATCTATCCATTGTGATGAAATCTCTTTTTGTCAGCAAGTTTTGGTCAAAAACTGCTTTAAAGACAGAGAAAAATGTTCATCTGTTTAATATTAGTATTAAAGGAAAACTTAATTTTTTGAAGTTAGCAAATTTTGTCACTTAGGTTGACTGGGTATGTCAAAATAGATCAACACGGGTATATTAAATAATCATTTTAATATTACTATTAAGTTTTTTTCGGTTGTGTAGTTTTAATTTGTTTGATTTGTTTCTGTTAAGGGACAAAGAAAAGATTTATACTACAAAGTACCAATTTTTGAAAGAATCTTTTAATTTTGGTATTGAATTAGTGAATGAAAAGATATGGTTGCATTCATTGATATATTCTAGAAAGGAACTTACAAATTCATTATGTATACTTAACCATTAAAGTGATTTTTTTTATTAAATAGCAAGGTGCTGGTAGATGCAAGTAAACTTTATAACTTTTCTAGCAACATAAAAACACATTAGCAGTTTTTAATCCATATTTGATTATGGTATCATGCTATAATTTATTTAAATTTCTTTATTTTTTATAGCACTTGGATATAGTTTTTAACTATTTAAGGAAAAAGGGAAAGTATGATCAAAGTATACATTGTATGTTAACCGCAACTCATAGCTAGTTTGACCAAAGTTTATAATTAGCATTTAAAATGTTTAAAGACAATGATTAAAACACTTTATTTGTGAATTTTGATCATGTGGTGACTAAGTATATTTTTGGAAATATAATGTTGTATAATACACGATGGGTGGAAGTAGATGATATCTTTTTCCTAATCAATGCAAAGAACTTCAATTGGATGTTGAGTAGGCTGTTAGTGAAGAGAAGATTTTTTGTATATGATTCTTTATGTTCACCATAAAAAATCAGTAATTGAGAAAGCAGTGAATGCAATAGTGTATTAATTTCTTTTTTTTTAGTCATATTGAATTTTCTTAAGGAAGAAATGATATAGAAGACATTTAAAATAAAAAAGAAAATACTCTAATTGAAATTTAGTATGCTCACAATCATTCTACACAAGAAAAGAAGTATTGTGATATATAGTTTTTATATATTAAGTTCATATTATGTATTAATAGTTATTAAAATAGAATTGATCTGTGATGTTATTGTTTTTCAGTGATTGTGTAGTTTTTGTAGCTATATTTATTGAATATTTCATTGAAGAAAGTCAATTTCAATAAAGTTCAACGTAAAGAATCATATAAATATATTAGGTCTATAGTTATATTTGTATGGATTAAAAAAGCAAAAAGAGATCATTAAAAGTTATAGTGGGAATGATAATGAAACAAAAGGAGAGAAGAAGGAAATTGAATAAAAAGAAGGCCAGGGACAAAATAGAAGTATATTAGTTTTTGACAAAATTAAATATATACAGAGATTGTGTGATTAAATTTCTTATATATAATTTTGAATAATATTGGATGTACATCTTTTTGAAATTTTTTTTTGTTATTGATATCTTTCTAATGTATTGACAATAATTCAGGTTAAATTCAAAATAATTGTTTTCGAAAAACTGAAAACAATGTATACACTTTGAGCAAAGTGTATACAATGCATTCATAAAACTAAATACATTGTATTTGTCAAACTGAATACATTGTATTCATCTTGCACAAATCTAATAAAATATGTTTTTGCTTAAAGCATATACAATGTATTCACAAAACTAAATAAATTGTATTCACTTTATATAAGGTGAATACAATGTATTTAGGAAAGTGAATATTGTATATTAAATGTATTCACAAAACTAAATACATTGTATTCACTATATGCAAACCAAATACAATGTATTCGAAATTTAGGCAAACTAAATACAGTGTATTCACTTTGAGCTAACTAAATACAATTCTGAATACACTTTATTCACTTTGCACAAAGTGTATACACTATATTCACAAATTGAATACAACGTATTCACTCTAATCAAAGCATATATAGTGTATTTAAAAAAGTGAATACATTGTATACATTTTGCACAAAATGAATACTCTATATTCACTTTGTACAAAGCATATATAATGTATTCACAAAACTGAATAAAATGTATCCACTTTAGGCAAATCGAATACACTGTATTTACTTTATCAAAGTGAATATACAGTATTCACTCTACAAGATATACATACACAAAAATGAACATTAGAAATTTTCACAATTTCAAATAATCAATTTAATTTATTTTATTAACATGATTATATATTTACATATATAATTAAAATGAACAATGGAATTTTTGTATCACTTCTTTTTTTGGAATATCTCTACATATTTTTTCATTGTGACATATTTTCCACATGTTTCACACTTTATTTTATTTTTACTTTTCAAATTGCCTTAATTTTCCTCTTTTTTGGTTTTTTAAACTTTAATCTTCCATTTGGTAGTAGTACAACTTCATCCTAAACACTTATAGGTATGTTTCATGTGTCTTAATTTGGAATTGGACTAACAATTTCTTCATACATTACTAACATTTAATCTTTAGTGTAGTATACTAAGCAACATGCATAAGGATTCAAGTTCCTCTCTCTTATTATTGCTAGTGCATGAAAACATGACATTTCATCCCTTTGGAACTTGTTGTATGTAAATGTTCTTTCATTAATATTCATTGCATATATCTTTCAAATTTTATAGTACAATAAATTGAACATTGTTGGGTGGCTTCACCTATAACAAAAAATAATTGTTATAGAAATTAAAATTAGATATATGAAATAGAAGTCAATATAATGTATTCAGTTTGCTCAAATGTGTATTTAGAAAACTGAATACACTATTTTCACTTTACTTAAAACTAAATATAGTTTATTCATAAAATTGAATACATTGTATTCACTTTGTTTAAAGCGAATACATTATACTTAGAAAATTGAATATAGTGTATTTCCTTTGCTCAAAAGTGAATATAGTGTATTCAAAAAACTAAATACAGTGTATTCAATTTGCATAATGCCAAATAAATTATATACACTTCAAACAAAGTGTATAAATTTCAAGTTTAAGGATCATACCTTCAATTTTAGTGATAAAAATGTAGTATATTTTTAGCTTATCTTCACGATCTATCTTGAGGGTTTGTGAAGATTGCTAATGCTATGTATCTATTTATGCAACTTCATTTTTGGGTTGACGCATGTAAGGACTCCAATAATACTATAATTGGTAAATTTAACTACTTTGATTGTTGCATTCATAGACACAACTATGCTTGATGTTATGGTTGAAAATATATTGTTCACATAGTATAGTCTAGACCATTTTTCGTACCCAATTTTTTCAAAATATAGTCTAATACGTGGATCAACATTGTCTGGCCCAGACATATTATATTCAAAATCTCTTTCTATGTATGATACAACTGCCCCAAATAAGACTCCTTTAATTTTTTATGGGTTTTTCTTTATTTTTCTTTTCAAGTTGTTCAATAGATGGTAGATACATATGCAATGACTAACTTCTGAATATACTTTTTTTCATAGTAATTTCAATACTCTCATGCCTATTAGATATGATGCACATTTTAGGTCTTATTCCATATATTTTTCTAAATTTTTAAAAACCATTCCTCAGATGCAACATTTTCTAAATTAAATACAAATAATGTTAATGGAAAGATTTCACCGACCATATTACTTGTTGATGTTGTGATCATCATAGCCCCCAATTTTTATTTCAAGAAAAGTACCATCAATAACAATCAATGGCTTACAGTGTCTCTAAAA
Organism: Excoecaria agallocha; assembly: GCA_037975025.1. Taxonomy (NCBI): domain Eukaryota; kingdom Viridiplantae; phylum Streptophyta; class Magnoliopsida; order Malpighiales; family Euphorbiaceae; genus Excoecaria; species Excoecaria agallocha. The sequence continues at coordinate 40,537,381 of CM075820.1, forward strand.
TTTTATAGATGCTAATAGAGCTATGAAAATATAGAGAAATGACTTATCTTCTGGAGTTTCTAGCTCCGCAATAAAAGCCTCACTTGTAGTTTTTAGCATGTATAAGTATCTAAGCAAAAGTGCATAGGAATTTGCTGGCTTACTTTTAATGTTTTCTAAAACTCTTTCCTTTGATCTATAAGCTTTAAATAATTTATTTTGATTCGATAATCATTTTTCCTATCTCATATTATATCTATTGGAGTATATATAGTCTTGACATTCATATATTTGTTCTAGACAATATCACCAATTAAGGTTGACGTAGCTTATCTCTTACTGCTTGATCTCATCTCTAGATTGTATCTCTGATCAAATATAAACTTTCTAATTTTAAAAATTTTTTTCTTCTTTTGTTTCAATTCCTTCAATTGCCAATAACAACTATCATCTATACAACCAATGAAGTATCTTCTAGAATATGATTACTACACCTTAAATTAGAAATCATTCTTGATTGCAAAAAAAATCATAGATTTTTTGAAGATTTTTTTTGTATTTATAAATCTATCCTACTCTAATAATTGGCTGCATTTAATTACTTATGATTCAAATGTAAGGCCCTAAAATGTGATTAGCACGAGTAAATTTAGGTCCAGTACACGAGAACATTAACTTTTTATAGGAATGTAATCAATATTTTTGCATAAGTTAAAGGTATTCAATAAATTGTGCAAATTATAAGTTACATGTATATAATGGGGGACTAAATTGCTAATTGAAATAACAAATTATGTGATTGGAAGTAAAAATTTAAAAAAGGAATTAAATGAGAATTAACCAAGGGCTTAAAACTTTGGTCAATGAGGATTTAACACCTAGTATTTGTAAAATGTATTATGAATTAAATAAAGCAAAAAAATATATTATTTTGAGTAGCTTGGCGAGCCATTTTTGGTCAAGAAAAATTCAAATTTTCACTTCTTCTTCTTTACCAAATCACCTTCTAAAAATCTATTTTTGGTTGGAAGTGACAAAAAAGAAAGAGAAATTTATAGGTTATAAGTAAAAAAGGTGGGGTATTCAACATTCTAAATAATAATTGAATGGTATTTGTAATTATAACTAAAGAAAAGGTGAAGGAAAAAGTAAAGGAGAAGCTTTAAAGAGGCTAAGCAAGCTAAGCAGCACAAGCTTTGGCAAAGGTATGAGAGTGCTTGTGTATTTATGTATATGATCGATTTGGTTGCTAGAATGTGAATTTGATTGCCTAAATGTTGTCAAGATGTGAATTTAGTGTTAAAGTAAGCATAAAAGAAGAAAGTGTAGAGGAAGGTGCTATGATGTGCACAGAAGCCGCCCCTCAATTTTTAGGTTCACTCTTAAAAGCCTGCTTTTAGGGTCTGGGATCGAAAGAGGCTCGCTTAAATCATAAATTGGCTACTTCACAATAAAAATGGATCAAACCCTAATTATTATTAGTAGTCAGCCCATGAATACATCTACTAATGGCCCAAAAGAGGTAGGTGTGTTATAAAGTCACCACCCAACAAAACATCGAAAAATGAATCTCGACCTTTTGATGCCCAAATAGAGATTGATGTTCGGGACATCACTTATTAGGCATCTTGGTTAGGTGTCTGTTTTATAATTGACTTTTATATTTAATCCCCTCTCTTCCCTCACACAATTCAAAGGCATAATAATTAAATAAATATCTCGATCAATCATGAAAAGCAATGAATAAATAAGCAAATAAATTAACTACTTAAATTTATTACAAAAGCAAATTGTCCAACAATAAGACTAAAGTAATATACATACATAAATTAGTATATTTATTTGGGTTGGGAACATTGATTCTCTTACGCATATTTTACAAAAAAAAAACTTTATTTTAATACTTCATGTGGCTTTGGATGTAAAATTGGACATTGATCTAAGTTTTGAAGAAAAACCTAATTAATTTAATAAAAAATATTTTATGTGCCTTTTTCCTCTTCACGTGTACAAAAAGCCCTTTTTTTCTAGTTATTATATCCTCGAAATAACAATACATTCAAAAAATCAAATAAATAAATTAAAAGGGAATAATAATTGAATAAAAATAAGATGATAAATAAGTGAATGATAAAAGAAAAGTCAAGTGAGGTAACCAGATGGGCCGAGGGTGGTCATCTAACTAGGAGCACGATTCCCAATGCAAAAACCCCATATAGTCTCCCAAAGGCAACAGAATTTATATACTCAAAATAACCATACAAAAAGGGAAAATAAATTAGTATCTCACAAATACAATAAGGATAACCATTTAATTAATTATACAATACAAAATTAGATCTCTTATAGGATTGAATCATGCAGAATAATACATGGATATCATGGAGATCAAATAAATGACATAAAATATATAAAATGTGCAATAAAAAGATAATTAAAAATCAGTCGCGAATGCCCAAGATAAGGCGAGGGATACCCACGGTAAGGCGAGGGATGAGACAAGGAGATGGCTCATGATGTCCCATTTATTGCTTTGACAGACGGGCATCCATCAATTTTTCTTCTTATCTATCACTCGTTGGGCAGAATGAGATGCAGAATTTTAAAGTCAAAACATGTAAAAAACATGCAAAACATGTTTTAACCCCTAAACACGCAATTATTAAGCCCCAAATCATGCCAATACAGTATCATAACATCACATCATATGCAAAATTCAATAAAAACATATTAAAATAGAGAATTACAACATAAAAGAAAAAGTTTAAAATCTACAACAATGGAGGAATCTTAATTCCATTCATGCCCTTACACACTCTTTGATTCAAATTTATGTCTCAACAAAATTTAAGCATGCATATTACTCAAATATAGCATTTAAACATGTTTGTTTCAACAAAAGCAACATAGACATGCATGATAACGTGATCTTACATGGCAAATCTAGAGAGAGAAAGTATAAAGAAGCCTAGAATATTACCCTCAGGAGATATTCTAACTCTAAAGTTCTTGTAGTACGGATCTCCACTCCGATTTGTGGTTTTTGTTTTTATAAAAAAATCCAACGAAATTCATTGTGTTTTGTGTGTTTTAATCAAAGAGATTGTTAGAGCAGTGAAATCTTAAAAAGATAGAGAAATTATTTTTTCTTCTTCTCTAAAGTGGCTCTTTGTAAAAGTGATTCCTTCTTTTCTAAAACCTTAGAATTTTTTGTTCTATACTTAGGTTAGATTTGGAGTTGGATTCTAACTCCAACTTCCCAAATTTGGATAGATTTTTCCCAAAAATTCGAATTAAATCCCTTTAAAAGTTATCTTCCCATTTTTAAATTCCAAAAATGTGGGAATTCTAGAAAATGAACCACGGACGGGTGCCCCTCATTAAGGGATGGGCATCCTACAGTCCAGAATTCCAAGATTCCTAAAATTCCCCTAACTTGGTTGGTGTAGGAGAGAGAGAGCCACAAATAGGCACCCCTTAAATGGCAGATGGGCGTCTGACATCACTGAAAGCCTAAATTAAGGTTTTTATGCATCTTTGTTAAAATATTTGGAAAACATTTAAAAAATCACAAAAATCTTTGAGAAAGTGTGAGAAATTCACAATTGAAGCTTCGAGACCTATACCTGCTGTTATTAACATACCATTTCCTCATCATCAGGTAACCTTGATCTAAGATGCCTCGGGTCACATGATAAGTCCAAAAGGCTAGGGTGAAGAACTTCATCGATCATACTCTAACTAGAAGGCTATCAACCTCCTCCAGTAGCCTAAAATCCTACAGGAACTACCTAGACATAAAGCGGCTTGACTTGAACTATGCTTTCAATAAGGCTCGGTACTGGGTAGCCTACCCTGGTGTCATATATATTTGTATAAGCAGAGGTGGTTATGCATGTGTAGTTCTACGAGGCATCCTATAAGATTAGATTACATATTAGTTTTCATGGCTAACTTAGGTCGCAAGTAAACCAAAATGTAAAAATTTGTCAGAATTTTGGCAACATTTTGGCTAAAAGGTGGACAACCAACATATAATAGAAATGCACGCTAGGTGCCACAACACAAGAAACAACATCCTAAGCCTTTTATTTGGCATTCTAGAAAATATACATGATAGCAATACATATTTCACATTTTACGAGAATTTTAATGAAAATTCTACAACATTTCGGCTAGGAATATGACTGGTTGCAGCATATAAAGACAATTCAAACAACACACAGACCATCATGGCCACCATGCAACACAATTTATAACATGCTAAGTGAATTATTGGGTGATCTAGCGAGCAACCACGACAAAAGAGATATAACATTTATTTTACACTTTACGAGAGTTGTAACAAAATTTTTACAACATTCCGGCTATAAATGTGATTGCCTCCTACATATAAAGATAATTTAAGCTGCACACAAGCCATCATAGCTGCCAAACAACACAGTTCATAACAAGCTAAGTGCATTATTTTTTGCTCTATTGAGCAAGCACCACAAATGAGTTATAACATTTATTTTACACTTTACAAGATTTTTAACAAAATTTCAGTAGCATTCTGGTTAGGAATGTGACCGCCTCCTCTATACAAAGACAATTTAAACAACACAGGCCATTATAGCTGCCAAACAATAGTCTAACTATTAATAGGAAAAAATAAAACTTAGATGGGGTTATTTGGTGCAATTAAAATTCTCATGCTTTTTTAAGGTACAAAACTAAACAAGGGTTGTCTATATTATTTTCTAAAAAGAAGAATTATAGGTTTATGTGCTCATATACAAGGTTTTCTTTCATCTACAATATCATGCAAAAAGGGTTTTGTAACTTACACTACTATCCTATAATGGCATTATATATTTCTAAACTACAAGATAAGATATACATATAAACTACCCTAATACTAGGGTCTAAAGACATAAATAATTAATTAAAAGAAATGATTAAACTGAATAGGTAATAAAAATATAAGTAATTAAATAAATGACACTTACTTGTGAAAGACAAAAGAAGAAAATAATGAAATACAGTAGAAATGGATTGCTCTCTAAAGTGTGCCTCACTCCCATAAGTCTTTAGGTGCAAATTGCTTAAAGAACATATGAAAAATAGAGAATAAAAGTAAGAACAATTGGAGAAAGAATCTTGAAATAAAAAAAATGGAGGTTGCTAGAAAAATGAAGAAGAAAATACTTTATATTCAAATTTTTGAGTGAGGGACGGGAAGCTCGTCTTTCACTAGTGATAGACGAAACTGTGGGATGTCCTGTCCCTCACTGCCAAACTACCATTTTGCCCTTTCAACATATTTTTAACTTTATTCCTCTTTATTTAATCATTTTTCTTCATTTTTCAACCATTTTCTTCATTTTTATCCCTATTTACCTAAATTTACCTAAAACCCATTTATTTCCACCTTTGTTACATATTTACTATCCTATCTTACATTATTTACATGTGATATTTAATTTAATTACACATACTTACCAAAAAACCTAAAATACTCCTTGAAGTTTGTGGCTTTTCTTGAAATTTTTTATTTTTTGCATTCAAAATTTTTTTGAATCGATCTGTCTCAATCATAGTGCTTTTAGAATCCCCTAAAAAAATGAAAACAAAGAGAATGTAATAGTAAGTACATGCTATGCATATGACATACAGAAGAATGCATTTTGGCTGTCTTGAGGTGACAGACGGGCTAGCCTTGGGTTGCTCCTTAAGGGACAAGCGTCTATCATCACTTTCTATAAATAGTGCCCAAATTTTCTTTGTCTTTGTGCCTTTTACTGCCCTCTTTCCAAAGAAGCTTCTTCTAGATATTTCTCTCTCTTTCCTTTCTTTTCATCTTTCTTTTATTTTATCTACTTTTGTTTTTGGTTATTTCTCCTTTTCGTCATTTATTTCCTTCCATTATTTTTGTACTTAGATGATTTGAGAAAATTATGTTACCATGGCTATTGGACTTGCAAAATTACATCGATTGTTGCTTCACCCTAAAACTTGAGAGGACCCCCTTTTAGCTCCGTACTCCAATTTAAAATTTGTGAGGAGAGTGTCTTTAGATAAAAACTAATTACTTATAGCTGTACGGTATTGGGACCTGAGGCTCCATGTGTTCAGATTCACACACCAGGAGTTATGCCCTTTACCAGAGGAGTTTGCTGCGATGGTCGATGCCAGGTTCAAGCCCGATACCTGACCATGTCTACCTTAATCTATTTCCAATTATCCTAAATAAGTGTCATGTGCCTTGGGTATCCTCCCTTTTAAGGCCAGAGGCTTGATACCTTATGAGAGGACATATTAACTGGAATCTTTGATTTGATGTAATGGTTGACTTCAACAATGTGCCCACCTTCAATTTTAGTGTGGTACTGCTTTGCTTCTTTGCTTGATGTTTGTTAAGGTGCAGTGATGATCCCATGACCAAAGAATATGCATTATTTAGCATTATGGATAATGTGCTCTAGTGGCACAATCCATTCCCCTTATTCTGGCAGAGACTATCATCGGTTTGGATGTTGTTCATCATGACTCCAATTCTCGCTTCATAGGCAACCCTATTCTTCTTTAGGTATGTCCTTATTTTGAAGGTAGTATGCCCCTTATGGGTTTTCATACTAGCTTTTCTTAATGAAAGACGTGTCCTTTTGGATTTTTACATGTTTCTCTACCTTATTTTTGCCTAAGATGAACCTAACTCACCCTAGTGAATTTTTTTTCGACTGTGGCTTCGCGAGAAGCTAAAGCTACTGTTAAAGCCTCCTCCCTGAGTCAAAGCCACGGGTGTTTATCCCATGAGATATGTCACACTAAGGTAGCTACAACATGATTTTCTAACGATCCAGGGGCAAGTTGATCGATTGGGCCATTTAGCGGACAACAACATTATGTTCAGCTGCACTTGGTTGCCTATCACCTTTGTAGTTTGAGATAGAGTATCTAAATGTATCCATTTGTGCAGACTTTATCGGGCCACTTTCTATCTCACTGCCTATTGTGCTCGTTAATTTAGGGATCGATATGACATTGTTAGGTGTTTATTAGACTTTCGAGGTGGCATTCTTACTATTCATTTCCTAAAAAAGTATTATTAGAGAATCTAGACCCGAATTCCTATGAGAACCTCCATCCCAAAGATTGGTGCTTACAACTTCACCACCTCTGACTTATATAAGCAATGGGTCACCAATCCAGTAGTTGAAAATGGACTTTTTCATTTTAGGCATCTAGATGGAGAGAGAGAGATGATACATATAGACTTGATCAAATACTATTATAGATCATGTTTTTTCTTTTATTGTACTTTTAATTTGAACATGTGAAAAGTATATGCTACTTTTAGTTACATCAATGATGTTATAAATACATGCACGATATTTCTTTCTAATTTCAATGTATATGATTAGTATTTGATATTACCCCAATAACATATATTATTTAATCTCGAATTAAAACTTTACAAGCATTATAACTCATGTCATCAATTACCCCTTTTGGTTTTTCTTCATTAATTATTTTCTCTCAGCCTCTAATTTCTTCTCAGAGTGCATTTTTTAAGTTCTCACCCTAATGAGGCACCTAATTTTTGCAACGCCGCCATTTTTTCAATTTTTGACCTGCAGATCTTTTGTTGTCTTCTTTTTCTCTTTTAGTTTTAGCCATGGAACCTTTTCAATATGTTTATAATCACCAATTCTCTGAACTCATTGCCATTGCTGTTTGACAAAATGGCAACTATGATGCATGCCGAAGCCATCTCTGAATCCCGAGTTCACTCTCGGAGACCCACTTTTAGGGTCTGGGATCAGAGGAGGCTCACTTTTACTCATAAATTGGCCACTTCACCATAAAGAGGGATCAAGTCCAATTTATGGTTGGTAGTTAACCCATGAAGGCATCTATTAATAGGCCTAAAAGAGGTAGTTGTCATATAGTTGCCACTCAACTGTACGTCGGGAAGTGAATCTCTATCTTTTGATGCTCAAACAAAGATTGGTGTTCGAGACATCACTCTTATTAGATAACTTGGTTAGCTATTGTTTCACAAGTGAATTTTAAATTTAATCCAGTCTCTTCTCCCATACGATGTAAGCGATGAATTAAATAAACATCCCGATCGAATAAATAAAGTGGTAAAAAGAAATAAAGTAAACCTACTTAATTATTACATAAGCAAATCATCCCAAAGAAGAGAATAATGTATGAAAGAAAGATAAATAAATATCATGTATAAAATGGGCTATTAATCAGTATGGGAACATTGGTTCCCTCATACATATTTACAAAAGAAGAATGGAGAGTCCTTGTTAGTTTTTAGAAAATACAGGATAAGTGATCCCAATATAGATGAAAAATAAGACTCTCTTTTATGTGTGAATTTTTAGGTTAAAAGTTGGACATTGGTCCATTTTTATTAAGAAAATGCCAATCTGATTAATAAAAAATATTTTAAATGAATTTTGATTCAACATGCAAAAATCATCTTTACTACATATTACTGATGGAATATGACATGGCATTTATATGATGATCATGCAGCAGAAAAATAATAAAATCGATGATACATGCCACTCAATCCATAAACAATAATTGAAAACATGCAATTTTAGGGTTTTAAAACTTACAACTTTAGATGCACTTCAAGATTAGATTTTGATTATGACCAGCAACCAAGAAGGATTTATTTTCCTTAGATCTTCACCACCAATGCCAAAGGAACAGCCTTTATGCCACTCCTCTCTATATTCACACACACAATTGCAATGACGGCTTAAAATCGAGAGTGCTATCTCTATGTTTAAATTATTGGCAATGGTAATGGATTGAAGCTACAATATTTGATCTTTTACTTTCTTTTAGTTGCTATTGCTGCCCAAGAACACAAGAGAACAAGGAACAATCCTTTCTCCTTGTGAATTCGGCCAAGAATGTATGAGATAGACACTTTCATGCCTAGGGTTTTTCTTTTGTTTACTAATATATATCATTTGATTTTTGGCAAGTGTTTAATTCGAATTTTACTACCTCAAGATAGTTATTTCAGCTTCAATCACTTCCTAAAATCAAGTGACTTATATTAATTCAAACTCTTTTGAATTTTAAATTCAAATTAATTTGAAATAGACATAAGACATTTAATTAAAACAAATCACTTAGTTTAGGAAATAAGCATGTGCCAAAATTCCCTTGATTTTATCTTACAATTTTGGTTACTTCATCTCCTTTTTAAGTATTTTAATTTGATTTAAATGTCATTAGGATTTAATACTCAATTAACTTAATTAACCCAAGATAATTAATTAAATGAAATTAATCCTATTGGGCCGAATCTCTCACTCTAATGGATCAAGGTCCATTTATCAATTTTAATACCCATTACATATATTAATTTGACTTTAATTAAAAGCCCAAATTAATGCCCAATACTTTATTTAAATATTTTAAGCCCAATGCTTTGTGTGCGATCCTATAGGTCCATTTAATATTGGCAATGAATTAATTCAAAGGTTATATATATTCTCTAGCAAGATAATATAGCATTCCAAATTAAATGAAAATGCAAATGGAATTTAGTGACCTAATGCAATTTTGCATAGTCCCTTACCCTTAAATATCAAAATTAATATAAGGTATTGAACTAGTCATCCTTATATATTTTAATTCCTTTCTTGATATTCCAGTGACACTGAACTCTCAGATAAATAATGATTACTCATTATTTCATTTCGGTATGGCCAAACACTTCTCAGTTCACTGATCAAGTGGCCGATGATATTTTCTCTCTCATTGAGAGGGGTAATCGCTTCACTTCTCTCATACTCTCTAACATGAATCAATGTATACCTAAGCATACCCATACTTGTCACTCTATTATGAGCATGTTAGGTGTATGTCAAAGTACATAGTAATTCATAAAGATTTTCATAGAGATTTTAGATCTAATAAAAACTTGCATATGAGAAACACTTATGACTTGTACCATGTAGTGTTCTCGTGAATGGATCGAATTCAGATATCATGTTTTAAACATGTATCTATGATCTCTGATTGACACTCTTGTCCTTATGATCCATAAGACAGAACTCAACTTATCAGTGAGAGCATACTGGTCTTAATTCATTTGTTATTCCCATAATAATGATTGACTAGAGATATTTAGAATGAAGTCTCGATTGTTTCAAGGTCTTACAACCATGTGCCTAACACATGATAACTTAAATTGAAAAAAAATTCTTGGATAGTTCTATCAATCGATATGTATAGGAATACAATAGATAAAACAAATGCCTCATTTATTAACTAGAGTGTTTTATAACAATGCATTGGGGCTAGGGCTTACACTAACAATGACATCCCCAAAATAATACACCCAAATAATCAAATAATAAAGAAATAAATAAAAATAATAAATAAAATTAAATAAAATAAGCAAAAGAGAATTAATATCTTCCATGGGAATTCTCCAAAGTATTCAACCTCTCAAGCTCCAAAACCCGGTGTAATAAAGATTAAAATGCTCACAAAACATTAAAGAAAATAAATGGTTAGTAATGTAATAAATAATAAACATTAAAGGTAAAATAAAATAATTCTGGACTAAAAATAATAAACATATGGAATTTGAAAATGCAAGTAAATAGAATTAAAATATAATCTTAAAAATATAACTAAACATGCAAATAAATTATGTATGGAAAATAACACATAAAGCAAACCTAAAGGAACAATTAATGCCATGGCTAGCAAACATGTAGGATAAACGACCAAACAAGCAGAGGAAGATGGAAAGAAGCCCTCGCATCATCCCATCTATTGGTATGATAGACGGGGGTCTATGAGGGCTTCTTCCTATCTATCATATGATGCATAGACAAAAATGCAGCAAATAAGCAAAAACTCAAATAAAAATCGTTCTTAATTTAATCATGCATAATTTATGTCCTAATCAGGCCAAATCTAACTATGATAATCAAATACATATTTAAAACATGCCAAATAATTTATTAATCCTAAAATACAAAATTTTGATAAAGAAAATTAACTATGCACCAATGATGAAAAATCCTAAAATATGTCATTTTACAAATTTTAACTACATTTATATAATCATGATAAAATATTAAAATAACATCTAATTAAAATAATCATGGCATAAAAATAAGAATGAAAAGGCAATACTTCTTCATAATTAAAATAATCATGGCATATATAATATCAGTTGAAGACATGCTTTCATGGCATAAAAAAATAAAAACAAATACAGAACACTTTCACATAATGAATTGACATATCTACATGACAATCAATTGAAAAAAAATAGAATAGAAGCCTAGAATATTACCATTGGTTGCTTTTTAGAAGGCTAAAGAATTGTGCTCCAAGTCCCTCTCCAATTGATTTCCATAGTTGAAAAATATAATAAAAATGTTTTGGTGCTGTGAAAAGATGTAAAGGAGTCTTTTATAATTCTTAAGAGACAAAAATTACTTTTTTTATTCTCAATAATTCATGGCAGCGCCTCTAAAATTTCCTCTATTGGAATATAAATTTTAGCCACAAGAAGAAGAAGAAGAACCCCCTTAAAAAACCTGTGGTTTCTCTATTTATTTAAGTGAGTTTTAAAGTCCATTTTGAACTCTCCTTTTTAGGATTTTAAATCCTTTCAAAGTCCTATTTTTAAGACTTAAATCCCTAATTTAATCCCTAAATATTGGATTAGATTTAAGATAAAAATGCTCCAAAAAATCCCCCCTTTCGTGCATAAATAATATGGAGAGTAAATATGAAAATCGCGTGATAGACAAAGGTCTTTTATGATAGATGGGCAGCCTATCTATCACAATAGATGGGCTACTTATCTAGCACAATGAACGGGTAATGATAGACGGGTAGGGTGTCTGTCAATAGAAAATAAAGTGATTTTTACCATTAAACACTCATTTTAGCTCTAGAAAATGCAAAAGGATAGAACCTAATAAAAAAAACCTTTAAAAACTTTATGTAAATCAAGGATTAGACTCAAATTACCATTCCCCATCCATAATACGAATAATGCTTCCTCATTAGATAAATCTGATCTTGGCTACCTCAGGACCTGGTGTCTACAGTTGCCCCTAATTTTAGGGAGCTTAGTGCACTAGTGCCTAAGTGAGCCAAAATTCAGAGTGAAGGAAATGGGCACATACCTAAGGTAGAAAATCTCTAATTGACTTGTTGGTTGAAGTTCCTGATTAGAGCTTAGAGCATATAGAATTAGGGTTTAAAACTAAATCCATTGAAGGCGATGAATCTTTAATTGTTCAATTAGCACCACGTGTATGCAAAATTAAGACAAAAATGGTTTTGCCTAATAATCACCCAGGCCATGCAAAATTAGGGTTCAAGACGAACTTCATTGAAGGTGGCGAGTCTTCGATTGTCTAATTAGCGCCTGAGGCTTATAGAATTGAGATAAAAAAACAGGTTTTGCCTGATTAGCGCCTAAGGCATACAGGATTAGGACTTAAAACTAACCCCATTGAATGTGGCAAGTCTTCATTTATCTAATTAGCACTCGGGAGATGCAAAATTGAGACAAAAATAGGTTTTGGTTGATTAGCACCTGGGGCATGCAAAATCAAGGCTTAAGACTAACTTTATTGAAGGCTTCGAGTCTCAGTTATCTAATTAGTGCCTGGGGCATGTAGAATTGAGATAAAAAAAAGGTTTTACCTGATTAGTACCTAGGACATATAGAATCAAGGCTTAAGACTAACTCCATTGAAGGTAGTGAGTCTCCAGTTGTCAAATTAGTGCCTGGGACATGTAGAATTGAAACAAAAAAAGGTTTTACTTGATTAACGCCTTAGGCATGCAAAATTATGGCTTGACACTAGCTCCATTGAAGGTGATGAGTCTCTAATTATCCAATTAGTGCCTGGGCATGTAAATTTAAGACATAAAAAGGTTTTTTCCTAATTAGCGCCTAAGGTATGCAAAATCAGAGCTTAAGACTAACTCCATAAGCATGTAATATGTCTATTATAGGCCCTATGGTGTATGGAAAATGTGTGCCTCTTGAGAATGCGTTGGTACTTGTGAGAAAAGATGTGATATTAATGTCTCACATATTGAATTTGGATTTGATGTGAATTGATTTATGTATATTTTATGAATGTTTATGTCTACTAAATGTTTAGTTTTAGCTAGATTTTTATGTGAAACTTGGTGTTTTTATGTGTTTTGTGTTATAAGTGTATGTAGGGAGTAAAAGGACTAGAGCTAAAGAAAAGAGGAAGAAATCAAGCAAAATGAAGAAGTTTCTATCACAATCGCAGAAGGAGTCGCAAGCGCGACACAATAAGGCTTGAAAGAAGGAGGTTAATGCAAGGAGAAAAAGTCAAAACAAATAGAGTGTACTCTATCGTGAGCGTGACATCTTCGCAGGCGTGACAAGAAGGGCAACTTTGGTGGTTATTTTTAAGAGGCACTTGAAGATTCATGACTTTCTAGCAATGATTGCCTATTTCTTAAGGGAAATTTCTGAAGGACACAATTGTTGGAATCCAAAGATATAAATTGACACAAGAAAGTAGTTAAGAGGAGAGATAGAAATTAAAAAAACAAGAACAATTAGTTTGTTTTTACATTTTTACTTAGTATTTAGATAAGAAGACAATCAATAAGAAGATTATCTACTTGAAGAGTGGAAAAGGGTTGAGAGATTTCTTTTACTATCTCTTATCATTTGCTTCTTCTTGTAAATAAAAACTTATATGTTCTTTGTGAACTTGAACAATGTTATCTATCTTTTCTATGTTTTTAGTAATATACATGATCTTAATTGTAGAATTATTTGTTAGCACTTTATAGGTGATTATTAGAAGTGAGAATATGATTGAGAGATGTATTCTTTCTTTTAACTAATAAAAATTCATTATTGAAATATTTCATGAGAGATCAAGATATTGAGATAATTAGTATAAGTTGGTTTTTAATATTAAAATAAGTGTGTATTAACTAAGCATTAATGAGAGTTAAGCAGTTAGAAATATATATGCATCGTTTTAAGAATAACTAATTCAGTTTGAGAGAATGAATTAGGACATTAATCGAACTTGATTTGTAATTTAAGATTGAAGATTTAGGTAAAAGAACAAGTTCAAGTTTAATTTATAACTTAAAGTATAAATCCCTAATTTTCTTCTTGGATTAACAATAAAATAGGTTTAATTAGTATATTTAGGTTTAGTATAGATTTTAGTTAATTCAATAACTTAACTTATGAACGTTGTAAACAAGATAAAGGATTAAGTAATAGTTACATGACCATTCATTCCGTTTCCTCGTGGAAACAATATGTTAAGTACTATAATCGATGAACCATGTGCTTGCGGATTTAACACTAACAGGATTTCTTGTTATTTTTACTTTGGCATTTTAGTCAATAATGGTTAATTTTAACCTTTTGTCAAATATCTTTATCTTTTCCAATTAGCTTATTGTTATTTTGTCTTGTTATTTTTTGTCATTATGTCATGCATAATAATAATAAAGCATAAATAAATGCATGTCATTAGTTTTATATACATCAAAATGTCCAAGCATGTTTTAAACTACCTGAATAAAAAATATAACTACTATGGCAAATCGGATGCTCTACTGTATGCCATCCCTAATGATGATGGGAAAGGTATGGAAACACCACGATGATGATAGGTGCGAGGACTGATCATCTCAAAAATGATGATCGGGAGGTTTAAGGTCTCGATGATGGTAATGGTGGACCAGGTTGATGATATGGCTCTACTGTTATCACATAAGGCTCTACAGTGCCTTGGAATGGAACCTATTACATACCTAGCCAAAAGGCATAGAATCTATCCAATCATCATAACTAACCCGTTAACCCCTATGCCTGGGTCCCTAATGGTTGAAGGCTGCTGGCTCACATGAGCTCTTAAGTTGTATTTTGATTTATCGATACGAGTGTCCAATGTATTTCTAACCTTCCCTATGGAATCTAAGGTCTTCTAACTAACCCACTCTATTCTGACAGTCTATTGGCTTTCCTAAGGCATCCGTGACCTTTAATGTGGTATCAAATCTAGTTTCAGTGGCTGCCAGTGCCCCTAAGATCTTATTTTCATATTGCTGATGTCACTGGATAAGGGTCTACACAGTGGACTCTAATATGTCTACCCTCTAGATTAACTTTGTATAGGTTGGTCCCTCAAG
Source organism: Excoecaria agallocha (assembly GCA_037975025.1). Taxonomy (NCBI): domain Eukaryota; kingdom Viridiplantae; phylum Streptophyta; class Magnoliopsida; order Malpighiales; family Euphorbiaceae; genus Excoecaria; species Excoecaria agallocha. Next base: position 40,552,576 of record CM075820.1, read on the forward strand.
GATCTGTATAGATTGGGATAGTGGTGATGTACTAGAAGTGGAGGCTCCTAGGTGGCCATATAAAGAGAATCTCCTTAAACGACCTAAAGGATGATGGTTATGGTCGAATAGGAGACAATGGAGGTGATGGAGGGGGAGGTGATTCCATTAAGCAAGTCATTCCAATCTGGCTCCATATCCATCACATAGTCCATGTCTATGTCTGCCCCTAGGGTTATTATGGCTCGTCCTACTAGAGAGTATGATCATGTTGAACTAGCAGTGCTAGAGATGCCTGAGGTTGCTAATCCTAGTCCTTGCCTTCTACCGATGGCTCTAGCACAATAGTATCCAATCTATATCTTTCTCTAGTCTCTGGCATTATCAGTAACCTATACTTTCCCTTTTACCCTGGATCGGCTCAACCATGCTCATGCCATGGGCGGCTTGTATATCCATAAAGATATCTTATCTACCCCTAAGTCCAACAATAACCAAGTCACCACTTCCCCCATACCTATATGAGATTTTGGTTAGGCAACAACTCTATGTAGGGTGGCAATTATTTCATATGTAATGTCCACTCTTTATGCTCATGCATCACCCATAGATAGGCTGTATTGATCGACCTAGGACTGTTGGTACACAAAATCCTTTAGGCGTATCTGAAAGCTTAGGTGGCTAGCATGGTGCTCTTAGCCGCATCTTGATTGTATTTGGCCCTAAAAAAGGTGACTGTTGCCCAGTGCTCCCTTATAACTCCCCTCTTCGAGGTCAAGATATCTATTTCGATAGGCAGTCTCATGGCCTGTATGAAGCTACATTGCCTGATACTATGATGAATGTCCCACGCTCTAAATCCAACCACTCTCTTCTCCGTATTGGGTCTCTAAAAGCCTCACAGTGTCAATGCTTCTCACATTTTCTACAAAAATAAGACAAATGCAAAGATTTACATTCAATGCATAGGGCATGCAAAAGACTCATTAGGGCAACCAAGGGTTGGTAGGTGGCCAGGATGTGAGTCGCCTGTAAGGAATGGTCATCTATCATGCATGCCTTTTCTATAGCTTTATTTTTCTTGGTCTTATATGTCTTTGACCCTTTCTCTTCTAAGCAAGCTCTCTTCTAGGTATTTCTCTTTTTTCCTTCTCTTATTTTCTATTCTTCCTTTTCGATTCACAATCATTTTTATTATTTTTGACATTTAGGCTACATTAATATTGCTGCCCGACGTTGAATCCTGCTGACTGCATAGACTACTAAATGACTCAAAATCATAGAAAAACCCTAATCTTACCCCTTTATTAGGCTTAAAGTTCTTGAGGAGAGTAAAGATAGAGAAGACTCTAATTTTCTCCGCCATTTATTACTGGGGCTTATGGTTCTATATCTTCAGGCTCACTTATTAGGAATTATACGCTCTAGACAAGGAGTTTACTGAGATCATTGGAGTTAGATTTATACCGAGCACTCTTCCTTTTTTACCTTAGTGTGTCTTCGACATCACAAGGGAAGTAAAAAGAGCTTTGGGTGTTCTTCCCTCAAAGGTTAGAGGATTAGTTTCTCAAGATGACACTGTCTTACTAGAGTGGTTAATTGATATCGCATGTGATTTCTCCAGTGTGCCTACCTTTTAGACTGGCATCATTTTACCATACAGCTTTACCCAATGTTGAATATCATTCACAGATGATTATGTAGGAGATTATAGGTTGTTCAACATTATAGATGGCATGCACAAAGGGTTCATTCCATTGCTCTTGGTTTTGGTAGAGATGACCCTTAGTCTGGACACTATACATGCTAATTCCATTGCTCGCCTTACCCTTGTGGATTTTCACACTAGATTTTTTATTGGAAAATGTGTCTTTTTGGATTTTCACATATTTCCTTACCTTATTTTTTCTTGAAATGAACCCAACTCACCCCTAGTAGCTTTCTTCCCTTTTTTTTATTTTTTGCTTTTATTTTAGGTGTGGCTACAACGAGAAGCTGAAATTGATGTGAGAGCCTCCTCTTCGAGCCAGAGCTATAACCACTTATCCACTAAGGCATTTTATGTTGGAATTTAACGGTTACATGCATCACATACATGAGCGGAATTTTAAAATTTTTTTAACCATTAGATCTGATCTTGCCATGAATACACAATATAACTATATGAGAATAAGAAAAATCACCTTTGATTTTTGTTGAACAGTTGATTTTACTTCGCACCGGGTTGTCGCAAACCACAGTGTCCAAAATCGAACACCTCCAATGAGTAATCCACACTAGAGAGGAGTAAATTGAACCAACAAATTGGTGTAATACAAGGAGTGGCCGAAATCCAAGAGGCTAGCAATGGAAGTGGCGCAAAAAGGGAGAGAGATTAAGAGAAAAGACTTTCCTTTTGTTTTAATCACTTAACCCTAATTCCCATTAGTTGGCCTTTTATAGTTAGGTTAAAATTCCAACTCCTTAATGAGATTGGGCTCTTTAAAATTACTGGAGAATTATTAATTGGGCTTCTGGAATTAATTATAATCATTTGGGCTTAATTAAATCCAAATTAAATCTTTTCATAAAAGACCATGCACAAAATCCACAAACTAGGCCCTTTGTGCATCTAATTGGATTTAAATACCCAAATGGATTCCAAATCCAACCAAATTAAATATGTGAGTTCCATAACACTTATGTAATATATATAAATTAATTTGGTCCAAGAAAAAGCCCTCTAAGCCCTTCTGTATGGAGTTGGCGTGTAGCCCTCTTCTGGAGGGCTTCCTCCAACTTCTTCATTCCTTTGGCCCTTTATAATTTCTCCAATGGTCCTATTAATTATTATATCAGTCCTATAACACTTATAGTAGTCTTATAACACTTATAAGACAATAATAATTAATCATGAAATACATTATTTCATTTAGGTCCAATTTACAGAACATTTCTCAAAAGTTCCGCGGACAATTTTATTTGATCATAATTAATTAAACTCTTTAATTAATTATTATCATATTATCCTCTCTACCTTTATAATAATATCAAATATTATTATCCTTGTCATTTTACCATTTTACCCTTTTCTCTATATGTGTGTGACCTATTGGGTTCCTGTCCATGTTGGCAGTATAATATGTAATTGTGAGTTCTATTCAAAACTCACATGATTTAAACTCCTTTAAATCATTTTATCAATCTCTATTGATATTTTGATACATCATTATACAAGTCATGATTGGCCTCTAGCTAGGCATCATGACTACCCAAATGTCAGGAAAGTCATGTGATTTGACTGTACCTTTCCATAGAAACAGTTACCGTGCAATTACTCCTTTCACCACTCTTATCTCGATTAGATTCTGAGTATGGATTTTTGTCAACTCATATAAATCTAATTATGTATGTTCTATTAATTTAACCATTGTTCCTAAAATTCCCTTCATGGATCTCCATCCATCTCGGCATATTACTCTGGCTAGAGATTCTCTCAACAAGGCAATTATAGAATCATGCGAGATAACTTCCCTTGTTAAATCTGGGATGGTGAATCCTTTGTCAATCACTCAACTATCTTCAAGTAGGTCATGATATACCCAATCTCCTAACTATGTTCACTCCCAGTTGGAAGTAATCAGTTATGGAGTCAAAGTATACCACTTGCTACTTAAGATAACTTTGGTGATCTCAAGTCTAAGGATACTTGCACAACTGCTATGAAGAGATTCCTCACTGACATAGATTTAATATCCATATGAGGATTCTCTTTGCAAGTCTCCAATGAACTTGTTCCTCTAACAAGCATCCACATGTTAGCTTTGATTATCATCCATAATCACAATTATGAGAACCATTGCTTGAACCATTCAAGAAGCATAACATGTACTAGTCTGTCCGAATTAACAATGTCCTATCTTGTTAATTCTATGACTAGGGATATTTAGATATTAACATATTTGCATGCAATAGACATCTCACATCATGAACACCTTCATGATTGCCTTTGGACTGTGTTTATAATATCTAGGACTTCATTTATTAATTTAAGATTTACAAACTCATGTATCCAAACACAGCATTAATAAATGAATGATGCCTTTTATTAAGAATATAAATTTCATACATATGAAAAATATCCCTATTACATGGGCTCTAGGGCATACTCTCTAACATTTTAAGCTTAGGCATAAATGGTAGAGTTTTATTCGACCCATGGGAGAGTTACCTAATTAGCCCATCTAGTGAAAAGTGACATCAGTTTTAGGTGCCATTGGTTGCCCATATCTTATGTGGTTCAGGGTGAACCTTCTAGATAGGTCCCTTTATGTGGCTTGCATCAAGTCATTTTCTACATCATTGCTCATTGTGCTTACTAGTATGGGGACCATCAGGATATTGTCAGATGCCTTTTGGCTTCTCGAGGTGAACCACCCTCTACTCCCTTCTAGAAAGGTTATTAGCAGGGGAATTGAGCCTGACTCCCTATGAAGGCTATAATTTTTGATATTAGTGCTACCGCCTTTATTACCTCTACTATACACAAGCAGTGGGTTATGAGTCCAATGGTCGATAGTAGGATGCTTTAGTTTAGGCACCTGGAGGGAAAGAGTAGTGTTATACATGTAGACTATATTAGACACTATCATGAACTATGCTTTTTGTACTTTATTAGAACCTTTAAATTTTTAACAAGAAAAGGCTACTTTTGAATACATTAATAATGTTTTGGATACAATTGTAGTTTTTCTGTCTTATTTCATTACACATGTTCATTATTCATCATCTCAATGACACAAATTACTTAATCTTGAAATAAAATCTTAAGAGCATCAAAGCTTATGTCATCAATTAGCCCTCTTAGGTTTTCTTGATTGATTATTTTTTTCTCAACCCCTAATTTTTGTCCAAGACGCTTTTTTTTAAGTTTCACCTTGATAGGGCGCCCAAATTTAGCATGGCCGCCATTTTTTTTTTGGTTTTTAACCCGCAGGGCTTTCAGTCTCTTCTTTTTCTCTTTTGAGTCTTAGCCATGGGACCTCTTTAATCCATCAATGTTTATTGGTTCTTTGAATTCATTATCATCATTATCAATTAGAATAACAGCTCTTTTGGACAACAAATTTTTCAATACAAAGGGTCCCTCTCACATATGCCTAAACTTTCCTTGAATATTTTAAATTCCTGACCTCATCTATTTGAACACTAGATCTACTTTCTTCAAAGGATGCTTCCTAACATTTTTCCAAAATGTGTAAGCCAATATCTTTTTCTAAATTTGTTTATGGTAGTGAGTTCACATCTTATCCCCATCTAGTAGGCTAAGCTGCAACAACCTCTATCTAGTCCATTCGATCTCTGGCAATTTAGCTCCTAAAACCACCCTAAAAGACTGATGCTTAATTTCTAGTGGCAACACAACCTCTATCTCATATGATAGAGAGAATTGAGTAGCCCTTGTTAAAGTTATAACTGTAGTTCTATAACCCTATAATGCAAAAGGTAGCTTATTGACCCAACCTTTGTAGGTTCAAACCAATCCTCTTAACATTCATATTAGCTACTTCAACCACTTCGTTAACTTGAGGTCGATAAAGAGAAGACCTATCAGATTGAATCTCATACTTCCTGAGCATCTACTTAGTTTCCCTATGGAATTACAATCCCTTATCTAACACTATATGGTGGGGTAGGCCATACTTGTATATTAGATTCTTTTTTATAAACCTAGCCACATCCCTAGCATCTAACTTATTAAAGGATTCTGCTTCTACCTACTTGGTAAAGTAATCTATGGCAACTATAATAAACCTAGCAGATGAATCATTCTTATGGTTTGTATGCCTCATACAGCAAATGGCCAAGGCGATGTAAGATTGCATTAGTTTAGAAACTAGCAAATGTCTCAAGACTACATATTGTTAGCACAACTAACATTCTTTAATGTGCTTAGAATAGTAAATTATAAGCTAGGAGAACTTCTGATGCATAATCTTCCCTCTTTTTTATTTATCATTTTCTCTTTTTTTCTTTTCTTCCCTTCCCCTCTTTTTTTTTCTTCCTTTTTTTTCTTTTTTTTACCTAACGTTCGTGTAAGCATTGCATACACTCATAATTCCCTTTTCACTTAAGTACTTCAACTGAATACCTTTAGGTTACCTATTACGAAGCCTCCTATCTATCCCGATGCACTAGGTAGACATCTCGTAGATCGCTCTTTAATCCTCTTCAGTGACTTGTTAGAAATAGAAATCCATGGACGTTTTATGTTTAATCCCCTTTGGGCCATCATACATCAATACTAAAGTCGCTAAAGTATCCCCAGACTAACTCCTCAAGATATTTGTCATAGAGCAACGACCATTATTTATTGACTACTAACTCTCCACTCGATAAACTACTAAAGATGAACACTAACACATTTTTGCAGTCTTTACCCATCACTACTAAGGCTTCTTAGTTGACTGAGTTATGCCCCATTTAATTACCTATTTTTTGACTGACTCTTGGCAGACCATCATAGGTCCAAGCGAAGACTCTTTCATATTTTTTTCCTTATTCTCTTAACTTTTTATCTCTCTTCAAGAGTTACATCTAATGCTAATGGGATTTCTTTTAATTTTTTTTTGTTTCATGATTAAATAAACATGTATTTATTGAGTTAATATTGAATATGAATGTTTTATGATGATGATTATGCATATTGAAATTAGAAAAAGCATCACACAAGTAAGCCATTATTTTCAGTCCTCGGGGTAGCTATTATCACATCTTCAAAATGGGTCAAGCGATGTCGCGACCCTTTTGCCTTTTTTCAAGGTCAAAGATTTACTCTCTATCAATAAGATCTTGGATTCGATACCTTAAAAACCAATAATCATCAGTTAGATGGTTAGTGTATAGATAAAAGGTATAAAATAAATTCAATATGTGATATGGCAAACCAAAATCTTTTGGTGGCTTGTATGGCAGAGACTGAAGTTTCCCTTCCTTGACTAATTGTGTGAATACCCAAGATTAAGTTTTTTCCCAAATTAGAGTATTGTATTTGAGCTGCTTTTGCGGCAGATACCCTTCTTGTCTTTTGACCACCTCCACTTACTCTAGTAATAGACACTCCCGATGCTTTTCTTTTTTTTAGATTTAGCACTTATTTCTCCCATAAAGCGAGTGGGATAACGTAATAATGGCTTATCTACAATAATTGCCGAAGCCATTTTAGGGGTGAATGCTTCAACCATCTCAACATTGTTGTCAATATCGAATCTTGTCTTATCCTATTCTCGATAGTTAGCACCTCATCTTCCTATGAGATTTTCCCCATCGAGTAACCATGCCACATCATTCTCTTTCTTATAATCAATTATGCTTTCGATGTGATCTCTTAGAGTCCAACAATTATCCGTCTGATGTCCCGTGTGTTAATGATAGGCACAATACTGGTCTATTTGATGATGCGGCATTCCCTTCCCTCTGGCAGGTTTGGGTGGGAGTGGTTGTAATTTCCCTTGCTTATTAAGGCAAGTAAGATGCCAAGACAATGGTTTATCCATAATGGTGCAATGATCCCTAGTTATTTTTTAGACTAAAACCTTGGTAGCTTCATTATTGTTCATTTTCACAGTCAGGTACTCTTCTGTAGCTTTGCCATTAACCATTGTGAAGGCCTCTTCAATCTTGGTGGCTGGGAATGGCGAGGTCACATGCTGAGATTTAGCTGATTGTGTAAGCAAACCTTTAATTTTAGCAAACAATTTTTTCCTCAAATTTTGCCAATTTCTTGTCCAGCAAGCCTACAATTTTAGCCCATAAATTATTTTTAAACTCTTGAAATCTTTTGTTTAACTCTTTATCTAATGCATCTTGTAGAACCAAAGGCACTAAAATAGAGGCTAGTTTATCCCTTAAAGTAGATATTCTTAGCCCAAGATTTTTTGTCATTTTGTAGTCTTTAGACTGCTTCTTGAATGCTCTATTGAACCAAAATCTGAACAGATCTCTGACCCCAACTATGAACTTGACTCTAATCTCAACACTAGCAGCTTAGGAACAGATCTTTGGACAAGATGACCATCTGACCCTCTGGACCACCTGAGTGAATTTATGATGGCTGCAAGAGTCAAATGTTAGGAGTGATGCATGATGCATAATGCATTAATATGGTATATACATGACGTATAAATGCAATGAATGTTTTCATTAGATGGCAATCACAATCACACACAAGCATAGACAAAGCCTTCTAACCTTATTACTCCCACACAAGAGACCTTACAGTCTCTATCCTAGGTGGACTTAGTCCATGGGTCAACAGGGTACCCAATGGACACGTATGGTGTATGGCAAAAATCGATAGTATAACCTTTCTAATTGAAAGTGCAAGCATATAAGTTTTGGCCATCATGTATTTTGACTAACTCATACAGATCAGGATGGGCCCATAGAGGCATGGCAACCTTTAATTGGTACCCTCCTAATTTGTTTAAGTTTGGTCAATACATAGAGTTCCACATAGCAAGCATAAGTTGTTATGGTTATACAACCTAGGGAAAGTAGCTATTGCCACTATATGGCCTTAAGTCAAAGGTGATGCAACTTTAGGGTTACCCAACCATGGTCCCTACCAATAGGTCTAGCTCATCACTAGCATAATGATCGACACTAAAAAAATGGCTTTTAGCGATGGAAAAAGGCCTTACCGACGGTTTTTTATTAATTTACCCATGAAATTAATTCGTTGATAAAAAGCTTAGAGGTAGTAATTTACCGATGAAAAATTTTGTCAATCATCATTATTGATAGATTTTACTGACAGATATATATAAAAAAATTTCGTCGATAGTTTTATTCAAAATCTGTCGGATGTTTCATCACGTTGACCATATACCGATGGAAAATGTCATTGATAAACCGTCAGTAAATTTTAATAAATAAATTACTAATAAATTTTCGTATAAACAGCAACAAATTTTTTTCGTCGATAATTCTGTCGACAAAAATATTTAGAAAACTATTAAAAATATTAAAATGATAGCGATGGCTTTTTTGGTCAGTAATTTTGTCGATAAAGTATTGTTTAAATTTTTTATTAATTTTTTGCAAAAATTATATATTTTATGTTTACAAATTCCTAATTTAACACGAAAAATACAATACAAAAGGTCAAAAATTTAATTTCATACAACAAAAACAATATATACATCATAACTGCTGTGCAAATATATTTCTATAGTGTACAATGCTCTGTAGCTATATAAAAAATTATATATTTCTAGCTGCTATGCACAAAACACCAATATCGATATTGTGCACAAAATTTTGTAGCTTTACAAAAAATTATCTAGAACGGTATTTCTAACTGCGATGCAAACAATATCAATACTTGTATTGTTCACAAAGCTTTGTAGTGCTATACAAAAAAGTATCTAAAATAGTCAATATAAATTGAAAACCACTAGCTAAGATGTACCGTGGTTGTCTATAATGCTAGAAGGGTTTGAGGTGGGTTGCTGATCCTCTTTTGCTAATTATTGGCATACTTGTTAAAAGTGGTAGCAATTTGTCAGTCAATTTTTCTATCAATTTGTCTATGAGGACCTCCATCAAGCTAGGCATATATGCATTAATTGCCTCTTACATGATATTTTATATGTCTTGTGTTGATATATGTTGTGCATGCAGTATTTAACTTGACTATGCACTTAACCGAAATGAGTCAAGAAAATTTGGATCAAAGTAATGCATTTCTATAGATCTGAGACCATAAATCCTATTCCTCTTCGATCCTTCAATAGCCACATAATAAATTTGAGCCTTATCAACTGAATTTCTTTGAGATAAATGTTGTTCTCTCAATTCAACAACCTTATCATACAACAAACATAAAATACAGGTGCGCAGTAGTAATAATGAGAAAATTAAAAAGGTTAATTTAGCACTAAAGAAATAGAAATGCAGAATGAGAAATTTTTGAAGCAATGATGCATTAAGTTTGTAACCAAGTTGATAAATTAATAACTTAATTGCCATATTATATCTAACAATTGAAAATTTAATTAAACATAAATCATAACTATAAACCATGCAGAAATTTTTTAGTGGCTTATTAGTCCCATTTACATGCAAGAAATCACCATAATTTGGGTTAAATATTACTTCAACAGGCAGCAACTCTATGCAACAAAATGAATTATTAAAAAAATAAATCTAATGGTGGCTCTCTCTATCTCCCCATCATTTTTCTGCACACACACTACAACATCTTCACAAGTAGAGGCCGTATGGCACAATCTCTCTTCAAGAATCAAATTAAAAATAATGGAAAATTAAAAAAATGGCCAAACTAGTTCAAGGACTTATATGCACAACTTTGGCTTTAGTGCCTAAAAAGGAAACCTCATCGTTCTTATGTGTATGCATTTACAAATGCATTTTCGTTGGTGTAAGCTCTCAACCTAATTTTTTAGTCTGCACATACTTTAAAACATTAAAAAAAATTAAAGGATATGAACGAAAGATATTTAAATCAAATCATCAATTCAAAGTGTACGAAGGAAGCTTGTTTTGTTCGAGAATAAGAAACACGAATAGTACATGAATAATTTAGCACTAGAAATTCACCAATAATAAAATTTATAAAAAATTAATGACAGCATAAGAATTTAGAAAAAGAAAACAAAATTCAAAATTTGGTTTTACCAATTTTAAGTGATGCTCATTAACTGATATGGAACCATTAGTATGTGTACCAAGTGACCAACATTCAGTTGTGCATTTGCGATTAGCAGCATTTTGTTTACACTTCTTTTGTGTGTTAGGATCCTACCACAGTAATTACCAACTCTCCCAAATAGTATCTAGAATAATTTTTTTTTCTTTATATTAGATACAAAGTTATTGTACCTCCTTTTTGCCTTCAATTCCCAAGCTTTCTTAACATCATCTTCAATAGTAGGATTCTACGTAAAATTTTTCTATAGCCACAATTTAATTGCATTTGTAATGTTAGACACATTTTAAGATATAAAATATGTTTTTGCTTTTACCACTATCTAAGAATTAAATTTGAGTTACCTTGAATTCTCCCTAATAAAAATCCTTCAAACATTGGCTCACTGACTTCCAATTGATCCCATTGGGATCAAATTTAAGCCTAAAAATTTCATTTAACTTCTCAAAACATTTCCTCAATGGTTCCAACCTACAAGTAATCATATGTAACAATTCATGTTATATTACAAGCATAAATTTAAAATCATAATAAATTTTTTTTAATTTTATTAGAACTCACATTTTTCCATGAACATAAATAGCATTTTGCCTAAGAATAGTTTCATGTTGTTCCCTATCAGATGTTGTGCTGTTATATTGATCGTGTTGGTCATTCGAACCTTAAAATTCAAGGGCTACATCATTTAATTATTGCTCATCTCTTTGCATGCTTATTGAAGTTCTAGGTCCAGTTATTTTCCCATTGCATGCATGTTGAAGTTCCAAGTACAGTAGGCATTAGTGCACAAGTATCTCTTGGACCTACTCTGCTTATTAGAGATCTAGCTTTACCACGACTTATACTGGAATGACCTCTTCTTTTAACATGACCTGTACTAGAATGACCTATGCCTCTACCGACCATTCTATGCAAGTAACAATGTCAAATAAATATAAAAAAACATGTATATGTCCAAAAACAAACTTAACAAACATGTTTAGTAATTAAAAAAGGCTTATGTAACACAATATTTCATACAAAATAGAACTGTAACACCATAAAAATAATCATATTTTCAGTATAATGGAATGAAAAAAAAAGCCAATTTCTAGAATTATTTGTACCATAATGGAATGAAAAAATAGTATAATTGGGTTTTATGCTTTAACTTCTATTAATTTTTCATAATCTTAGCTTCTCTTCATTTAAATAACACTGTGCACATAGATGATTTTTATTCCAAAAGTCTGTGGACAACTTGATATGGTTCCTATGTTTAAACTCATAAGAAAATTCTCGTCCTAAAATCTAATTGAAAATTTATCCTAATAAACAAGGAAGGTTTCAAGTTAAAGAAAAAATAATGATTGACATAGCAAATTTTAGTCAAATTGCATTAAATAAAATTATTTGAAAACTGATCTAGACATGCATAAAAGCAAATATGCTACTCTAGAAAGCAAACTTACAATATAAGCAAAAAAGTTTTGAAGGCATACCAAGTCATGCAAGGAGATAAAAGGAAACACAAATACCCAAAAAAAGTTGTAAAAAATAAGAACCTATTAATAATGAATGTTATACTATAATATTAGACATCTAAGGCACTTATGGGAGGAATAAGAATTCAAAAATAGGTTTTAACAGTGCATGGACTATAAAGAAATCATTAAAATATTAAGAGAAAGAAATTCCCAGGTCAAACTATATTCCTAAGTAAGTCTATATACCAAAGCAGTAAATCAAAATGGCAACAAACAAATGAAATTCCAAACCACTCAGGTTCTTATATATTGCACAAGCAAAGGCACCTTCTGATTCAACAGTACTACATTGCAAACATTAATAAGGACACATTAGCTTCTAATTGATGTGCACATATAAAAGAATGTGCAATTAGTAGAATAGCCAAAAAAATGCAGAACATTATCTAAAACTAATATTTCAATAGATCCTTGACTATTATTTCAAGAAGCAAAGCATCCCAAATCAGATTCTTGCACTTAATAAGCAGTAAATAGAAAAAACAAAAACCCAATATCATAATGGTTAAAAGACTACTCAACCCTTATTATAGCAACAAACTAAAAAATGAAACCTATGTCATAAAATGCTACATATATAAGAGTATATCTATTAACAGTAAATGGAAACCAAGAAACACTTCCAAATATGCTTAATAATAAGCCCGAATAACTCTCAATGTCTTCTTTAAAGTCATCATCATCTTATATAGTTTCGTAGTCCTCAAATTCAACCTTAATTTCCTCTTTAAATTTTTGCTCTTCTTATGAATATCCAGTTTTTTTTATCAATTTTCATAACCCCGCCATAAGGATCATGCAAAGTAATATGCTCATCAGCCACAACATTTCTATCTATCACAGAGAGCTCCACTTTTTCTTCTTGGAATGCATCTTCTAGCTCATTATTGGTAGTCAATTCAATATTTGTCTCTTCTACCACATCCCTTGGCTGAATCTTTAACACTACAAGCCACTAATCCATATCCCTTCTCATGCTTGGGTAACACATATAATATACATACGTTGCTCGCATTGCTAACACAAATGGTTCATATTTGTTAAACTTAAGTCGTTTGTTGACTTCCACCAATTTATATTGTTGATGTTCCCTAATGCCAAGTGTAGGAGTTGGGTCAAACCAATGGCACTTAAAAAACATCGTACGCTTGATGTGTACCTTAGGGTATTCCAATTTGAAAAATCTCCTCAATCTATCCATAATAGTCACCGAAGCTTGATCATGTTATACAAACAACACTATTAACTGATTTTCATGCTCGAGCATGAGATACGGTGTGAAATTTGTATTCGTTCTCAAAATACATTGAATGAGATGTCACTCCTCTCAATGGTCCAAGTGCAAGGCAACGTAAAAAGATGTTAGAAATAATGTTGACTTCGGCCTAGTTAAAGATTTGGAAGACTAAGCCAATTTAGTTTCTAAAATAGATTATAAAAAAAGCTTAGCAGACATAGTATATTGTGAATTTGGATACTCACATATTTCTTGAACCATGATGCAAAGTATCATTATAAATTCTCATCAATTTTTTCTTGCATCAAACCTGGGTAGTCATCATTGAGTTATTGCAAGTATAAGCTAAATTTGAACAATGTTAAATTGGTATATGATTGGTGTCTAGAAAGTGTACTAGATTGGCTAGTAATATAGAAAAATATACACTAAGACCCCAAATATCATATCCAAGGGAAAACTTATGTATGTATGAAAAATTTTTTATTTTTAGAATGAAAACTATATGCTAGAGAGAAGGAAAATCCCAATGTTTTAATGGTTGATAAATAACTAAACTAAAATAGAAATTTAAATAATAAACTAAAGCAAACAAATAGAAGTTAAAGTAATTAAACTCAAACTTAAATGAAATCAGGTAAACAAATAGGTAAAATGCAATATTAGAGCAACTTTCACTAAAGGACTATCCACCTTAACTTGGATTATAATAACTTAATCAAAAAGAGAACACAAGTTATCATGAAGAAATCAGATGAAAAAGGCAAGATATCTTAACACAAGAATACCATTCTTAAGCATTAAACCTTTCTTGCTCAGAATTATTCAACGCTTAGCATAAAGATTTGCTTTTAGCCTCCTAGACGTATATTAAACTCTTTTGCAAGTACATTTAACTTTCATCTATTCTTGATTTTAACTTTTCTTAGTCTTAATTTATTATTAGTAATACATAACTATACCATAACTTAGAACATAATAATGCATTAATACCAATAAATTAATCTAAGAACATACAAACCAAAAATTATGTATAAATTAATCATCAACTATTAATTCAAATAAGTCAATAGTCAAATTATATATAACCAAAGGTAAGAATTTGCACAAAACAAAGAAATAATTAACTTGTATCACCTTAAGTACAAACTAAGTTATTACGATATAAAGTTAAGGGTTCAAGTATCCTTTAACAAACGTAAAGAGAACTACTCTCTATTCATATTAAAAACTAAAGAAAGATTAAGAAAAAAAAACCAAAAACATAAAGTGTAGAAGCTCCCTTAATCAATGGTTATAGAAAACCAGAGAAAACTTCCTGCTCCAAGTTTTTGCTCTTTATCAACTAAGAAAAATAACATAAACTAACTAAGCTAAATTTGTGGTTAAGTTAATGTCTCTCCCCCTTTCAGGTGTTTTAATCCTCTTTTTATAGATATTGAAAAGAAATTCTAGTCTTTAAAATTTCTTAAATACAGTTGGAGAAGAATTCCACTTAAACAAGAAGTCTTTTCTTTAATAATCAGTTGGGAGAGTGATCTTATCACTTGGGAGAGTGATCTTATCACTCGGGGACCTTCTCTACTTTGAACTTTTTTTCTTAGGTGAGTGATTTTCCTTAAATGGGAGAGTGATTTTGACTCTTTAGATGAGTGACTACTCACTCAACCGAGTGATGATCTTCTGTCTCTCATGCATAAATAAGCAATTTTCCTAAAATTATGACAATGCCCCAAAACTTCTTTTTTTTTTCAATTTAGTCCCTTTTTCTTCAAATTGACACTAAAAAACAACAAAACTTTCAATTAACTCACAAAACACAAATTCTAACTAATTAAACATAATTTCAACTAAATTAAAACCAAATGGACTAAATTAACCATCTAAAACACACTAAAACTAACATATAATTCACAATTATCAAATACCCCACACTTAGCCATTGCTCGCCGCCAAGCAAATTTGAACAAACCAACACCCTTAAAATAATCAAACTTTAATTAAGAATCATGCCTTTCAAAACCAAGCTTAGCAGTTAACACGAGCACTTAACAAATTCTAACTAGATTAAATTCAAACAAGATAATATGAGCTAGTTTCCTTATATGTGTGCAAGACCAAAACATTTAAGCAATTTTCAAAAGAAAAACACCAATGTAAATACATAATCAAGCTTAGAATGAATGTACATCTAAGTGTATAAATGGTTTCATGCTTGAAACTCCAGATACACCATAAGCCTCTCATTTTGCATCAAAATCCAAAGGTCATCTCCAATAAACAACTCAAAAACAAATATAAAATCACTTAGATCTTTTAAAGGTTGTAATGGGGTTAAGGTATTGGTTATCAAAGAATGGATAAAGATAATAAAAAAGAGTAGCCACTCTATGCTAAGATAAACTAAGATTCAAAATTTTAAATTTTTAAGCACAAACCCCATTTTTCATACTTGTTTGTTCAAACCCATACACATCTTAAATACTTTTGAGAGAAAATATCAATGAAAACTCTCTTCACAATTCATCCCCTATTTGAAGTCACATATGTTTTCCCTTATAAATACCCCACACTTAAGATTTTTTCCATGTATGCTAGCTTTATTTCAAAATTTCTTCTTTTTTTTCACTAGCTTCATTGCTGGCAATACAATAATAAAAATGGGCAATTACAAGATCAAAATTTTTCTATTCACTTGACTTCATCAATAAATCTTGATAATAATACCAAAAAACCCTTTACACTCTTCCATTTCCTAACAAAATTTAATCTATTCAATCCTAGAGTGGCCAATTCTAGGAGGGAAGATAAATGTCTTTTAGGCTATATGGTTAATAAAAATGAGTGTAGCAGGAAAGATAAATACGGCACGCATTATGCATACCTCATTAGGCTTAAACTCGGCTAACAAGGAATAAATATGCATAAAAGGTAGGGAAACAAGTTAAGATAAGGCTAAATAAGAAAAATGTTGTCTAGATCACTTTCTAAGTTGTTTCGAGTTATTTTTATGTTTTGAAGGATGATGAAGAAGGTTCTAGTACTCTAAAATTCCTTACTTAACTATTTTAATGCACAACCTTTTCTTTAAGTTCGAAAGCTGGTTTATTGTGAGATCCCTAACATGATCCTAGTTAATAATGCATGTTTTATTAGAGTTATAATTATTTGAGATTAAATTTAGATTGTGGATTTCACATAAGGTGTGGGACAAGTGATAAATTCATTATATTATAGTAATTGCATGAAAGTAAAATTTAAAATTTTAGTTTAATAATATTTAAGGGTATCATTGAAGTATGAATTATTCATTTTGGGGTAAATTTGTAAATATGGCATCTTAAAGTTTAATTGTGATTAAAGGTATAAATTGAAAGGTTGATTTAAGAGAAGGAATAAAAGGAGAGGTCAATTTACAACATGCAAAAAGGTGAGAGGCTTTAGTGAAACATGCAAAAAGAGAAAGGATTGAAGAGCAAATTTTCCCTTGCCTTTATAAGTAGTCATCATTAGGTTAAGAGAGAGAAAGAGGTATGGAAAATCTTGAAGAATTATAGAAATTTCTCTCTCATTTCATCTCATTCATCCATTGTTAAACATCTAAGAAAATCCTTGAAGAAATTATTGCATGTGGAAATTAATCAAGGGCAATTAGTGTAAATATTAAGGTAAGCATATCAATTTGATAGTTCATCATCTTCTTATTCATCTTATTCTTATTTTTGGTTGGGATTTGAGCAAGTAAAATGCTGAAAATTCTTGTTAAATAAATGAATTGTTGTGAAATGAGAAGAAGAAGTTAGGAAGAGCAAAGGAAAGGGGAAGGCACAAGATTGAGGCTAGGGGATTTTCAGCCAAGGTATGGGATTCTAAGGACCCTCATGTATGTATGTGATTAAATTGAGAACAAAAATGATTTGTTATATGGTAGGTTGATCAATTGATTTTGAACATAAATTTTGTAGGAGGATTGATAAGAAGTAGCATGTAAGCATCAAAAAGTTTTGCTGTAATTTAAGCATAAATTGAGCTAGGAAGCTTAAATTTAAATAATTGTAATTTTATAATTTACATAAGTAATATACCTATAACTTTCTAGGAGCAACTTAGGGCTCAATGTGTCTCTATGATAATCATAATTTCACTTGAAATTGTAGAGGACTTCTAATATTTGTTCTAGAATAGCTTCTAGAAAATGTGATATAACTCCTTGTATAATGGTCAGAATGCTATGAGGTTGAATTCTATATAAATTAGACTTATAAATGAACATTTTATAGGAAGGAAGCATTGCCTAATTCTATTTGTGTGAATGTCTAATGCTAGCTTGAAATTCATAAAAACATGTTACACTGTTAAGGAGAAGATTATGGTATTTCAGGCATAAATTTTTGTAGAGGAGTTAAAATGCTATGATATAAAATTCTAGGTAAACTATAAACCTAGGATCAGAACTTTGTTGAAGGAAAGTTAGGCTTATCATTCGCCATTTTACTCTATGAATTTTGCAAGTGGTAACAATAATTGTTTTTGAGTTTATAAACAGCCTATGGTGTTTCTTGAATATCTTGAATTATAGATGTTATATTATGATGGATTTGGATGTTTTAGAAACTATACATATAGGGGAATGAATTTTTAGAAGGTCACTTGGCCCAAAAATAACATCTTCCAATTCAAAAGGGGCACCTAAGTTGGATCCAGAATTCTACCCCTGTGCAAAGTTGTGTAGGCAAAATTTTTAAATTATCTTCTATATTGGTTTAAATATAATTATGCTAAAAATGTGTTTATATGAAAACACAATGAATTAGATTTGGCATATGATATGATTATTGATAAAATTTCATATATATATATATATATACATACATACTCATATATTTACGTAAGTAAAGATTATTGACAATTATATTAAATATGCATATGTGATTGAATTTTTATACTTGCTTGTTATAGGTAAAATGACTTACAAGAATGTAGTGCTATAAAAAGTAAATGTGTAGTTTAATATGCACTTATAGTATGAAATGAGGAATACATTAGTGTGACCATGTTCACATGTAGTGCCTTAATGATAACATGCTAAAGTACTTATTAAGATGATTTATGCTCAATGGTTCATACCTATATTGTTACATGCCTCTATGAATTCATGTGTATAAACATATACTAGTGATTATGAATCTTTTTACATGATCATATACATATGATGTATTATAATGTAAAGCTCTTATGTTAAGGCATGTTTAGAATAAGCACTTGAACAGGTATGGTACATCATGTAATATTTGATGATAGCATGATTATAAAGTATGTGAAGCATTATATGAATTTGCATATATATTTATGCCATGGCAATAATATAGCTATCCTATTGATGTACATGTGCAAATTGATTATTTAAATGCAAGCATGATACATGAAAAGAGAATTAAATAGAGTATTGCCTGCACCTAGAGTTCAATCGTGGATAAATAGGCACCTATAGGGATATTGTAGCTACGACAATCGACCTATTTAGGTCTAAAGTACAGTTGATCCTGTTGGATCACGAATAGCCGTTTGGTTTGTTAATTGACCCATTTGGGTCCATTTTACTGGTCCACCGTATAGTTGACCCTGATTGGGTTTATAATTTTGATATCCTCATATATCCATTATTTGAAACCCTCGGGTATCCACTATTCTCATTATCCACTTTTAGAACTTAAGCAGGCTAAGTTACAGTATAAATACATCATAGTCAATTACAGTATAACAAGGCATATAATTTATTGAATATCATGATTAACTGAGTTTCTCATGCATGTATTATATTCTTTTGCTTCTTTATATATGTACAGATCGTCTTATGAAGTGTTGGAATTTATGGAGACTAATTTGAATGTAGGGATACTTTGTTGATCAAAATCATTATATTTTATCATATGCTTATCTTTATATGTTACTTTAAATGTTTTTAAATTATATATGATTATTGAATCTGATGATCACTGTGAGTGATTATCTTTCATATTTGTTATCCCCACTAAGTTGTATAGCTTAGCATGGGTTATTTGATCCGTGTAGGTTTTGTACTCAAGGCTTTTGCATAGGAGCATTCTTTGCATCAGGACAGGCCAACACCAGTTTATAGAAGTTGATGTAGGGATTTTGATAAATTTTGTACAAGTTTCTTAACATGTTTAATATGTATAAAAAGTTATATAATATATGTATGTCATACGGAAGTTAATGTTATAATAAGCTCATAGTGAGAATGTTAGATGCTTATATTCATATATGTTGGAATGCTGAATGCTATGCATGATAGTAAATAGACTAAGATAGTTGAATCTAGCATAACTATGATAATGGGTTGCTTATGAAATCAAAGTACATGAAAGATGAAAGAAGCACCTAACTTATATATATATATATATATATATAGGTTGATTGATTAGATGGATCAGGTGATATGAATGTATGTAGATTTTAATTGGGTTAATAACCTAATATAGCATGACTTAAATATATAGTATGATGAATGATAAAGGTTTTAAATGTAGGATGTTTCATCTATAATGCTCAAAAAGTGGAAACTAACAAATATAAGCCTAGTTGAATGCTAAACTACTAAAAATTTATTAAACAACAAGCTTGTTCTTCTGGCTAAATAGAAATTCTAACTCATGCACATTCTAAATTAAAGTTCAACTATTTCAACTTTGAGGATAAACTAGGGCAACTAAGCTTAGTGCAAACCAAGTGATAATTTAGAACTACTTAAACAACTATTATTATTAATTCTTAATTTTAAAGCTACTAAAGTTACTTCCTAAACAAACTACTAAAATTAAAATAGCAAAACACACAAACAATAAAATTCATGAATAAAATGAGGGAACAAATTTTCTATTTCCTTTACAAAAATTAGCTTATCTCAAGTAAGCTCTACCCCCATCCAAAAATTTTGTTGTCCACAGCAAAAAAAAATGCATTAGACTAAGGTGAAGGAAATGGAGGTGGTAGGTATCGCTTCCAAAAGTTGTGAACAAATTGCTCAAATTTTTGTTTGACTTCAATGATTGTATCCTACATACTACCCATCAATCCCTGCAACATATCCAAATGCCTATTAACCTGCTAGAAAAATGTGGTTATCTGAGGTGGATCATCGGCTACAACTAGTTGTGCTTCATCTTGGTCAACTATCTGGTGATCATCTCCTGCAAGGTCATTTTGTACTGCATTCGACTCATCCTGATGCTCTTCAAATTAAATACCATGCAATATCAAGTACTCCGCACTTGTTGTCTCGTGGCACCGAGGTTTTGTTTGTAAAATCTTCATGCGCTTGAGCATACCCTTATCGATGCATTCAATATCTCCTGCAAGAGCTTCCCCTAAATCCGGATGGTTTATTGCTTCAACTAAAATAGTAGCAATCCAGCCTATAGAAATTTCCTTGATATTGGATGCACCATTAATAGGGATACCATCAACCATACACCTTAAGAACGTGACTTCTAAAGCATTTACAGCACTAAGACCACCCAAACAATTGAAAATGTTCTTGGATAAAAATCTATGAAGGACTCTCAAAACATGATCTTGTTGGGTATAAGTTTTATGCTGCTTACCTTTCCATGTTTCTAGATTGAGTGGATCCCTAACCCTTTCCCAATTCTCGTTATAAGTTACATCCATCAGTTTACCTAAGGCATCCGCCGAAAAGCCCAAATATTATAAAAATTGAGCAAAGTTCATTGAGTACCCCATTTTGCCTAATTTGAACTCGACCGTGCCATTGTCGCCTTCTCCCTTAAAATAGCATTCAAAGGTGTATGAGAAATCCCGTGCGAGTGCAGGGTAGACTTTAGGCCTATGTGCTACAAAAGACTCCCATATGATGTTTTGAAGCAATGGCAAAATGTCACCCTAAAGGTTTCCAATTGGTATGTGCAGGTATAACTTACCTAAATAGGAAGGCTTGACATAAGTGCAAAAACTAAAATATTCATATTTGGCATGCTTTACCTTATCCACATAAGCTGGGATGTGTAAGGTAGACGAGTTCGAAGCTTCATTATGCTTAGCTTTCTTAGGAGCCACTGCACACAACAAAAGAACAATTGAGTGAGTAATACTAAAATAATATAGATTGGATAAGAAGTCACACATATGGAAAGCAAATGATGCTCAAAAAAGGTCAATGCTCATACGTGACCTAATGCACAATGGAAAAAAAGGGAGCCAAGAGTTAATATTATATAAGGAAGAAAGCGTACTGCAATGCCAATCAAGCACAAAGTAAGAGAAGTGATAATGATGAATTATATGATGTTTTTAGTATTTTTAGGTGTTTAATTGAGTTAATTTTGTGTTAATTAGGTTGAATTTGAGTTTAATTGGTTAATTTTATTTTTTTGGAGTTAATTATAAATTTTGGTGTTTTTCAGGGTTATTTTGCAAGAAAAAGGACTTAATTGCAAAAAGGCAAGTAATTATGGGTCAAAAGTGTAAAATTTGAAAATTCATGCAAGATAATTGATCGTGAGGTCCAGAAGTTCAATACATGGCCACATGAAGTACAAAGGAGAATGAGATGTGACCACGAGATGTTATCAAGGTAAGTCCAATGGCCACGTGAAGAAAGAATCAAGAGAAGACATGGCCACGGGAAGAAAAGCCAAAGGGAACACATGGCCACATGAAACACAATAAAGAACAACACATGGACATGTGAAAATTAAAAAAGGGAGACACATGGCCACGTGTTTTGTCTCCCATGAAGCGAAGGATTTTCGATTTTTCCAATTCAAGAAGGACTCTTTTTCTACTCCAATTTTAGAAGTTTGGAAAGCTTCTACAATATATTTTTGCCTATAAATAGAAGACTCAAACACAAAAGAAGGGGAGAAATGAGAAGAATCATCAAGAACTAGTAGAGTTCATTAGTTTTAGGTTTTTAAGTAGTTTTTTTGTTTTTATTTTTCTTTTCAACTTTATTTTTATTTTTTTTAGTTTTTTAACCATGTTTAGGAAGTAGTTTTTCTTCTTTTGCTAATGGATTCTTGAAAACTTATATTTTTATTGTTATGACTTTATTTTGAGCTTAATTTCAATATCGGTTGATTATTTCTTGGTTTTAAGCATATTCTTATCTTTGATTGTGTTGAGATTGATTGTTGGTTTATTGAGTAAATAACTAAAAATTGATTTTGACATAGTTATTGATTTTCATGTTCTTAGATTGGTTATTTAATATTTATGCATGATTATTATTCGAAATATGAGATAATTATGTGTTGATTTTATTGATCAATACTAAGAGAAGAGGAACTAAGAATAAATTGAAATTAAATTACTTGAAAAAGAGTTCAATGAATTTTTAGGAAGTTAAAACTAGATTTTCATGCTAAGTATTAGATTTGTCTATGAGTTTAATACTAAGAATGATATACTTGAATAAAGATATCTTGCTTTAATTACTAGTTTTTCTATAATCACTGGTGTTTATATTGAATTTAAGTCATTACAATGAAAGTTAAGGTTGATAGTTTCTTTAGCAAGAGAATTCAAGTTATTATTTTGTTTTTAATTCATGTTAATTTAATTTTAGCTTTTGTTTTGTTTAATTGTTTATTTTGTTAAATTTTTGCTTTTAAATCAAAAACATTTGGGAAACAATCTCAGGTTGATTTAATTCATAAATAGATATTATCCTTAGCAATTCATGTTCCCTTGGGTACGATATTTTGGGGTCTTAATCTATATTTCCCTGTATTACTAGCCAATCTAGTACACTTGCTAGACATCGGTCAAGAAGGGTAGGGTAGTATTCATATATGTGCCTACATGTATTTAGATCAACATTTTTGTTCAAGACTAAATAGGCATTTAATAATAAAATCAACGCATGCTATAGATGTTGCCAAAAACATAGGTGACAATCGAGAAAGAGCCAATGGAATATGAGAGGAAATATACATGGCATAAGGTAAAACATGTAAGCAAACATGATGAGTTTTAGTCATTTAGACAATTCATTGAACATATGGTATGCATAACTTGCCAAAGAAAAATTAAAACCAATTGGAACTTTAACTGCAACCACCAAACACAAAACTCGTCATTAGTATGCATACTACAAGCTCGAAAGAAAAAATTTCCAAAAACAACATACATATGAGCTCTAAATAAGGTTTAAAGATAACCCAAGAAAAGAAGTGTAATCAATCAAAAAAACAAGCAAATTCAAAAAATTAAAATAGTGATTGAAGAATTCAGAGCATAAAAATACTTACTGAAGTGCACTTGATTGACAAAAGTTGAAGAATAATGTGAATTCACTATGTAGTGCATGAGAGAGTGGAAATGGGAAGTGGGTGAAGAAGTGGTGCTTGGTGTGTGTAAGAGTAAGGTGGGTGTGAGGGAGTGGAAAGAGGGGAGGGGCGAGAAAAGGAGGAAGGAAGAAGGGGAAAGGAGGGCAAGAGTGAGGAAGAAGGGGGGAGGCGAGAGGATGAGGGAAAAGGTGGGGGTGTGTGCACCAGAGAGTAAGGAGGAGGGGTCAATGAGTGAGAGAAAAGAAGAAAAAATGAAAGGGGCAGAATGGCCAAGCTCAACTGAGTGTGGGAGAAAGGGTAAGGATGCATGGGAGAGTGAGGGGGAGGGGGTGATTGCACGACAGAGTAAGGTGGGGAGAGGGAAAGGAGTATGGGCAAGGGAGTTAACGCGGCTGAGTGCATAGGCACTGAGACAAAGGCGCTTGGCCGATTCTGGACCTACTGGACTCTAACAACAAATAATCCTTCACAAACACTCAGGTGAGTGTGTTCACACTTAGGAGAGTATTTTCACTACACTTCAAAAAATTTCATTTTTCTTCACATCAAAACACCAAGTTAAACTCACTTTTCTCTCAAAAATTTTTTACCAAACTCCACCAATTATCTTAACTCGAATTATTCTTTTATTCCGAAAAATTAACCTGTTACCCAATTAATGCCAAGACTCTATCACATTTGTTTTGTGAAATGCGACAACCTTTCTAGACACAAAACGGATGAAACAATGCCCTATATTATGCCTTCTTTTCTCTTAAACTCCATTACTTCAACAATATACACCTATTAAGCTTATTACTTCAAATTTCCTCCATCAATTCATGAATTTTAAAGACTAAACCAAACTTAAGCTAACATCGACATAAAACAAAGCATAAAAATGACTCACTCACGTATTTAAAGCAAAGGGTTAGAAAATTTAGTTTTGAGTTTAAAAAGTCCTCAGCTAGACCTGTTAACTGCCTTAGTAATTCTGAAGTAATATTGTTGCCTCAGCAACCATCTTCTGCCCAACTTGATACGATTTAAGCCTGTGACCATTCACTTTGTATTCACATCCATCTCTTAGGTTCTTATTATCACCACTCCAATTTCATTGCTAGATAATACTTGATATGGTTGAAGCCATTTTGATTTCAGCTTCCCTAGGAGCAACCTTAGTCGACTGTTATATAACAAAACCAACATACCTGGAGTAAATTCTTTCCATTTTAATCTCTTATCATGCCATTCTTTTGTTTTCTCCTTGTACATGGCTGTATTATCATAGGACCACTGCCGAATTTCATCAAGTTCATTGAGCTGCAACTTCCTTTTTTCTCCTGCACTTCTTAAATCAAAATTAAGTAGTTTTGTAGCCTAATATGCTTTATGTTCTAATTCAACTAGTAGATGACATGCTTTTTCAGAAACTATCCTAAAGGGTAACATGCCTATAAGGGTCATGTATGTTGTCTTATAGGCCCAAAGAGCCTCATCTAACCTTTAAGACCAATCTTTTCTTGAGCTATTGACTATTTTTTTCTAAGATTGATTTTAATTCCCTATTAGCACCTCTATATGCCCATTTTCTTGAGGAAGGTATGGGGTCATTATCTTATGCTTAACACCAAATTTTCTAAGCAAGGTTTGAAATTATTTGTTGACAAAATGCTTGCCCCAATCACTTATAATGGCTCTTGGTGCTCTAAAACTAGTAAAAATATTTCCCCTAATGAATTCAAGTACAACTTTGGCATCACATGTTCTAATAGTTGTTGCTTCTACCCATTTACTAACATAATCCAAAGCTACTAAGACATATCCAAATCCAAATGAATTTGGAAATGGCCCCAAATTTCAATGCCCCAAACATCAAAGATTTTGACTTCTAGCATTTAATCCCTTTTAGATATATTGCCTACCCGTTAACACCTATCACATAATTCAATAAAAGATTTAACATCCGCAATGAGGGTAGGCCAAAAGAAACTTGATTGGAGAATCTTTTGTATCGTTCGATTGGGTCCATAGTGACCTCCAACTTCTCCTTCATGGCATTATCTCATTATGGCTTCTCACTTTTCCTCTGAAACATATTTTCTAAGCACTTGGTCTGGACAGATTTTGATAAGATATGGGTCATCCAAAAGATAGTGCCTTGCATCCGCTTGAAGCTTCTTCTTTTATTGCCAAGTAAAGTCCCTTGAAAGGTAATCTCCTGCAAGAAAATTAGCAATATTAGCATACCAACGAACTAAATTTTCACAAGCATAAATAGCACAAATATGTTCATTGGGAAATAAGTTAGAAATTTTCCCCTTTTTAATATTAACATGATCCAATCTAGATAGATGGTCCGCTATAAAATTTTTAGCTCCTTTCTTATCCTTAATCTCCAGATCAAACTCTTGAAAAAGAAGAACCCATCTAATAAGTCTTGGTTTGGAATCTTTCTTTGCGAAAAGGTGCCTAAACACTGCATGGTCCAACCACACCGTGACCTTGGAACCAAAGAGATCATGTCTGAAATTTAAAAAGAAAAACACAATTACCAATAACTCCTTTTTCATGGTTGTATAATTCACTTGAGCTCCGGTGAGAGTATGACTTACATAATAGATAAAATGAAAAACTTTCTTCCTCTACTGGCCTAAAATTGCTCCCACTGCATAGTCACTAGCATCACACATAATCTCAAATGGTAGGCTCTAATCCAATGATATTTTAACCGATACTGTGATTAGCTTTGGCTTCAATAAGTAAAATGCCTGCAAACACTTATCATCAAAGTTAAATGTAGCATCCTTTATCAACAAATTAGACAGCAGTTTAGCAATTTTAGAAAAATCCTTAATAAATCGATGATAAAAACCAGCGTGACCAAGGAAACTTTTAATACCTTTAACAATAGTTGAGGGAGGTAATTTATCAAAAACATCAATTTTAGCTCTATCTACCTCAATTCATTTTTCGAAGATCTTATTATCCTAGAGCTATCCTTTCTTTTACCATAAAATGACATTTTTCCCACTTAAGAGGATGGTTAATTTCTTTACACCTTTCTAAGTCCAATGCAAGATTATTCAAACAAGACTCAAAATCACAACCATATAATGTAAAGTCATCCATGAAAACCTCAAATAATGTTTCAATAAAATCATGAAATATGGCCATTATGCATCTTTAAAAAGTGGTTGGGGTATTACAAAGACCGAAAGGCAACCTCCTATATAAAAATGTACCATAAGGATATGTAAATATGGTATTTTCTTGTTCTTCCAAGGCTAAAGGTATTTGGATATACCCGAATAACCATTTAGAAAATAGTAAAATCTATTCATTGACAATCTCTCTAACATTTGATCAATGAATGGTAATGGAAAATGGTCTTTTCTAGTAGAATTATTCAATCTCCTATAGTCTATAAATACTCTGTATCCCGTCACTGTGCGTGTTGAGATGAGTTCATCCTTTTCATTTATTATTATAGCCATTCCCCCCTTTTTAGGTATGCATTGGACTGGACTAACCCAACTACTATTGAAAATAGGATAAATAACACCTGCATCAAGGAGTTTAAGTACCTCCTTTTTCACAAATTCTTGTATAGCGTGGTTGAAACTCCTTTGGGGTTGCACTACCGATTTGAAATTGTCCAGCATTGGTATTCGGTGTGTACAATAACATGGGCTAATTCCCTTCAAATTGGATGTCTCCCAACCAATTGCTCTTTTATGTTTTTTAGTACTTCAATAAGCATCTCTTCTTCCAAACCTGTCAAAAGTGAAGAAATAATTACTGGTTTTGCATTATCTTCTAAAAACACGTATTTTAAATGAGAAGGAAGATTTTTAAGTTTAAAGTTTTCTCCCTTAGGAGGGGATGGTTCATCCTTCATACTTCCTTTTTCATTGTGCTCTTTCTCTAAATTATGTATCGGCTCCTCTTCTCTTTCTTCCATTTCATCTTCTTTCTTTGGATGCATTAAACACTCTTGAAGCTCATCATCCAAAATAATTTTCTCTTATTTTGCCTCTACACATTCTTGAACACCATCAATAAAACAAATGGACTCTTCAAAGTCATATAAGGGGTGCTTCATCACCTTTTTCACATTAAAAACCATTTCTTCCTCATTAAATCTTAAAGTGACCGTTTGCCCATGAACATCAATTAAAGCCCCTGCCATGTTTAAAAATGGTCTACCCACTATCACAGGTACTTTTCTATCTTCTTCTATATCCATCACAACAAAATCTATAGAAAATATGAAATTTTCCACTTTCAACAATAAATCTTTTATAATTCTTTTAAGCCGCTTTACGGATCTATCGACCAATTATAGCATCATTTAGGTCTCACTTATATCTCCTAGATTCAATTTCCTAAAAATTGAATAAGGCATTAAATTTATGCTAGCACCCAAATCACACAATTCATGGCCAACAAAATTTCCTCCTAATTCACATGGAAGTGTAAAACTCCCAGGATCCTCTAACTTAGTTGAAATTTTGTTCATTATAATTGCACTATAATTTTCAGACAATTGAACCATTCCTACACCTTTTAGTTTTTCTTATTAGTATAAAGCTCTTTCATAAAATTAGCATATTTAGGCATGTGTAATAAAGTTTTAGCAAATGGTAAATTTATATGCAACTTTTTAAACATGTCTAAAAGTCTAGTTAATTGCTCATTATGCTTTTCTTTCCTAGCTAAAGATGGATAAGGTAATTGAGACTCATCAAGAATAATAAAAACTAATTTTTCCTTACCTTTACCTCTCTCAACAACAGGAGATACCTCATTAACAATTTTGGGATTAAAAACACTTACCTCCGTTGTTGGTTCCACCACTTTAGAAGAATTCTTATCACTTTCAGCTTCTTGCACCTCTTTCCCATTTTTTAAAGTGGATTCCTTGGCTTCCTTCTTTGGATTTCAGTCCACATTAGATGCGAATGTTC